>JAVSCE010007560.1:0-172047 GCA_032199065.1 Smutsia gigantea
GCACTGAAAAAATTTTCTAGTAACAATTTTCCCAAGTATAACACAAAGGAGGGTTCATTTTGGCTTAATGTGATCTGAGATGGTCTTTACTGAAGAGGAATTCACTTTCTAGTGATCAGCCTCTAAGGGACCCTCATATACCCAGAAGACTTTTCAGCCTGGTCATGTGGGGTGTCCTGCTAATTGGCCTACTCAGCTGTGAGCACAGACCTGTTAAAACTGTCATGGAAATAGAGGAGGTTTTTTGGCTGCCTAATAACAACGATCAGGTCTGATCGCCCTCCTGTTCTCCTCAACACAGACAAAGCCTTTGATGGGATGCACAGAGCTACAACACAAGTTAGTTCTATAAGCCTTTTCACAAGATGGGCTTCTTTGGGCAAAGTTAGGCTCAAAAGTATTTCATTGAATTTTCCATTTTCAATATATTGGTTTCACTTGTCTACATGCCACTAAAAACAAATCAGCTGATTGTTTGGCAGCAAAGACCACCTGCTCCACCTCCTTCCAAAAAAAAAAAAACAATTATTGTGTTGAATGTTTCATTTTTTTATATCAGCTGTGCAGACTTTGGCTAAACATGGGCTTGGCTTGGCATGCAATGCAAGCAAAGTAGAAGTCTGGTGAGACTACTATTGTGCAATAATACATATTTGCATGTGCTTATGTATAAGTGCCTGTTTACATATACATGAAATGTATAAAATCTTGAAGCATAAACTAATCTTTGGATCCTATGATTTGGAGCAATTTTCCAACTGAAAAGTTTCCAATTCTTTGATTTCAGTTGTCTATTCCTTTTAAGTTAAAACTTTTTATTCCCTTCAGGGGATCATAAATTCATGATCTGTGATTTGTGTCTCAAGAATTTCTTGGGCACTTCAAAGGAATAATTTTATTTGACCTTGATACCATTAAATACTTAATGATGAAAAGAGACTTGAATTTATTCATTTTCAATAAATGAAATGCTGGAGAACAGTTTAGTTTCTGGGGGTAGGAATTCTCTTTCCAGGCATGAAGAAATGAGAATCCCCTTCACCAATCTTTTATGAACATATTCATTTCCTTGCGTAAAGGGACCATAAGCTGGCTTCCAGTTAGCTACACCTCACTGTGGGGTAACAGTCAACAGTCAGATTTAGTATACAAGTACACATTTTGCCAGGAAAACCACTCTTAATACTGTAGAAGTTATTCTCAGAGGAATGTGCAAATTCCTAGTTCCTACAGCCCTGTGAACTTTTCTTCTTACACAGATTTACCACTGAAGGATAGATGGATGTATAAATGATACAAAGATGATAGATAGATGATAGATAGATAGATAGATAATATAGTGATATGCTATCTAGAGATATGAGTATCTATATACCAATAATAGATTTACATGCCACTGGAGGATATATATGTTCCTAGTTAGAAATATGAAATAAATAAAAGGATTTTTAGTATCATCCCTTGGTTCCTCAAGCATTCTATTGTCTTGAGTATGCCCTAAGGATTCCCCAAGATTTTGCGCTGGTCCTTTTCTCTGGTTCTACCTACACTCCCTGGCCATTCTAATGAGTTCCATGATGGCTTCAACGCCACCTATCAGTCAGTGGATCCCAAAACATTCATCTCTATCTCCAGCACATAACCTAAGTATCATCAGTATGTCCATAAATGACCTCATTACCTCCTCCTCTCCAGCAATCTCATGATCACCACCTCTCCCCACCCACTTTCTTGGTTATTTCAGGGTAATAATTTTGTTTGACCTTGATACTATTAAAGATTTAAAAATTAAATGTTAGGAAATATCCTATCATTAATGTTATCCACATAGAAACTCTGGGAGCATCTTAAGTCCTTCTTCTTAAATGTGTTTCCAAATCCTGTTAAGTCTGCTTCAGATGTCTCTCCAGTCCAGCTTCTCCTTTCCTTCTCATTCTTACCCAAGAGCCTTTGTCTCCCACCTGGACAAAAAATAACCGGGGACTAGAGAGGCAGGATATTGTGTTGGCAGGGCCTAGGCCTTGGAGTTAGGGTTTAAAATTTTAACTTGGCTGGTTACTAACTGAGAAACCTTGATGGAGATACTTAATTTGCCTCCACCTAGACCTTTTCAGAGGGTCGTTCAATGTTCCTAATGCTTTTGGGGTTTTGCCTCATGCATAGTGAGCCTTCAGTAAATGGCCACTGCTTGTTAAAAGGTTGCTCTGACATAAGTCCTTTGCTCTTACTGCCTAAAGAGGTACATTTCTAACAATAAAGATAGTGATATCAGTCTCCTCATTTAAAACCTCTACCCATTACCTACAGCAAGATTTCTCAACAATGTCACTACTGACATTTTGGACCAGCTAATTCTTTGCTGGAGGAGCTGTCTTGTACATTGAAGGACATTTAGCAGCGTCCCTGGCCTTACCCACTAAATGCCAATAATACCTCCTCTGCTATAACAACACAAAATGTCTCTGGATATTGCCAAACATCTCCTGGGGATCAAAAGTCACACCCGGATAAGAACCACTGTACTGCAGGACAAAATCCAAATTGTTTGATTGAGTGACAAGGCCCTTCATCAGTTGAACCAAGTTCTCTATTTCCTGCCACTCCACCCCATGCTCCTCATCCTTCATTCACATACCACGTCCTAACAGGTTTTTTCATAAACCCTTGCCCTTTTCTAAACAAGGTGTTCCTTCTCTTACAATGCCCTCCTCCAGCTTCTCCACCTAATATAGTCTTCGTTTTCATTCTAAAAAATGCTCCAGTGTCACCTTTTCCCAGGGGCTCCTGATTAGAAATACTTTCACTTGACAGCCACTGATTTTATTTTATACTTTTTACTTCATGCTGTATCTGTTTCATCTGCTTGTTTTACCTACTCTTAATGTACCATTAACTTCTGGAAAACAGGAACTATAATTTATTCATCTTTGTCCCAGTTGAGAACATGACATTTAGCCCATCAAAGGTATTCAATACATATTCTAAATAAAATGCTCTCATATGCCCTCCTCTTTTAAGTCCTCTCTGAGTGGTGAGTAATTTATTCCAAAATATTTTGAATTTCCCTTTATCCACTGAAATATCGTCATCATAATTGCTTTTAGTCAGATCCCTTTGTGATACCTAAATTTACAACCTAATCCACTTTCAGGCAATACATGTTAATGGCACAGTGAGTTCTCCATCCCAGAAGTCCATTGTCAGGGCAGGATAGTGTGGGGAAGCACACAACACCTGTAGGCAGCTTCTCTAGGTTTAAGTCTGTCTTGGTTTCTTTCCTTCTTTTTTTAATTAGTAAAATAAGGGTATTGAGGGTATTAACTAAAGGCTTGATTTTGAAATTAAATAATTCAATGCATCTAAAGCACATATAAGTATAGAAAATGGCTCTGATTGTTAGATTTATACATCCATGTAAGACTGTTGAAATAATGCCTTTATTACCACGGTAAGATACTTTGGGAGTATAAAGATACATACATGAAATATATATGTACATAATTGATAGTGTGTGTGGGGGGGGACCTAGGCATTGGAGTCAGGTTTTAAAAATCCTAACTTGGCTGCCTATAATATATATAATCATATGTACTATTATTATATATGATATTTATAAGAAAATACATATGCACCCACATATGCATACATGGTTGTTGCTTTTAAGTGGTAATGTTACTCAAACATGCTTACACATAACTTTCTTCCACCTAAATATCAGGAAGGAATAGATCTCTGGCGTTAGTTTTGGGCAAGACCACGTGCCAGCTACCCCAGTGTTTAACAGTGTCCCCTGTATGGGTTCTGTGAGAGCTGTGGTTGCCTGTGCTGGCCCAGTGCTACAAGCAACTCCTTAGAGGTCAACCTAGAAACTCTTATATACTATGAAGGTAGGGTATATTAAGTCAGACTAACTGATATGTGTCCTACTTTTATTTCTGGACTGTTTCAAGGGGAAAAAAATCCTCTTTGGTTTGGAAAAAAATCCTATCCTAATAGTCAATATTGATCACATATAACAGCTTTGAAAAGACACATTCTCACTCTAAAATCAAGGCTATTTTGTGTACAACTTAATCCAATGTGCAGCTTATTTTAATTTCTCTGTGCATTGCCCCGGGAGTGTTGTGTCCTTACTTCATAAATATCCATCATCTCATCCCTCTTGGGAGAGCTTCAGTCCTTGTGCAGGCAACTCAAAACAATTTGGATTGGCTTCAGTAGGTCCAGAAGCTTCAGTAGTTCGGGTGGCCGCCTTAAAGAATCATGAGTCAGTCATACCAACTGCTATGCAGTAAATTACATGGTGCACAGCTGTAGGAAAGAGAATGGCTCAAATAGGATTGACTTGGGACTCAACACTTTGGGCCTTATTAGGGTTATAAATGTCTGTACCACCATATGCCAGTTACTTTTTTTTCTCTTAATCAGTTTTATCATTTTTAAAATAATGTTTCCTATCCTTAGAGGTTGTTTTAAAAACCAGATTAGATACCATATGTAAAGTCTCTTCACTTTTAAATTTTAATTGTTAATATGACTCTTAATTTTGAAATAACCTTGCAGCAGAAAAGTAAGCCCGCTAAAATTTTATATGACATTTTTTTGTCCAGCAGAGGTTTTGAGAGATGACTGCATTTTTCTCAACATGTAAACATGTAGACCATATATATTGACTGGCTCTATATAACAGACACTATGCTAAATCCAGAATCACAAGGAGAAAAAGTGCCAGTTGCCTTAGGAGCTTACAGTCTAGTAGGAAAGAATACATGCACAACAATTACAGTGACCCACATTAGGACTATAATAGAAGTAATGCAGAATGTGCAACAGAAACACAAAGGCATACCTAACTCATCCTTAGCGGTACATGGTAACGTGTGTACTTGTAACCCCAGACAGCCCAATTTTAAAGACTTGTGGGATGTCTTCATGCACTTGGGTGAGGAGAATATATACAAGCTTAGTTAAGTGTTCTGATGGGAAGTGTTTGGGAGCCATATGCTAATAGACAATATTGATCACAGCAGGGTTCTTGTAACAGCCTTTTAAAAGCACATTAGCTCTTTAATACCAAATTGGGTGACTTTCTCTAGACTCCAAAGATTTCAGATTTCAGATTTATTTACTGAACATTTACTATGTTCCAGGCATGGAACTGGATATTTTCACAGCATTATCACATTTGAAAGCTAAATAAAGATGGAGGTAGCTTTAACTTAATTCCACTATAAGCTGCTGTTCTCTATCATGAAGCCATTTCTGTATCTTGGCTCCTAGCCCATACTCACACTACTTTGCTGGAATTCTGTTGAAGAAGAAATCTGTTCTAACCAAAATATGTCAAATAATGTAGCTGCCAGCCTGTAAAAAAAAGTAATATTTCTTGGTAATGGATTTAAAAAAATAATAATTGGTTTTGAATACCCACACAATGTAACTTTTCTTAACAAAACATTTACATGCTCTTCAAAGTCTTCTGTGAATTTGTCTAGAAAATCTGTAGATAGGAAAAGAGGAACTGTTGGTATATTCATTTTCTAGGGCTGCCATACTGAAGAACCCACAAACTGGGTGACTTAAGCAACAGAAATGTATTGTCTCACGGTTCTGGAGGCTGGAAGCCTGAGATCCAGATGTCAGGAGGGTGGGTTCCTTCCTAGGGCCATGAGGGGAGTATGTGTTTCGTGCCTCTCCCCTAGCTTCTGGTGGTTTCCTGATGACCTTTGGTTCTTTGGCCTGTAGAATTATCATCCCAGTCTCTGCCTTCATCTTTTTGTGGTGTTTGTTTCTTTCTTTTTTTTCCCTGTCTATGTGTTTGTCTCCATATTGCCTTTTCTCACAAGGACACCAGCTTGATTGGATTACGGCCCACCCCTAATGACCTCATTTTAGCTTGATTACCCGTATTAAGATCCTATCACCCAGTAAGGTCACATTCTGAGGTACTGGGGGTTAGGATTTTGGCCTATGAATTTTTCAGGGGACACAATTCAACCTGTAAGGGTTACTAAGATGGAGCTTTCTAAGTATTGATCCTGGGTAAGATTATACAAGTAAAGGGCTCTGATTAGTTCAAGGTAGAGGCAAATTAAAGAGACAGAAGGAGCTGTATAGAAAAGCCTGTATTACTGACTTTCAAATTCCTTGAAGAAAATGTAAAACACTGCTAATAACTTCTTGAGTTTCAATTTACTGATTTAACTAAGATCGACTGTGATCATTCATTTACCCGCACATCTCACAACTGCCTGATTAGTCTTCGTAGTCAGAGTGTATGTGTACATGTGCAAACACGAGTGCACGCGCATAGGTATATGAGAAGATAAACTTTGAAAGTGTTTGTTAACTTTTCAAAGAAGACATATTACATCCAAATAAAGTTTTACCAAATAGGTCACCTAGCATTTATTTTTGCATTAACACCTCTTTTGCATGATTTTAAGGAGGTCTTTTGCAAATGCAATGTGTGTCAAAAATTACATTTAGCTAGCATTTAAAGTTGACTCCATTGTAATGTCACATTATTATCTTATTTTGTGCTAGAACTATGAGTTAGGGCTGTAGGGTATTGTAATCTCTATTTAATTGGTGAAAAAGAAGTCCCAAGAAAGACAAGTAACATGTGTACCATCACAGGATCTGTCTGGGGAGGCAGGTTTCTTGCCACTTAAAGCAAACAAAATAAGGAGACTTTCTGTGAGATACAAACGTACACAAACACGAAAATTTGTCACTTTGTGAAGGCACAACTCTAACACTAAAACTGTTGAGTGATCTAGTTTCATCTTTACTTCTTCCTTTCTCTGATCTGGGTAACCAGGAGTTAGAAGCCACCTAACCAGATGTCTTGTTGAAGATTCTGATGAAAGGAATTTCTCCGACACCAGAATGAATTAATTTCACAACACAGCTAGGAATTGAGATTTCGTGGGTTTTGCTTGCTTAGGTAATAAAAAGCCTTCCTTATTACATGAAGCTAATTTGTACAGCAGGATAACCCATCACAGGTCAGGTTATAAATGTCTCAGGCCGAAGTCAGTGGTTTCAACCACCTACAAAGAAGAAACTGAATTGTGCTGCCTGGAATTCTGATGGCACTTAAAAAATGCAATTCATCTACAGGCATACCTTGCTTTATTGCACTTTGCAGACTTTGAATTTTTTTACAGACTGAAGGTTTGTGACAACCCTATGTTGAGCAAGTGTACTGACACCATATTTCCATAGCATTTGCTCATATCCTGTCTCCATATCATATTTTGGTAACTGTCAAATGTTTTCTTGGGTGTCTGTGAACAGTGATCTTTGATGTTTTAGGGTGCCATGAACTATGATTATTTAATACAGCATGCTAAACGAATAGTATTTGTGATCTGACTGCTCCCTTGACTGGCTGTAACTACATCTTTTCTCCCTCTCTTTGGGCCTCCCTGTTCCCTGAGGCACAACAAAATTGAAATTAAGCCAATTAATCAGTTATGTATGTTTGCTAGCTTGCATCATTGGATATAAGAAGAAGGTAAAATGATTAGCTGATGGAACAAGATTCCAAGAGAATAAGAAATATGTAAGATTGAAAATACAGGTAGAGAAAAACGGATTTGGGAAGGATGAGAGTGTTCTTCTTGAGAGTTAAACATGCCTGAAGATACAGACATTGGGAGACAGCAGGAAGACAAATGAAGGAGACAAAACTTACCATTTACTATCTTCTTTCCCAGGGTATTGTCTCTTTTTCGCTAGCTGAGACATGAATAAAAATGAAAAATGATCTGAGAAGTGGCAAAACAGTACCTGCCATTTGAGTGTTATTAGAAGCACTTTTAGGGAAATGGACAGAAAATCAGTCTTCTGTTTCAAGGACATACCTAAGGAGATAACCAGGAAAAGACAAAATGATTCATATATATGAGGGCTTTTAAAGAAAGTTTTTTAAAACTTATTATCTTAAAAGAGAATAATGAGTAGAAAGGCATGCCTGTATCTCTTCATTAATATTTTCTACAGAAAAAACAGTTAAAACCACAAGATATAACATTTCATTTTTCAGTAGGTGACGGCATCGCCTAAAAAAATGCCCAAGAGAAAAAATTCCCTCCTGAGTGCCAGATCAGATAAAAACTATTCCTTAAGGTAACAGTAACAGCACAATTACATTCATTTTCAATTGCAACTGTAACAAAATACCACTGACTCAGTGGCTTCAAACAGCACAAGCTCATCATTATCTTATGGCTGTGGAGATCACGAGTCCAAAATAGGTCTCACTGGACTGAAATCAAAGTGTTGGCAAGGTGGTGTTCTTTCTGGAGGCCCTATAGAAGAATGCACATCTTTCACTTTTCCTGCTTCTAGTGGTCACCTGCACCCTTGGCTTGTGGCCCCCTTCCATCTCCAAGGTCAGCAATGTAACATGTTAAGTCTCTCATTCACTCACTCTCCTTCCTCTCTCCTTTACTTAGAAAGACCCTTGTGTTTATATTGGACCCATCAGATAATTCAAGATAATCTCCCTATCGCAAGATCCTTAATTCATTCTATCTTGCAAAGTCCTTTTTGCCAGATCAGTAACGTATTCCCAGGTTCTTGAGATTAGGACGTGGACTTCGTTGAAGGCCTCTCATTCCACCTACCACAGCAGTCTCGAGAGTGCCACTGGTAACTAAAAAGTTTGTTGAAATCCCTCATTTAGTGATAAACCACACAATCAGACAGGGCCTCCTTCTCTGGTTTAATAACCAAATCAAAAGCAAAACCATTCATTTGATGTATCATTGACATGCTGAACCTATTTAGTCCCCAGGCCAGTACCTACCCTGCTGAGATGCAGAGCCGCAAGAGCAGGAAGACCTTTCTTTGTAGCAGAACTGAGCTTGAAACCCTTGAATAAAAGCTTTGAGTAGACTGTTAATTCAAAGTTGTGTCCAGCCCTGACTGTTAAAGAGCTAAACCAACTTTGTCTCATTCTCAGCCCCTAATAAGTATGAGGCTTCAATGTCTCTGCCTTGTTTATAGCTCACTTCCTAATAATTGCTTTTATGTCTTCTCAACTTACCTTTGATGTTTTCTCTCCTGGCCCCTCCACTCCACCGTCTTGAACTTGCCCTTTTTGCTGATATGCCTGATATGGCCTCTCTCCCTCAGTCTCCTACCTGGTTATGAGTTTTCCCTAAGCTCTGGAAGGTAGCCTACTTCTGACCTTCTCTGGTTACCAAGCTACTACTGAAGGCTTTCCCTCGTGTGTGCCCACCTGTCCATCATTCATTCCAGGATTACCCTGGCGTCTGTGGGAGGGTCTCAGTCAGCAAGTCTTGTCCTGTGACTGACTTCTAGTTGAAAATTGAATGACCTTTTGCTTATAACAGCAGTTAATTCAGAAGAATTCCAGATACAGGACAAACTCAGGCTAATTGTTTTGATGAGAAGGTCCATGGGGTGGGAATGCTTTTACCACCATTTTATTTAGTTTATTCCCCCCTCCCACTCAACCCTTGAACTTTATTATTGTCTCTTGTATGTGTAGCACTCCACCAAATAGAATGTCGGCAAGGGTGGTAGGTAGAGTGATCCAGGGATGTTTCTTTAGGTAGAGTGAGGAGAGCATTCTGTTAAATATATTAGGTTCCTGCTATTTCACCATTAGAGGCTTATTTCCTGTGTCCTGGTATTTTCCTTTCCTGAGTGGATGTAGCAGAATACCAAAGTGGGGGACCCAGAAGCTAAGGACTGACCAGGCGGAAAAGCCACTTCGATTAGAACAGAAAGAGCTATAAAACCACATGTAAAGAGGGCCAAAACCTAGAGGGAAAAATAACTCGAGTCAAAGATCAAAAGAAAACTCTACCAATTTGTCAGATCTGATGGATGGCTACAGTACTGAAAACAGAATTCAGAACAATAATAATCACAACTAAAATTCATAAATTCTTTACTAGGTTCTAGGCTAATATTTTACATATATTATTTAGAGTAATTTTCATATGAACTCAAAGAGCATAGGGTATCATTATCCCTATTTGCAGGTGAGCAAAGATTTAAGTCAGGTAGATTGAAGTCACAGTTCTAGTAAGTGCCAAAGCCTGAATTTGAAATCAGGATTCAAAGTCAGTTCTGCCTGCCTCATGAGTCAGAGCTTGTAAGCACCACATCGCCCTTAGAGGAGTCTACAAGCACAGGGTGGGTTGGACAGAGTTGAGCAGGAATGGGGGAATGACTCCAGGAGTTCAGCCATCAATAGGCCTTATTGGGAGATGGTGGCATGGCACATGGAGGAGGTGGTGGCATGGCACATGGAGGAAGTGGTGGCATGGCACATGGAGGAGATGGCTTGGGTTAAGAGCTCAAGGTAGAGCTGGCTTATTTAAAGATTCTCTACTAAAATGCAAATACTTAGAGAGTTATCCTAGCTCTAACCAAGAATGAGACAGTTAATTAACAGAGTTTTGGTAGGAATAGTAATCAAGATACCTAGAAATTACTGGAAATGTTTTAGAAAGGAAACTAGGACAAGAAGTGTCCAATGACTAGACTGTAGGATTCAGATTAGCACCTATGTTATATTTGGCTTCAGTTGCCAGGTCCTCCCAAAGGTAGGTGTTTATTAAATATGAAGACAAGAAAGAGGAGAGCCAGAGGGGAGAAAAGCTTGAGAATATGACAGTCTTTTTCTTCCACAGGTAGTATTATTACATCTGGATGGGGTTAGGGATGCCATCTTTAAGAAACATTATTATGGGTCTTCAAAAAAGCTGTGGATATGAATTCCTGGAGAAGGAGTAAAAGACCATGTCAAGCTGGAAAGCAAACTTACAAGGGCAAAAATAAAAGCATCGCAAGGAGCTGGTTGTAAGATCAGCTTTGCCAGAGTGAAGAACAGGCAAAGCTCCAGGAGGTGTTGACTGTTGAGAAATGATGAATGCTGGGCTGCAGGGTTTAGACTGCCCCACTGTAAGTTCTGATCTGGGGGCTCGTGCATTGAAAACTGGGAGAGAAAGTGAGGCAGAGTGTAATTAATTCCAGGCTCATGAGTGGCAGCTGCCATTGTTTGAAGGAAAGGAAGTTGGTGTGTATCAGGAAGAGGAGATGACTTATTACATCATGGACTCCTAGATGGATCATAGTATACATCCTGATAGAGATCAGGGTCTGAGCAGCGTCCTCTTTACACAAAGGACTGCTTCCTTATCTGAGCTCCATCCACACGACCACACGGTCTGTCCTGCCAGATGGAGTACATTTTTCATATAATGCACTTGGCAGTAAAAGAAAATCTATTTTAAGCTGACTGTTCATTTTTCATGATGTGCATTACAAAAGCATGGGTAAGCCCAATTTATTTATAAGTGGACTTAAAACACTTTAAAATACAATGAAGCCATTCGACTAAATGCTGACTCCTGGGAGCTGGGTTCCTGTATGAGAGAGTGAGATTTAGTCTTTCCGTACCTACTTAAAAATGTATAAACCAGGCAGGATTCAGGTTGAAGTATAACAGACATCGTGGGGTCCTAACCCATGGAATAGAAAGACCACACAAAGAAAGATTGGAACTTATTAGTGGGGATGGATGAACCGCTCTGTGGTTAAAGCTGAAATGCCTGAGATTGAGTTTCAAATGTTTTAAATTTGATAATATATATACATATATAGACACACACATATATTAAAAAAGCAAATGTGTTTGCCAAAATCTTTCCTGTCTCCATGCTTCAACCCTTATGGATTTTAAATGTTTGCAATCCATATGCCTCTGATGTGTTCACATAAGGCCCTCTGAGGACCAGCTCATAAAAGATTGCCCTCTGAGGAAATTTCTATACAAACCTTTTTTTCTAAAAGTGGCCACATTTTGCTCCAGCTCTTGCCCTAACCCTTTGCCCTACTTTTTTTCTGAGTGATATGGAGTCAACAAAAAAAGAGTGGACTTGGAAGTCAAGCTTTAATTCAGTCTTACCTCTCTGCTGAATCAGTGTGGTGTTGACCAGCAATATATCCACTTCCGTTTTCTTTTTTTTCTCACTCAGGGAAAGGGGGCAGTAGGGGTGAGGGTGGGAAGAGGCCCTGAAGGCTCTCTAGTCCTCTGGTTCTAAGTCGAGGATGCCGGTGCCCCCGCACCCAGGTGCATTTCATGACTGTTAGGTATGCTGACTGGTTTTCTAACTTGCTCCTGAAAGCATCTTTTCTTATGAATGTAAGAAATTATGGAAGAAACCAAACTAAGGAAGGGGCCTAAGGTACTAGTTAAGGGCAGTACTTATCTCTGGTTAATGGGGGACTATATTTCCAGTTAATAGGAGGGACAATAAAGCGAAAGAAGGTTAATCAGTGCGAAGGGACAAGACAGGTCACCTAACCCTCTAAAGCCCTCCTTCCCATCTCAGCCTGTTTTAAACTGAAAACACCAGAGGATATGCCAGAGGAGGGAGGCAGGAAATAAAAATGAACCCGAAGGTGTTCTTTACTTGGTCACGGCAAGGAAACCTGACACAGAGCAAGAGGTTTAGAAATACAAAATCAAGAACTCCCGCGGCTGTGCAGGCTGCCCAGTTAAGTGAGAGCCAGTGTGATACAGGGGTTCAGAGTTTGGGCTGTGATACAAGATAGGCTTGAGTTCAAATCCCTTTACTTCTCCCCTCTTCTACCTGGAAGGACTTAGAATTTTAGCTAAGGATGTTTTGAAAACCAGAAGACAGAAAACGAAAATCTGGAGGCCCATTAAGGTTCAGGAGCTTAGTCTAAAGCATCATCTAGGGGAAGCAGTGGATGCTTTCTGCCCTTGCTAAAAGCAGCAGGCCTGGGACTGATCTCAGCATGCATTCCTCTGTGCTTCCCTGCATGACTAGCAAAACTGAGCTGTCATGCCCATTTTTAGGTCAGACTTGCCCAAAACAGCCTGCAAGTGACAAGAAATGCAAAAAGAGAAACAGGTAACACCGCCCATTTGTGTGTGTGTGTCTGTGTGTGTGTCTGTGTGTGTCTGTGTGTCTGTGTGTGTGTGTGTATGGCAGGGAGAACAGGGGTTAAGGTCTGAATTAACATTTAATTAACCTGTCAGCCCCAGTGGCCAAATCCTCCTTTCCAGTCTCTTCTCCAGTCATTCTCCAGCCATCAGCAACACTAGAGGTTGGGGAATCAGAAGAGGGAAGGGCGCAATATATAACTAAGGCCTAGAGCAGATGCCTTGTTTTATGGGCTCTAGAAGGCTGGGAGCTGCAGAAATTGTTTTATCTTCCTTTTGTGGATGTCATAGACGGCAAAATGGCAAGAAATCACATATGACGGCCTGGAGAAGTGGTTTTGAGTGTATTTCTGACAGTGGCTTCTGTGCATTCCTCTATGAAGCCTCAGGAAGGAGGATGAAGTGGGGCAGTGGCGAGAAGGAAGGGTTTGGGGGTCCCTGGATCCCCGGCCCTGTTGAAACTGAAGAAGTTCTGCTCTTATCAGTTGCCAGTATCCTCCTAAAATTGTAATTGAAGAAAGGAAGCAGCTAACAGTAGGAATATTCTAAGAAAAGCTTCTGAGACCTGTGTCGGCTGTCAGTCCTGCAGCCTGCGCTCCTGAATGCTAGTGCCCTGGCAAGGGCATGTCAGGGGAGTGCCTCGCGCGAGAGCAGCTGGGCCCAGCGGCTGCAGCGGAAAAGGCCACAGCAGGCGTGGAGCCCCAGCAGGCGGCAGGTCTCAGCACGGTCCTCAGGCCTGCCAAGCCCGAGGGGCGGTGTGACAGGCGACTGCAGCAGTGGAAAGATTTCCGTCTGTCTGCGAAGGGTTGACGGCGAGCCTCCCAGAGGGCAGGAAAAAGAACTCAATTACTCACCACCCTCCGCTCCTATGACTGATTTCTGCCTTCATTTCTGATATTTGATTGATTATAAACTAACCAGAAATCCCAAAGGAGCCCTCAGCCTCTGCTGAAGGAGCTGTTTAGCTGGGGCACAGTCAGAACCTTGAGGATTTTGTGGCTGAAATGTATAGCGAATGACCCGGGTCTGGCTGGCTGTGTGACGCACAACAGCATACATTGGATGACTCATAGAAATCAGGGATGGAAAAGACCTATTAGGTCATTTTTTCCATCTTCCAGCCATTGCAGGTTTACTTTCTGCCAAGGTGGGATTATATTCAAATATTTGGTCCAGTCTAGTTTAAACTGATGCAAGTAATGGGGCTCCCACAACCTCCCCTGGGATCTTAATTCCACAGGATCATTGATCTCAATCTTCGGAAAATGTTCCTGATGTTCGCTTTAAATTTTCCTTTGCTCAGTTTCATCCCATTAATCCTACGTATTACCCCTCAGGCCACCCTAAATAATATCCTTTCTTCTTTCATGTTGACATTCTTCCAATACTGGTAGGGAGGAGACAGGGGAATACAAAAATGTCTTCTTGGCTTGGCTGACAGTGTTAAGTATAAAATGAATAGAAATGTTCTGAATAATAGCTTAAGATGTTGGGGAGACTACACGTATCAGATGAGAAAGGGTTTTCCAGATTGCCCAAGAATAGCTCAGACAATCGATGGCAGGTGTTTCTGAGTTTAACTTTACATTCTAAATATTCTGAGTCAGAGAGTAACAAAGATGAAATGTCATATAATCTGCCATATTGCCACCTAACATGGATAATGGGCTATGTCCTCATAGCCACTGGGGGAGATAATTCTATATAATCCTCTGATTATTTTTCCCCAGAGGGCGGGGATCACTTCAAATAGCCAAAAGCCACATTAGTTAAACTCTGAGTGAATAATGTCCCTTCCGAGAGTGCAGGGCAGAGCAGAACCTCAGAGCCAGTGAAGTCAGCCACTACCAAAGTGTGAGGTTCCGGGGAGCCCCAGTAGGGTATCCTGCATGCTCCTAAAAGTGTTTTGGGATGCTAAGGTGTTTACCGAAAGTACAAATTGTTGGAGTTCATCTCAGACCAACTGTGATTCAGAATCTGTGAACAAAGCCTAGAAACCTATATTTTTAACAAGCTCGACATTTGAAGAGTCAGACCATGGGGGTAACTGAAATCCAATGCCATTTGAGAACACCTTGGACTAAACTGGGGAAGCTAAGCTAGAGTCCAAAGAGCAAGAGTTTGGCTGGTGATGGGACAGAAATCAGGAGTTAGAGATGAAGTAGGATAAAGACTGAGGGCAGAACAAGGACGGTGAGCAGGTATTGTTAGAAACAAAGGGGCAGTGTCCATGGTCCGCATTTGTTGGCTATCAGAGCATGCTATGTGGATGTCAATTAGACGCAGTGGATAAAAGTTCTCCTTGAACTGTATTATAACTGTGTTCTAACTGAACAAGGGCTACGTTAAATACAAACATTTTAACTTGTTCTTTGTATGTTGTGCAAATTAATAATATTTAATGGTGAAGAAAAAGAGGAAGGATAAAAATACTGGATTTCAAATATGTAAACACGCACACACATACACATGTATTTTCAAGGAATCTCAAGCCTAACGCTGGCCTTCAGTTATGTAAAGTATTTTGCAGCACACCAGTGTTTCAGCCCAGAAGAACTAGAAAAGCCAGATAAAATAGGACATTTTTTTTTTTTTACTTGAGGTCAGTGGTGGATCGCAAGGCAAGCAAGATTTGGGGAATTAAGACCCTGGAGCCCAAGGAATCTCAAACAGATCTGCTGATATTCCTTGAGGTATTTTTCCTGAGAGAGTATTAGCTGATTATCTGTAAAGAGCAACAGGCTGAGAGTTCAGACTGAGGATTGCTGTTCAGACACAGAGGAGCCAGGAGTCTTTAGCAATATGATGGGGGCCAGAGAGAAAATACTAGAGTTTGGGACTCCCAAGGAAACCCGGAAGAGGGGCCAAGATCTAGTGAGAAGGGAAACACAGAGCAATGACATTCAGTGTTTTTTCTCCTTTAAGAAAGACATTTGTTGAATTCTTACACTGCTATGGGCTATAGGCTACATAGCTAAACGAACAAATGAAAATGATAAAAGCAGAATTTTCCAGAGTCACACACTAAAATCGAAACAAATATTTCACTTTAGGATTTACCAGGTAAGAGGGTAGGTAAGAAGCCATATTAAAGGGATGATGGTCATACAATTTCCAAAACTAAAGGAAGATAGCAAATCACAGAAAGAGGAAGTTCTACGAACACCATGCAAGATAAGCACTAGTAAAACCACATCTATATACAATGTAATAAAGCTACTGATAATGAATAAAAAAGAGCAAAACCCTTTTTCTTAAAGCAGGAGGAGTTATGATTATCAAAAAGGAACAAGAAGACTGAGATGACTGTACATTTTAATTCTATGTACATGTCAAGTCTCACAATAGATCATTGTTGTGTATAGTTAATATTGATTTAGATTTACTCATTGGTTAGCACTTTCTCTGGCCCTTTATTCCTTCCTGCATTTCCATGTATCCATCTGGAATCACTTTCTTCTACATTAAGAAGTCCCTTTCGTTTTTCTTAGATGGGTCTATTGGTAACTCTCCATTTTATGTTGTTGTTGTTTTTCTGGAAATGTTTTGATTTTACCTTTATTTTTGAAGAACAGTTTCAGAAGTGAAGGACCTCATTCCACTGTCAATTAGTTTCCATCATTTCTGTATTTCTGTTGTTATCTGTCAGTCACATATATTGTTTTAATTTATTTTTTATTTTTTTATTTATAACAGATGGAAAAGATACAGCATGCAAACAGCAAACCACAGACAGTTGAAGAAGCTAAATTAATATAATATTTTGACATCAAGATACAAAGCATTAAGAAAGATAAAAAAAAATTAATAATGACATTGACAAGGAAGAGATGACAAGTTTGGTAACTCAGAAGAAATATATATGCAAACCTATGTACAAATATGTATATATGTGTGTGCTGGCAGCAAAGAATTGGAAAATAAAAATAAAAATCAATATTATTTCCAATATTGCCAAAAACATAATACACTTAGGTGTCACTTTAACAAAAGACATGAAAAATCTCCTCAAAAAAACATGGCTGGTAGAAATTAAAGACCTACACAAATGGAGAGATCATACCACGTTCATAGACTGGAATACTGAATGTTGAGAATGCATCAAATCTCTGCAAATTTATTAACAAATTAAACACAAGCCTGTTAAAATTCTCATATTTTGTTTTTTTAGAAATTAACAAGTTTTTGCTATATTTATATGCAAAGGGCCTTGAATAGCCAAAGCAATATTAAAAAAAGAAGAATGAATTTTAAGTGTTCATACCACCCTATATCAGGGCTAACTATAAAGTTACGGCACACTGAACAAGACGGTGTGGTATTAGCAAAGGCATAGCTATCTACATAAATGTCACAGGATGAAGCATCCAGAAATATACCTACATATATGTAGTTAATTGATTTTCAACAAAGGCGCTAAGGTAATTCAATTGGGAGAGATACCAGAACAACTGGATATCCATATGCAAAAACACCTGCTTTGTGCAATGCTCAAAATTAACTCAAAGTGGATCATAGACCTAAAACAAAAAATAAACCTAAAAATGCTAGAAGAACACATAGGAGACAATCTTTGCAATCTTAGGGTAGGCAAAGATTTCTTAGGACATTGAAAAACACCAACCATAAAAGGAAAAAATTGATTATAAAGCTACAGTGCGGTACCACTACATACTCACTATAATAGCTAAAATCAAAAAGACCTGACAAGATCAAATTTGGACAAAGATGTAAAGGAAATGGACCTCTCATATCATTCTGGGGGCATGTAAAACGGTACAGCCACTATGAAAGAAGTTTGACAATTTCTAACCTAGTGAAACATATACCTAGAAATGACCCACCAGTTCCACTTCTAGATATTTACCCAAAGGAAATGAAACATATGTCTGCATGAATGTATTTCACATCACAAATTTATTTATATTACTTAAACCCTGGAAACAAATCAGGTATCCAAAAAGCAAATGGATACCACAAATTGTGATATATGCCTCTGATGGAATACTACCCAGCAATAAAAAATAAATGAATTATTGATACATGCCACAATACAGATAGAGCTCAAAACTGCTGTGAAACTATAGGAAGCAGTGTGGAGTTTCCTCAAAAAAATCTAAAAATAGAAATACCATATGACCCAGTAATACCACTTCTAGGAATTTACCCAAAGAAAACAAAACCCCTGATTAGAAAAGATATATGCAACCCTATGTTTATTGAAGTGTTCTTGACAATAGACAAGATATGGAAGCAACCAAAGTGACCATCAATAGATGAATGCATAAAGAAGAAATGGTACATACACCCAAAGGAATATTATTCAGCCATAATAAAGAAAGAAATCTTGCCATTTGTGACAATATGGATGGACCTAGAGGGTATTTTGCTAAGCAAATTAGGCCAGGTGGAGAAAGAAAAATACCATATGATTTCACTTATATGTGGAATCTAAAAACAAAACAAAATGAACAAAACAGCAGCAGACTCATAGACACTGAGAAGTGACTGGTAGTTACCATGGGGAGGAGTTAGGGTGTCTGGATGAAATAAATGAAGGGGATAGAGAGGCACAAAATCTCAATCATAATACAAATTAAGTAGCAGGATGACAGTACAGCATAGAGAATATAGTCAATAGTTCTGTAACATCTTTATCTGTGTTGACAGATAGTAACAGCACTAGTCGGGGTGAGCTTTTAATAATGTAGAAAACTGTCAAATCATTGTGTTGTATACTTGAAACCAATACAATATGGTATATCAACTACACTTCAAAAAAAACAGTGCTGTGAAAGTCAGACACAAAAGAGTACAAACTGCATGAATCCATTTATACAAGGTTCTAGAAAAGGAAAATCTAATCTTAAACTGGAATTTAAATAGGATCATTGGTGGCTTGGGGGCAGGGATTATCAGAGGTAACTGAGAGGGTCAAGGGCAAATGTTTTGAAGAAACGGAAATGCTCTATATCCTGATTAGTTTGGTGGTTATACTGGCATATAAGTGCCAAAACTCATTGATCTATCAACTTTAAAGGCTGCATTTGATTCTATGTAAATTAAACCTGAATAAAGTTGATTAAAAGTAAAAAACCTATTGTGCTTCAGATGTTTTTCCTAATTAAGCTGGTCTTCACTCAAGTCAAGTAAATGCATCTTGTTTTCTTTTTCATTCTTCCGTAACTTCCTGATTACCAAGACCTTATTAATAATTCAACAAATATTTACTCATACTTGTGTCCAGGTGCTCTTCTAGGCACTGGACCAATTTACTGAACAAAACTTACAAAATTCCCTACCTGGTATAGCTTCAGCTGATTACCAGAAAAGACAAGGTTCCCGCAGATAATTCAGTCCTACAAAATAGTATGTCTTTTTCTTACAAACTTATGATTTCATTTTTACAGGTGCATTTATGAGGCTAAACTTTCTGAAGCTCCTCTGTGTTAAAAGTATAGACTTATCCCAAGAAGATACTGATGATAAACAATTGTTATTAAAGCTCAGCATAGGTTCTCAATATCTCAGTTTTCCCAGTGTGACTGAGCCAGACTGATTCAAAACGGAAGCGATTATAATCGGTCTTGCCACTTTTCTCTGTGATCCTGTACAAACCACACAGCCTCCTGTAGCTCCTCATTCCAAGAGACCAGCTAGGTACTCAGGGAGATGATATTATTCTATAATAAACTGTCTTCTCTTCTAGTAGGGCATTATGACAGGCGAGGAAGGGCCTTCTGATCCTTCCAGTGGCCTCTGCATCACTGAAGTGTCCACAGTATGCACAGCACAGGTCCTGTTTGCTAATCCACTCAAAGCTCTGGTGTCCTGATGCTGAAAGGCCCCTCTTGCAGTTCTCGCTGGCACCCTATTCCCAGGGCCTGACGGCAGCTCCCACCTGCTTTTTGGCGTGGGTGGTCCACGCATGTCCTCTGCCCACAGAGTCACCTCTCACTCACCCCGTGTCCTCCATGGAGATCACACACTTTAGTTAATACTCTGCTGGCCACAGCATTACTCTGTGCCCCCTGTTGGAAACTTCCAGACCTCTTTTATTCCTTGCCCAGGTCCTGGGAACCTGGGGTGGGCTCTGTGTCAGGCCTGCCACCTAGGCCTTTCTCTCCGACACCTCCACTCCCAGAGCTATGCCAGCTGTGCCTGTCTCTCAGAAGTATGCATCTTTTTAGGCTGAACAGGGATAAGGCTCCTGTAAAACAAAGACTTCCTACCTCTCAAAGCCTGTCTCATCCGAGGTTACACTACAAATTGAATAAAAATAAAGATGTGATGCTGACAGGAAATAAACTAAATGTCCAAGAAGGGAAATAAGATACAGCAAGAGGCATTGTTGGATATTTGTCCTCTTTTCCCTCATTCCACATCCCCTCATGACACACACACAAAACAGATATAGAGTAGAGCTGAATATCTGAAAGTTAATGCAGCATATTGAACAGAACAAAAGACTCCACTCTAAAATGCCACTTGGTGATACAAGTTGGTCAGACTCAGGATTTATTTTTAGGCAGTATTATGTTCCAGGAATTATACCAGGTACTTTCCCACACATCATCTCTTAACAATCCATGGAGGTAAGAATGACCTTCCTCATAGTAAGGATGAAAAAAAAAGGGAGACCTGCAGAGATTAAAAGACTTGTCCAAAGTCACTCACTTCAGTAAACAATAAAAACAGGCCTGAAAGGTTGCCCTTCTTTCTCTTAGGAATAGTTTGCCTTGACCTTCTCTTTCACTGTACTTTTAAAAAAAAGATGGTGTCATGATCTTTTAGTGAACCAAGACATTTTATAATTAATATTGTATTATTGTTTAGCCTGTGCTTACAGAATACCCACATAGTGGGTCTGTGGAAGGAGAAACACCAAATTCACCAAACTCCGCAGGAAGAACTCTTTAAGGTGGGAGTCTTATTGATCACAGAAATGGACCTATCAGTCCCTTGTGAGAGTAAGCATCCTCTCCACTTCAACTTATTGGCTTAAGCTCCACCCTCTAGAGAACAGAATTTAGGAATCCCCCTGCATAGTCACCTGTGCCCTGAAGGGCTGAAATCTCACTCCATTGACGGATGTGAGAAGTGCCGAGCAGATCCAGGCAGGAGGCGTGTATAGACAAAACACTACCGACTTTTAGTCCTGACCTCTGCAGTCAAAGTAGGGACTGGTAGGTGCTTGGACTGACTTCCCAGACCCAGGGGAAAACTGGCCCTCTCTTAGCTGAGAAGGTTTTAGGGAGGGCCTGACCCTAACGAGGTACTGCTGGAGCAAACCAGAAATTTCATACTGTTTTTATTTCTCTGGGAACACAATCCTCTTATAATATGCACAACACTGTTCTATTTGGGTTTGTTTGTCTTTCAGACATTTGAATTTCAGTCATATTTTCAAGAAAAACTTGCTTCAAGGACTTTATGGCTGGCTTCATAAGGAATGTTTACTAGCAACGGATCTACCGTATTTGTGTTTCCTAAGACTTTTCTGGAAATCAGATGTATAGAAATCTGAATCATGGCAATTAGGCATTAAAGGAGTACATGGTTAAGGTAACTCGACTAATAAAACAAAACTCTTTTCTTTCACAAAGAAAGTCATATTCCACCTATTTCATTTTATTTGAAAATGAAAATGTATTTTATAATCTGGACCATCTTAACGGGAGGGTATCACAGCTGATGGGTTAGTGGCAAAGAGAAACACTACACGAAAGTTCCTCCGGAGAGTCTTTGTCATGGCCCCTCATGAAGAAGCAGTGGGGATGATTCTGACTTGGCGAGCAACCCAGAGATAGAGGACATGCTCAGGTCCAGAGCCGAACGTCCATTCACATGGGACAGAGAAGGTACAAGTGTTGAATAGTAAGACCTGCCAACATTTTTCACTTACGAGTTTCTGAAAGGATGGGATTTCATCCTGGACTGGGTAAAGAGGAAAAGGCCAAGCCAAATTTTTTTCTCTGATGTAAATGTGTGGCTTCCAGGAATTTAAACAGGAGCCGCCCCTATGACTCCAAGGTGAAAATCCACAAGTCAGGGGATTTCTGTTCAAGCAATGCCAGCAGAGAATGGGTGTTTTCTAAGAGAGCAAGTTCACTTTCTGGAAGTTGTTAGAGTTTGGGAAGTAAAGACACCCACAGACAATGCTGGGTATACTGAGACCCTCAAGAAGACAATTCAAGCTTCTCCATTTCAAGCTTCATCCAATTAACAATTAGAAATAGATTCAAGAAATTTTGCCTTTTGCCCCCACCTCTTTCGGCTTAAATATCCAAGGATGCCAGAAGGTTCAAGAATTTCATCCATGAAAAAAAATTCTTCCAGCTACCTTCTTCTCTGAACTCTAACCTAATGAACAATTCCTCATTCCATGCCCTAACTGCCTGCTTCTTATATCTCCCTGCAGGTTGTTGATTTCACTCAGGTTAGGTAAACAAATATGGCACTGGGTTACATGGCCCATTCAGTTTGACATCATTTGGGCTTTAGGATCCAAATTAGCCATCTAGAATCTGGAACATACTCTCCTACAGGGACCTTCCTTCTTTGCCAGCTCTGGCCTGAACTTAAGATCAACGGTGTGAGTGCTATTTCAGCATAGATTTTCCTCTTCTCTGGAAAATTCAGACAATTGGGGGCACCATTCCCCACTGACCAAATGCAGGAAATCGTGACTGGCAGTGATAGAGTGAACTCACAGACAATATCTGCACTGGGCTTAACACACACTAATGCACAGAGGGCCAGTATGGTCCAAATTTAATAGCTGCAATTTACGTAAAGAACGGCATGTCAGGGAAGGAAAGCACTGAGGAGTCTAGGCAACTGAGGAGTGTTTGAACTCTGCTTTTTAACAAGGATCTATTTTTCTAAAAAACCCAACTCTCTCAATTAGTTGGGTCATTGTTCCTCAGAAGTTTTATTTCTCTGTGGGGAGAATTTCCAACACACAGCATTACCTCTTTTCATCTCTAATTGTGATGCCTCCTGCTAATTGAAAGCTAGGCCTCCTGGTTTCCAGAACACTAATTTGTGACGGTAAAACTTTTACCCATTGTAAATTATTCCATTGTTCAACAAGGATGTAAAATAATTAATTGGCTATTTGGCAGATAAGTTCAGCATTTGCAGGATCTGTTTTATAAGAAATTTTATTGATGAAAATGTGTCTAAAGCTTTAGCAATGCACTTGGCTTTAGCATTTGGCAGCAAAGAGACAAAATCTTAAAGCCAAAACCCTCCCCAGGGCATGAGGCAAAGTACGACTTTGCATCTATATTCCTGCTGTAGGTCACTGGGGGTCTCCTTTTACAGACAATTGGCAAAAGATTTCAGTGGCTGTTATATGATCCGTTTTGATTTTGTATATGAGCAAATCTCACTTTTCAGCCATGAGACATACCCATGTTTTACCGCACTGCCCTTAAACAATTTTTCAAGAAGTTGCGTTAACTCTTAAAATTGACAAGAATAAACAGAGGCGCCATAAATTTTTAAAGTTGAAGTCATAGGCAATACATACTAACCTACTTATTGTTAGGCTGTTGGGAAATGGGCTTGTTGGGGGTGTGGTTTTTTTAGACACAGAAAAAATAAATGCTCAAATTTATCATCAGAAAATATATTTGGCTGTCCTGATGCTATGATTTTTAGGAAATTAAACTGGACCTACATGACACCAATCCAATGAACTCAGTCCAATAAATGTTTCAAAAGAAAATCCCTGAAGCTGAATGCTTAGCGAAAAATGGACCAAAAGAACCAGCCTTGTATTTAAGTTGACAGTAGATGAATGGCCACTGACTGGCTTCTTCATTTGTAAGCCCCTTTGTATATCCTGTACAAAGCTGGCTTAGGGACACCATGGAAATGCTACTTTACTGAATTTGGGCTTTCAGTCCACATTCAGATGTACTCCTCAAAATTAGCCTGATTTGGGGGAGGTGGGAAGGAGCAGAGAAAGAGTAGCATATTAAAAAATGGCAAACAAGAAGGTTACACATTTGTGTGAATAATGTCCATTGTATTCTGACTGAGACCGGAACAACTAAGAAAACTTGACTGTCAGGCAGAGTGTTCCCATCTCTTTCTTGCTAACACAACAGTGTTCTGAACATATGTCCATATAATCTATTCTTTTCAAGAACTTATAACTTGGCTTTCTGGAGTTATCTTGAGACCAGAGCAATTTATTTAGAAATTTTGAAAAATAACGACTACTTTTAAAATCTCAGGAAAGAAAAAAGTTAATAAGGGAAGACATCAGGGCTGGGCTAGATAGCCAAGGTTGTCCTCTGGGAGGGGCAGAGGGGGGCCGGGCTTGACAAGGCTGAGCCAGACACTGGCCTGGACTCGGCCTCCATGCCCACCTCCGGTACTGCAGGGTGTAGAGTGGGGGGCAGGAGTCCAGGGAGCCCCTTGGTTGGGATGAGCACGGCCAGTGGGTGCTGCCTTGCGAGACCAGCCTCCTGTCCCGTCCCTGGGGTGCTGGCCCCTGGGGAGTAGTGGCTGTGGTTGCATGCAGTCACATTCTTGTTTGAAGTCTGAGCTGGGAAAGGTGATTCTGGCCAAAAAAAAAAAAAAAGAAAAAGAAAGCTTTTAATGATTTGTATTAGGGTTCTCCAGAAAAACAGAACCAACAGGATAGACAAAGAGAGAGAGAAAAGATAGACAGACAGATAGATAGATGATACGGAGAGATGTGCAGATACCTATAGATAAGGATTTATTTTAAGGAACTGGCTCACACAATTGTGGGGCTGGCAAGCCTGAAATCCACATGGACAGGCCAGCAAGCTGAAAACTCAGGCAGGATTTCTGTGTTACAACGTTGAGGCAGAATTTCTTTTCCTCTAGGAAACCTGCCTTTGCTTTTACATCCTTTACCGGATTGGACGAGGCCAAAACCCACAATAGAGAGTAATGTCTTTCCTTAGGTTGACTGATTATAAATGTTAATCATATCTATAAAAGACCTTCACAACAAAACTCAAACTGGTGCTTGATTAAACAACTGGGCAGTGTAGTCTAGCTCAGCTGACACATAAAATCAACTATCCCAGAAGTAGTAGGTGGGCTTTATAAATGAAGTCGAAGAAGAGGAAATAATGTGAAAAGAGTACGAGAAATCCCCTGCTCTTCTTCCGCAAAGCGTGAGAAGATGCAGAGAAGATAGTCGATCGTACGGTGACCTTGACAGTCTCCCTGGTTTGGGACATTGAAGGGAATGTTCTGAGTTATCATTAAGGTTTTGCACGGGGAAACACTCAGCCAAGAACTCTGGGTTCAGGAAATCACTCTTCTTACTTTCATCAATCTCAAAGAAAGGTTCTCTTTCTGTAGTTGTTGCCACTGAGAGAATTCTCTGTGGTGTATTGACTGTTTCTGACCAAGGTTTCCCCTCAGGCATCGGAGGAACGGGAATAGCCGTGGTGTGTCTGTGCCCAGAGCCACACACATTAATCAGGTTCCTGAAGGGGAGCCAGTCATCTTTGTCAAATCATTAGTCAATCAACTTCAAAATATCAGAACAAGGTGTTGGATAGAGTGGATCATACGGTGGTGAGTAAACTGACTTGATTTGTTCATTTAGGAAAAAGTTTGAAATGTGCTCAGTTTTAGTCATGGGGTGTGAAGGGCATTTCCCTTTTAAACTACTCCTTGGGGGTCAACCTTTTTCCAAAAATGCAGGACACATGTGGGCAAAATGACACCAGTCCCTGAATAAATTGCTGCACTGATTTTTCTATGAGTAAAATATTATAAACTCAAATCATTTCTTCAGAGTGTTTAAGGAACAGGAGTTGAGTCATCGAAAGGACCACCCATAGCCTCTGGATTTTGACAAAAATAATAATAATAATTTTTTAAGAACCTTACTGATGAGTGGGAAAGTAAGCTTGAGAAATCTGAGTTAATATTATTTTAAAAAGAAATATCATGAATAACTTTTAAGTTTTTTCAAGTATAATGACTACGAAGCATTTCTTAATCCAGTTCTTTGATGAATATTTCTTTTTAAATACATGAGAATGAAGTGAAGTCATGTGCCTGGACAGGAAACCTTCTATGGTAAAGCAATATATTATAATTTGATTATGTCATGTTTTGTTCGCATTTGTTTATCAGCAAAAGAATGAGTAGGAAATACTCTACTAAAGCCAATGGTGTATTATTCTCTTTCTTTTGAGTAATTTAGACTGTACTTTGTAATTTAAAATTAAAATTTGAAATTAATTTTCTTTATGAGAAGGACAACTTGCTGTTCTGTGTTCCCCAGGGAGCACTTGATAGTCTATTTAGTTTAATAGGGGCAGAGCATATCCTGTAAACATCCTTTATATTCGTATGGGAGTTCCAGAGAAACAGAACCAGTAGGATGTGTGAATATAGAGAGAGAAAGAGATGTATTTTAAGGAACTGGCTCACGTTGGCTGACAAGTCCTAATTTCTGCAATCAATAAGCTAGAGAGACCCAGGAGAGCCAATGGGTTTAAATCCAGTCCAAGTCAAGAAAAGACTGATGAAAGCTCCAGGAAGGTCAGGCAGAAAATCTGAATTTTCTCTTTCTCTGCTTTACGTTCTATTCAAGCCTCCAACAACTTGGATGAGATCCACCCACCTTAGGGAGGGCAATGTGCTTTCCTCAATTAATCAATTCAAATGTAGTCTCATCCAGAAACACCCTCATAGACATATAAAGAATAATGTTTGATGGAACTTCCAGGCACTTGGTGGCCCAGTCAAGTAGATGCATAAAATGAACCATCACGTCCCCCTTACCGCCACAGGCATACACACACACAACCTTGGTGGGGGGCTGCAAAGAGGGCAAGTTGGAGGCTGAGCTGGAGGCAAGTGGCCCTGCCCTACAGAGACCTTTTCTAAGAGATGACAAGCCAAAGAGTAGAGAAAGGGGTGAGGCTATTGCTTATTGCATAATTTGTGCTTCATTGCACCCAGGGAACCAGACCCTAGTAGGCCCTCAGATGACAATGCTTCATAGTCCTGTGGAGTTGGCAACGTATGATTCCTGCACCCTCTGAGCCACAGCAAGGACATTCTAACCAAGCTTCAGAGGTGAGCGCTACTTTCAGTCCCCAGGGCCCAACCAGATCTGGGGAATCGGCACACTTGCAGGAATGTGGTGTGACAGAGGGACCCATGGTTAGGGTCATAACTCACAGGTGACCTGAACTACATAAGTCTCGGGTTCTGGTACAGTCCAAGGAAGGGGAAGAAAGTGAGAAATAAGATCATAGTTACATTTCCCAACCCTTTGACAAATGGCAGGTGACTTGGAGGATTTATTTCAATTTAGAATGAAATGGACAAACATGTCAACACCTTGAATATTATGTTTCACTTCATACCTCTTACACTTCTAATGTACTTCAACGTATTTGCAAACAGTTGCTTTCTTCCACAATAAAGTTGGTTGCAAAGACAACCCCGTTTCCCTCTACTACTACCCTACCTACACACTTTATTTGGATTTTGCTTCCCACTCACATCATTTTTTTCTGTGCAGAATCCAATATAAGATCCAGAATTGCATGTAGCTGTCAGGTCTTCTTGGTTTCCTCATAGTCTTTTCTGACATTGACACTTTGAAAAGTATTGGTCAGTTGCTTAGCTCCTCAATTTCAGTTCGATAATTTCTCATAATTAGACTGAGGTTATGCATTTTTGACAAAAAAATCCACACAGGAAATAAACATCCGTTTATCTATCAGAGGGTAGGCGATGCTCCTGTATCTTATTCTTGGTCATGCTAACTTTGACCATTTGGCTGGAGGGGTGTCTGCCAGGTTTCTTGACTATAAAGACACTGCTTTTTCCTTTGTAGTTAATAAATGTCTTGGGGGGCATATTTTAAGGCTATAGAAATATTCTCTTCTTCCTCAAACATTTGCCCATTGATTTCAGGATTCACTCGTGGTTCTTGCCTGTAACAATTATTACAACAGTGCTTGCCTAATGGAGATTTTCTATTTCTCTCATTCTTCTGTAAGATGCTTTCTCCCATGTATTTATTTATTCAGTTAATTTGTATCAGAATGGATTTGTGAATATTGATTTCATTCTTTTGTTTAAAATTCAATACTTTTTAAGTTTCTACTTGAATGGTCCTAGCTTTGGCTCATGGGATTCAGTTGACCCCCGTGTCCTTTCAACATGACCTTTTATTATCTTCTTATTTTTTTTGAGCACTTTCTCGCATTGAGCCTTCGTAAGATGTGCCAGGCTCATCTTACATTTTCCTGCCCCAATCCTGGAATCAATCACTTCTCCAGGGAGCCTGGTTCATTTGTTTTTTGTTTTTTGTTTTTTTATGAAGAATTATATTTAGAAACTAAGAGCTGGGCATAGAAAATATTATTTTTAGTAGGAAGTTCAGAAAGTTATTCCTCCATCTTCAAATATCATCTTGAGATATCAACCCCTAAGGTTAGTATCAGACAGTTTGTGCCATTTAGAACATTTACTACTGTTTTATAAAATGCCTCCTCTTCTCCCACTGCAATTCTATTTTCCATTCATCCAAACAAAATTCTACTATGTCCCAGACACTGTGGTGGCTCCTGGGTAATAAAACAGTGAACAAGACAAATTCAGTCTCTGCCTTGTGAGACTTACAGACTGCTAGAGGAGCTAGACTTTAAACAAGAAATTAAAGAGCAATTTTCTAACTACTGAGACTGAAGCACCACAAGGTACGTCAGATTCACATAGAAGGAATGCCTGATCTAGACTTGGGGTGAGGTGAGGGTGGTGGAATAAATCAAAGCTTCTCAGAATAAGTCCTATCAAAGCTCAGACCAGAAGGATGAAAAGGGTTTAGTTACTAAAAGAGAGTAGTGGGGAAGAAAGTGTAGAAGGAGACAATATTTGAGACATCAATAAAAACCTGTACGAAACAGAAAATATCTCAACTGGAAAATTAAGGGAGGTGGTAAATCAAAAGAATATGGTGCTGGCAATGGAGGAGTATCCATGGATATAGTTAGAGCGCAAAGCAGGAGCCAGATCAGGACAGGCTTTGCAAAACAGATTTAAGAGTCTGCATTTATTCTAGTGCCACTGAAAGCCACAGAAACCTTTCAGCAAGGAAGTGCAGAGACCAGATTCAGACTGCCCTGCGAAGCACGGATTCAAGGGAACATGACCAAGGGCTGTTTTAGCAATTAGGTGATATGATGTAACTGCGAGAACAGAGAGAAAGGAGTAAGTTCCGGCGATATTTAGGAGGTGAAACCAGCAGAACAAGATGATTTATTGAACGGGAGAGATGAGAAGGAAGCAGGATTCACAGGTGAGTGCAGTCTCGTGGTGTTGTTACATGTCCTTCAATTTACCTTTGTCTGTTCTTTCCCCTTGAAATGAAAAGATTTTAAGTTACGCGTTTTTGGTAAGAATGTGACATAAGTGATCGGTGTCCATCGAGGGACATGTGATTTCAGCTTGTCCCATTTTTAGTGATGCTAACTTTGATCATTTAGTTAAGGTGGTATTTGTTAAATTTCTTCAGTCTAAAGGTATCTTTTTGACTTTCCAATTCATAAATAATCTGGGAAGATGCTCTGAAATTTATTAAATATTTGATTACCCTGCGAACATTCACTCAGTAGTTTTAGTATCCATTGATGATTCTTGCCCAAATCAATTATTCTTATGATGGTTGTTACAAAATGGTGATTTTCTAATTCTATTATTCCTTCTGTATTTATTAGTTATCTGACAATTGATAGAGTAAAAAGAAATGAAAAATAAATAAATAAAGCTTCTTCTTCCTTTTTTTACTTATATTTTTCAATATCAACATGGACCCTGGATGATCTTATTCAATGAACTATAACTCATTACTGGTGAGTAATCATTTCGATGCTCAAATTTTCCTTTATTTAACTGGTGAAAGCCCCTTCAATCTGGTTTCAGTGACCTTTTCATATGGACCAGTTTCTGTTTTTTTCACACAAAAAGATATTTCAGACTCAGTGTTTACTTTCCCTGCTCTAGTCCTAGGACCAGCTATTTTCCCATTGAATCCTGTTCCATTAAAAAGGGAGTAGTTATTAGGAACCCAGATAGGAGCATTAGGTATGCTTAGTTGCTTTTGACTGTCAGATGCTTAGTTTCTTCGAAAGTTGTTTTTGAGATTCTTTTGAGGCCTAGAGTAAAGGTGCATAGTTCCAGCGAGTTTGTTAAGAACCGGAAGACTACCTATCAAGAACACTATAGACTAAATTCATGTACTGAGTATTTGGGGACCACCCAACTAGTAGAAATCAGGGACTCCCTTCCCACCCCTCTGTTAGGCTGTCTCATTTGGTCTCAGCCGTCTCAGCAGCTGGGCTTAACTAATTGTTGGCCAATTATATCATTCGTCATTGTTATCTGCAATGCCTTGGGCGCAAAAAATGCTCTGCGGCCTGATGGATTTATATTCAGGTAAGGGAAGTTGCTGATGACAGTTTTTGAGATTTCTTCTGGGCCCCAGAGGGCGCTCCTCCGCTGTGTCCCTCCTTGGTTCTCTCTGATGAACTAGCTGACCTATGTTTTTGTGTTTTTTTGCTCCTAATTAAGAGAAGCTATTATTTCCAAGCCAGCCCATAAGCTTGAACTTCCCAACAATCTCAGTTCCTTCAAAGCTGTGTACGGCCCCTTCCTGTTGGCAAAATTTCTGAGCCACTATTCTGGGCACTGAGTGGCATGGCAGCTTCCGGCTTCAATGGCTTCCTCTCCTGTCAGGTATCCATACAAGTGAGCGGAGGTGAGGGGAGTTAGGGCCCCAGGATTCTCCACTTGACACATCTGAGATAAAATATCCAGCCTATGAGTAGGGGCTGGGTGGAGGAAGGTAGCCGCCATTCCTAAATTCATGATATACTCACCATGAATTTAGCCTCTTCATCTCAGGGTTGAAGGGAATGAGAGATGTCAGCAACTTGTTCTTCCTGATAAAATACCCAGCTTCTTGATGGGGAGCTGAGGGGAGTGGGAGTCATGTATTTTCGACCCATTCAGCCCAGGGTGGAGCTTCAAGCTGAGATCAGGAAGGAGGGGAGAGAGAGCAGGTCGTGGCTCAAATGCCAGACTCTTATTATTCTTATTGAGATTAGTACGTTTTCTTGAATAAATATTTCTTCATTTGCTTTATGTTTTTAAAAGAGCAATTGCCAGAGACTTTAAATGGTTGTTTTTTTTATATATGTAATTTTCACCAGTTACACTGAGGTGCTATGCTCCCGTCACTCCAGCTTTCCTTTCAGTATTACACCATTCGTATGGCATAGAAAAGCCATACATTTTTAGAGTCAGATCTGTTCATCTTTTCTTCTGTTGTTTTACTACTTTTATGCTTGTAAATTTATCCCCATCCAGAAATTTGACATGTATTCATGTATTTTTATGTTTTCCTAATTTGACACCTAATTTTTAGTATATCTAGAATTTATCTTAACATAAGATGCATGATTGCTGTCAAAATTAACTTTTCTTCAAGTAGCAAATATCCTAGCACAATTTAATGAATCATCTCCATGCCTTCAATTTTTTTGCATTACCTCTTTATCATTCTTTCACCTCTTTATCGTTATTGAGTTTTTGGTGTGCCTATATTTTTAGGTTTAATATACTGTATGAATAATTTTATTTTTATATTTTAAAATCTAAAGCCCTCCTTATTCTGAATGTTCAAAATTACCTTAGCTGTTTTCATTAATTTATTCTGCCAGGTGAACTTTAGAATTATTTTGCTAACTCATCAAATTCCAATACAACTTTGATCAGAATGACACGACCTATAAACCAATTTGGAAGAGCTAACACTTCTGCAATATTCAGTTGTCCCATAGAAGAATGTAAGGTCTTTTATTAATTTAAATCATCCTTTAAAGCTCTCAGAAAATTTTTAAGTTTCTTCCTAAAAGTCCAGTATACTTGCTGTTACAGTTACTCAAGATTTTTCTTAACTGCTTTGTTTTCTTTTGTTTTAGGTTGCTCATGTGAATAAGATTTTTACAGTATGTTCTATGATAATGTCTTTATACAGGAAACTATATGCTCATGTGAATAAGATTTTTACAGTATGTTCTATGATAATGTCTTTATACAGGAAACTATCAAAATCTGTAACTGTATCACATCTGTCCATCTTATGAACTCTTCACTTGACAGCTTTTCAATTAATTCTCTTGTGATGGTGAGCAGTAAAATCAAATTACCTACAAATAATGATCATTTTCTATCCTCTCTGCTTCCATCCCCTTCAAGGACAAAGTGTATTTCATTATCATCTTATTTGCAATGTTAAATACTATAGAATGGAGGTATTTTGCAGATAATTGAGATATAAAATTCATTTACTTAAAATAGCCAAATATATTTTAAGTGGTTTTATTGTTTGAATGATGTGGGAGCAGTGTAATGGGGCTTCCAGCAATACAGCTTTCATGGGCAGGTACAAACCCTAGCATATCACAGAGCAAGTCCTTCAGGCATGGTTTCCTTCATGCAAATGAAGAAGGCAGATGGAAATCATTGTTATGCAAACCTAATTTTTCAAGAGCTTTGGTGCTCTTATCCTTGTTGTCCAAGCGTCTGCAGCAAACATATAAGGTCAAACTGGCCTTTGTGAGACCCTTCCTCTTGCCAAAAACTGTGAGCATGTGCTTAGGGTATAGAATTCAATTTAGTATCATCCAGAGTCAAATGTAATTAGGAAGACAGACTAATTAGAATCAAAACATCGACTGTATTCCAAGTATACCTATTTTTGAGATGCTGAATTATAGCATGAAGGGCCTAATTCTAGGATGCACAGGGGTAATGCATTTGCGCTCTCCAGCCCAGCCAACCAGGGTTGGAATCTCAGCTCTGCCACTCATTAGCTGTGTGACCTTGAGCAATATACTCATGCTAGTTAAGGTTGGGTTTGATTCTAATCCAAAATATCTGTGGCATAAACTAGACAACTTTATTTCTCTCTCCTCTAAAAGTCTGGACTTTGTTATTAAGGAGGAGTATAGACAGCACTGCCTGGAGGAGGTGTGGCCTCCTCCTCCAGGTTCAAGAAGCATCTAGGGTCTCAGACATCATATGTGCATTTCTGTCAGGGAGGAAAAATAAACCAAAACAAGAAAAAGGCCACAGGGAAAACATAACTGTCTTTTAAAGAAGGTTCCCTGAAGCTGCCACACAGCACTTTCATTTATATTCCAGTGACAAGAACATAGCCACACGACAACCCCCAACTGAAAGGGAAGCTGGGAAGTGCTGTCGTGGTTTGACGTGGCCAGCTAAAACTCAAGAGATTCTATCTGGGAGTAGGGAAAGCCTGGGTATTGGTAGACATCTATTTGTTTTTGTCATATTTCACTTCTGTTTGCCTCCATTTCCTTGTCTATAAAATGAGCATAATAATAATCTCACAGGATTCTTGTCAAGTTTCATTTAATCAAGGTCATATTTGAAAGATGCTCAATCTAATATCCAGCACAGGAAGCATTTAATACATTTTGGCTATAATTGCAAAAAAAGAAAAAAAGAAAAAAATCACATCAGTAATACACTGTTTTTTTTTTTATGATAGGTACAAAATATCTAAGGAAGCTCTGTGAATATCAGAACTTTACAGCTCCAGGTGATGGAGTGCATTGTCCAAACATTCAACTGCACACGGTGAGCAAAGTAAAATTGAGGAAGTTAGAGCCATTTGCCTTCAGTCACACAGATTTGCCACGTGGGTGACAAACTGGATTCAGAACCCCAAGCCTCCTAATTTGTATTCCAAAACTCTGAATCATTGATCCAGCTCCCTTTCCTTCCACTGTGGCAGATACTTGAGTATTGGCCAAAAAACTGGAACACGCTGAAATACAAAATTTCCCACTGGAATATCTTATGTGACACGGGGACTAGGAAATTCTACAGGTATAGCTCACAAACTCAAACTGTTGATTAAGATGTTCTTGCCATTTAATTACAATCTAAGAGGCAGTCATTGAATTAAACACATTTGAACTTATCTCTATAGGTTATATACTCAGTTCCCCATACTATTTCAATAAAAAAAATATAAGAAGAAAGCCAGTGTAATCAAGTTAAATGTCCACATATTCATTTGGCCTTTCTGTTATAGGAAAAATATTAGTTTTCTTGTCTAAGAGGCAAAGGTTTATAAATATAACGATTTTATGGAATTGAAAATATAGTGATCAAGCCTTTAGAATTCGAGTTTCTATAAGAAATACAATCCTTTTAGGAAATCACAGGGATAAATTCTCCTAAGAGAGGAACAAGCTTCCTTTGTCAGCAAGTCCACAGTTTGGATAAGAGCCTCAAGTTCAGATCCAATAGCAATTACTCTCTGACTGGATCTCTCTGACAGGGAGGACCCGGGGCTCTCAGATTGCCAGGTATGTTAAGTTCCTGGGAACACTGAGGAATGATTGGCATGAGGCCAAGGCACCAGGGGGAAGAATCCTTCATTGTGATGACTCTAGGACTGAGGATTTGTTTCTGGCTCTTAGGTCAAGTGGAAACTGCATTCTTATGAGAATGAGTTTTACCATCTCATTCTTTTAACTCATCCATTATCCCTTCAACCCATCTATATTTCTCTTTCTCTTTTGTCAAATTGTAGCTGAGATTCACCTCTTCCTAGAAGATTTCATTATTATATGTAGTAATAACAATAATAAGAAGAGTAGCAAGCCACTACCACTTACTCAATGCTACTCCATTTCTGATAGTCAGGTAGTTTTTATACATTAGTGTATTCATTTAATCCTCAGCAGAATTTGTTGAGATAGGTCTTACTATGATATCCATCTAACAGATATGCAAACTGAAGAACAGGGGGAATAGGTGGCTGGTTTAGTGTCGTGTGGCAGAATGGGAATGCAAACCTGGTTGATTCTGAATGCCCTTAATCAATCACTACATTTTCTTTCACATCTTATTACCTTTTTTCTCCATTGTTCCCGCCAATACATTCTTGGTATCATAGTAATTTTCACTTGCTGATAATTTGCTCCATTTTTAATGCATATTTTATTCCTTGTATTGATTATTTCTTAGTGATTTTTGGTCCAAGACAAAAGACTAAGTCTAGGAGCACCTTGTAAACTGTACCTAGTATAATACATTGTTTTGCACACAGCAAATATTCAAAGTATTTGGTTGAGTGACCGACAAACATCTGAAGCCCAACGTTTCCCCTGTGGATTTTCTGCCTAAGGAGAAACAGGGTCGAAATCTCATTCATATGAGGACATTTAGGAAATTTTCTTTGGTTGAGCTGTACTGCTTAGATTTCAGGGGCCCTGGAACTAATCGTCATATTTAACAGCTGACGCTTCAGTTCTTTCTCTTCCTTCCTGAGATACCCTCAAGTGATGAAAGTAGATTTCCCTCCAGGAGATCAGTTCTTTGTTAATTTTTCATGTCTGTAGCTCATATGAAAGAATTTGTGTGATTCTAATCCTGCTCCCCATAATTATAAACATAAGGTCTCTTGGGAAAGCCTTTGATGAACAGGAGTATTAAATTCATAGAGGTGTATATGTATATATATGTGTGTGTATGTATATGTATTCTAAAGAAAATTTATTTCTGAAAGATAAACTTAGCATTGCATGCAAAACTAGTCAAATAGTAGCTTTAGAAGCTTAAGGATAAAGTGAATTTAGAAATGCTTATTTTATCGTTTTTTGTTTAAGACTGAAAAGAGATTTCACAGATACACATAATGCCAGAATGTTATCCCTGATTATTCATGGACACAGATCCATTACCCTCATCAGCCCAGGCCCAGAGGAAATAATAGGAAGTGATGTCCATTGGCTGTGAGCTAACATTTGACTGAAGCCTGTGAGCACCCCAAGTGGACCCAAAGACAGGTGCACATGAGTCCCCTGAGGGTCCTGTCACTGCGACTCTCTCCTGCCCTGTGGTCACTGCTCAGCCTCTCTTGTCAGCCCCGTGGTAAGTTGCTCTTTCACAAAGTCCTGCCAATAGTAATGCCCTTATTTCAGCATCTGGGACTGCTGTCCACAAATGCTTTTGTATATATAATAAATGATCCTAAGCAAAGGAATGAGTTTCAGTGCCATAGGCAGCAAAGCAGTGCTGACAAAACTTAAAATTGCATTTCAAGGAGCAAACGCAAAAATGTATTTTTATCTGCTGCCTCCTTGTAGCCTTACGGGTGCCAAGTGCTGGACATCTGAAGACTTGCAGAGACCATAGCAAGCAAAGAAGGAAATCTAACTGTTCTAGAAACACATGCCACAGCCTGCCTCGGTCAGAGTCCTCCAAATCACAGAACTCCAGAGAAACTCAAGAAAGCCACAGAGCAAAAAGTCTAGGACATAGAAGCATGGTTAATAAATTAATGCAGTTTTCAGTAATAAATGATAACAGATAATGAAAGTAGATATTGCCTTAAAAAAATAATCTAAACTTCCATACATTCTTTTGATGTCCAAGGCACTCAATAAACAAAAGTAAATGAATAAATGTTGGATGATGGTTGTCCAGCAAACAGATATTTGTCCTATGTGTATATTTATCTGACATATATAATATTTATATATATATATATCAATATATATACACAAAAGATGCTCATAAAGAGTTGTTCCATAAAGTTTATAAAACCCCTTAATGTGTCTACAACTCCAAGGATTAATTCCTTTGTTACCAGTTCTGGCCCCGAAAAGTCATGGTAACACAGGACAATGGTTTCATGGAGAGATGTCCTCTTGGATGGCTCTATCCAGAAAACAAGCTGTTTTCTACCAAATCAGTGGAATTCCTGATGGAAAAATAAATACTTGCTCCCATCCTAAAATTAGTTAAGCTAAGCACGCTACAACTACATGTCTAACAGAACGTAGTTTTTCGTGGAAGTTTCTTGAAGCTGTAGTAGAGGATAGAGCATGGTCCACTAGGAAATAATAAGCATTAATTGGACACAAGATGGAAGCAAGTAGCAAAAGTAAAGTGTGTAGAGTACAAAAACAAAAAAGAGCAGAAAATCACAATGTTGTTATATGCTTGGACTACATGTAAAATAAGTAGAGTATCTGGTTCATTCATATGGTGATAGAGTACTTTTGAAAATCTCTGTAGTTTAGTAAAAGCAGCAACAAGATGGAACAGCAGGCTAGATGACTCACTGAATAGGAGGATATAGTAAAACACATAAGATAAATAAAATGGGACAGTGAAATATGTAGTTTATAAGAGTTGCAGTGAGGGCAGTAAAGCTCTATAAAAAGATCCTTATAACAAATACTTAGGCACCCTAAGCAACTCTGAATGCCCAGTACAACAACCTTGAACTGCTAGCAGAAGGGGGCAAAGAGGAAAAAAGAAAAGACAAAGAAAAAATGCAGACTGTGGAGGGAGTGAATCAATTAATGCCTGAAAAAGTGGATAAATGAATAAATGAATCAGCTAATCAATTACATGGTCCATCAGTGAGGCACTGACCTAGCCAGCTCTGTCTGGTTTTCACCATTTTCAGGTTCCTATGTGGTCAGTAACTGGCCATCAAGGCTAAACACACACTCACAGAATGTGCTTGTAGGAGCCATTGTGTTTATTTTCACTATTCACATTCTTATAGTAGTTTATGCATTCTGTGTGACTAAGCTTTTTTATTATTTTTTTTAAAGCTTTTTCATTTGCAGGCAATAAGAAATTTGCTGTTGGTTATGTAAAAACAAACAGACAAAAAGGACCCCAGAAAACAAAAGCAGATTCAGAGGTGTAACTGAAGACCAACTGTAGCAGGTTTCAGAGAGAGTAGGGAAAGACGGAAATCATGGTACAGAAAAATATTTTCAGGAGTTTGTGTCTAACAAAGCAGAGCCCCAGAGCTAATGGAAAAGAGGTTTTTATTTTTTATGCCAAAAGGAAGATGCCTTGAAGAAAATGATGCAGGAAAGGAGGAGGAGAATTACTAGAGCCGTGGCCTTGAGTTGGTAAGTGGGATCAACCTCTGGGGAGGGATAGCTGGGTGTATGTGAGAACAGGAGCTTGTGGAAGGCTTCTGCTGATTATTCCTGTTTGCCCCATGAAATCACAAGTGGCGAGTGAGGGGGAGGTACTGGTGTTAGGTAGAAAGATTGACATGAGCAAGCTGGGGAAGGGAAGATAAGGTTCAAGGAAAAACTGCCCAGGTAGGGGTTCTCACTTGAAGACAACGAAGGCTTTGCAGGGAGAGAACTTCCTTGCCTATCAGGATCAGGCCAAATCTGTCCCCTCCAGGCACAACAGAACAAAACTAAAAATGGCCCAAACGACACCTCATAATAATCTTAAAATAAAATTGCGATTTTGCTCCCCACCCACCTTGGGCTTTTCTGTGTGCATTTTTGGAAAAGACATGTGTACCTAGAAGAATGGCTGTATAACTAGAACTGTCCATCAAATGACCTCACCCTGTCAATCAAAGAGGCAGCTCCCCACTAGGACGTGATAAACAGACCCTCTCCTAAAAGTTCAAGGCCTTTGTCTCCCTTGACTCTGGCCCACTCCTCCCTTGGAACGTATTCAAATAAAATTTTCCTTCTGCTTCGCTTTTGTGTCTCTGCCTTTCAGTTAAGAATGGAAGGCAGCTATGCTCACCACTATACCACCAACGCAACGGCTCAGTTAAGAACGGAGAACAAACTCAGCCTATAACGTACTTGGTGCTGTGGCTCAGATTGCTACTCCCGACACTGAGGTGTGCTAAATAAAAGCCTCCTGGAGCTTTAACTCTCTATTGGGTCTCTCAACTGAATTCTTTCCTTTGAGGCAACAAGAACTGAGGAAATCCACAAACTACAGCCTGGTAACTTTGGAAATGTCCAGAAGGGGAAGGCACAAAACTGTTATCAGGAACAGTGCAAAGAATAGGGAAGTATGTATGATTGCCTAATGGCATTCCAGTTCCACTTCAGGCACACGCTTATGAATTTAATATGAGACCAGTCCAGGGGACAGGACCATTTTCCTCATCCTCGTTTAATGGAGATGGGTGTAGGTGTGCAACAGGGTGTGGTAATCAGCCAGGTTTGAGGTGCTGAGTGTGCTGAAGAAAGCAGGCAGCAAGGAACCTTGTCATACGTACAAGGGAAACAGTATAATCAACTGCCATGGAATCCAAGCGGGGGAAAGGAGCAGAGTGTGAATGCAAAGCAGGCAGGGACTGACCAAGAGGGGTTCCATTTCGGAATGAGCCCCCATCCTGGGACATACTCCTAATTTGAAAACACATTCTTAGAAAAGTTGCTTAGAGAAGGGAATGAGTATATTATGTAGGAGATAGACAGAGTTGATGGCACAAAATCAGTCACCTATTGATTAGAATAGCATCTGATTGAGCACAGATTTTAGGTTGACTTGTTCCCTGATGATAAATAGCGCCTCATCAAGCACTAGTTCTAGGTTAACTTGACCTGTGAAGATTTTTTTCATTTTTTTTCTTCTGATTGTTTTGTCAAAATGTTAAAGGAGATGGTTCAGCTCTGAAAGCCTCTGTTCTAGCAAAACCTTTTGACTAACAGACTATGAGATTATAAACCAACATCTGTAAAATTTCAAAGTGGTGCCTCACCCAGAGACATATTGACATGAAAACATCAAGTAAGATCAATCGTTTCCATAACTCCAAACCTCTGGACCTTCAAAGATTGCCTTTATAAACCCCATACCATCTCCTTTCCAGTGGACCTGACTTCTCTCTTTCTGTCAGCTCCCTTGTATACATGCTATCCTTAATATCTTACTTGGAGTTCAGTGTTATTTCTATAACATTGAGACCCAAGAACCCGGTTGTGGGAAATTAGTACCAAATGGAATGAGGGACAATGAGCAGGAAGCAGAAACAGTGGGTTTGAGGAAATCAGGGGAGTTTGAGAATCATTTGGGTTTGGGGACTGGGAGGATGAGAGAGGTGATAGTCTGAGACTCAGTTGCTGAAAATTGCAATTATGGAAATGTTGCCAGTTTGGGTGATGACAAGGTGCAGGGGAGTGAATGGCTGAGATAGTGATGGGATTATTGGAGGAGAGGTTCATAATCTCAAGTACAGAGTGTTGGAGGGATCATCTCTGGGGTGACTGAAATCCCCCCAAGGGTAGAGAGCAGGACTGCCAGAGAGGGTGACAGTCATCTAGGACATTACTACTCAAAGTGTCCAGCAACAACTCTATTGCCTGGGTGCTTCACCTGTTAGTTGTTCAGAATTTCAGGCGCCATTGCAGAAACACTAAATCAGAATCTGGTTTCACTAGATCCTCCTAGACACTCCTATGTTCGTTGAAATTTGAGAATAATTGAACTAGGAGCTAATGTCTTTGTGAAATGAGGAGTAACCCAGGTGTTGCAATGATTGTAACAAGGAGGGTAGAGTCCATGGTGAGGATGGTTTGATAATAGGAAATTCAAACTTGGACATTTTTAGGGAAGAGGGATGGAGAATGGGCTGGAAATTGTAGTAAGAAGCAAAGAGAACAGCTGACCTCCAAATGAGTGGGAAAAACAACCACCACTTGAAAAGAAGCCTGGGGTGGGGGGTGTCGAGGAAGATAAAATGAACATAGGGAGAAAAGACGAATATCCTTGAAAACTCAAAGGTTGGGTTTGCTGATTACAGACAGTGGGTTCCAGAGGGCACAGTGAAAGGGGTCCAAGGGTTGAAGAGGCATAGGAGATGACCTTATGGTGGTTATTGTATGGAATTAGAGGGGCACCTAGGAGTTTGGGGATCACCATGGTGACTGACATAAACAGGGATAAAGAAATAATGACTTATTCCTGAATTCCAGGCAGATAGCAATGACAAATCTGTCAGTGTTGTGAGACAGAGAAATGTGGGTTTTTGGGAGACCCCTCTTCACTTCTAATTATGGAAGTTTGAAGGCAAAAAAGGAAAGGAAACAGTTCCACTTCTTTCAACAGAGGAGTGGATACATGAAGTTAAGTTTATACTTATTGCAATGACATATTACAGCGAAGTTAAATGAGTGAACCAGGACTACGTGTTTTAACATGGCTAAAATCCAGACACATAATGCTGAGTGAAAAAACCACATTGTGCAAAGCAGTTTTGATATCAAACATTCAGCCTGATACTACATAAAAAATTAATTATGAAAAATAGTGAATATTGCTAATGAGTATATGTGTTGTGTGTATATAATAAATATATGCTTAACAAGAAACCCTGCTGAGGAGCCATCCATTAGGGGAAATTGGTTACCTCTGGACGGGGAGCAAGGAGAAGGGGTAGAGATGGAGTTGTTGCTGTATTTCTTAGGCTTATTTAAAAATAAAAACAGACCTGAAGCAAATTTACAAAATATTGACATCTTTTCTTTAGGTGCACACCCTGAGTTTCCATTAGAATTATCTGAAACATTTTCAGATGTATCATTTTAAAATAATAGACCAAAATGATAGATACGGAGGAGGGATCAGAATTCACCACTGGGCCTTGGAAGATAAGCACTGAGATTCTTTAAGATGAGGGCATGGTCATTTTATCCAGCTACTCCTTCTTTAAGCTGTAGCCACAAGAACCCATCTCAGCTCTGTCATGTCCTGCCTTCTTCCCCTTTTTTTCTCCAGAGGTGAGGAGCAGAGTAGATGCATCACATTTTCTTGTGCAGCACAATTTAGCTCTCACATCTGCCTTCTTTTTCTAGACCCTTCCTGAGATATATTATTTCACAACTAAATGGTATTTTAGTATGTAAATAGCATTTTTTAATTACCTAGATCGTTTATTCCCTGAAAAGGAATTTGGTACCTGTCGTTAAGTGGCAAGGAGGACAAGGGAGAAAATCTATTACCACACACACACACAACACACACACACAAAAAATCACAAATTCACCTGCAAAAGTCAAACATTCCATCCTTTGCAAACAAACAGACTGATACAACTGTTTCCCTCTCTTGATGGGGTATGAGCCTCGAGCTTATTCTCATGATGGTGATGGTGATGGACCTGAGATAGATTTGAGAGGACTTTTGCTGGAATTAAATACGGCCATGGGATTTATTTTTTCTCAGGGCATTACATGCCTTCATAAATCAGAAATTAAAAGCAACTGAATTCATCTGCCTCCACAACTGTATACAGAGTACAGTTTATAGCTGAAAGTGTTACATTCACTGAGCAAACCCAGTAACTTTGTCTTGCTAAAAGTGTCCTCAATTCATTAATTGTAGAAGTACAAATGCTATCCGTTAAGACTGACCGACATGTCACGATGCAAAATCAGCTACTTCAGGCAGACAACATTTCTGTTTACATCATAATCTGCTTATCAAATTTCTTTTGTAAATAAAACTGATGAGCCTTATTTAAACCCAGAATACATGCAATATGACTACAAAACAGCAAATGCAATTTTGAACTGTATGTCCAAACCAAGGGGCCAAGCCATATGGCAGCATTTCTCAATCTTTTCATTATCACCCCCTAAGGAGGTTTTTAGACATGTTTTCATAACTGTTGCCTGCCCCATAACTTTTTAATACAGTATATATTTCACTAGGTATTGTATGTATGTCTTAATACATTGAAAGAGTAAAATTTTTGCCCACGAAAAACCAATTTTTGCCCCCTGGGGGTGATAGCTCCCTGGTTAAGAATGTCTAGTGGATAGTAAGGCCTACCATTGTATTCCACTAAACTTAAAAACTGATTTTAGGACCTATCCTTCTTACTTTCTTATTTAATCCTCACTGCAACACAAAAATACTAACATATATGAAGGAATAAGGTTTAATTTTAATCAGAATGAAGTGACACTGCAGTTAAATATTTTCCACTCATTCTTCATTCACCACGAGGAATCTGATCATCCTCCTAACAGCAGAATGTTTTTAATGCCCAGGCATTGCATATCGACTTTCCTTTTGTTCCTTCTTCAGTTGACTACAATGGTTCTCTAAGTTAAATGAACAGAAGTATTTCTGTACAGGATTGTACACACAATATCATATGTACGCTCCATTATGAGTTAGTTAAGGACTTTTTCAAAGGTAAGTTTGACTGTACTCAATTTTTACCCTGCATGCGGATTTTAGAACCAAACTATTGAATGATTCCACATAATTAGTCAGACCCTAGCTGAGTCTCTATTCAGTTCTGGGCACTAGTTTCAAGGACAATGACAATCTAAATTATGCTTTTCTAGAAGATTACAGCCATGGCGTGAGAAAAATGGTTACACTAACTGGGGACAGATAGCCTGGGAAAAGAATGCTTAGGGAAGCCCTAACAACTGTCCTCAAATATTTGAATAAGTAGCATGAAGGATTAAGCATTAAAGCAAACCAGTTATGAGCTCAGATGCCGGTTTGAACTCTTTGACCTTAGGAAGTTTACATAACCTATCTATGCCTCAATTTCCTCATCTAAAAAATATTGATATTAATAGCACTTACTTTTTTATGTGACCATATTATCTTTGGGATAAAGAGAAGATTAAAAGAGTTATATATAGAAAGTGCTAAGAATGGTGGCTAGCAGATACTACATACACACTATCTCAATGTTAGTTTCAGGAAATTGTTAATAGTTGGAAAATACAGATTACTAATTTCAGAAAGGACTTCTTCACAGTGTAGTGAATGCTCCTTCACTGGCAGCATTCAAGCAGAAATTGGCTGAGTATCTATCAGTGGTGTTGTAAAGCAGAATACATAGGCTGGAGGCCTGGGTTAGGTGATCTCTCAGACCCTGTCAAGTCCAGGACTCAGTGTGTATGTCGAGCCACTCCCTAATTATCTCCAAGCTTAAGCTACTTGAATATTTGGCTTGAGGGAAGTTGTTTGCAAAACTGACCCACAAACAAAATCCCACAGAGCAGTGGCCTGAAAATCTTGCCTATGTGGTTAGTGATGTGTCTTCATTCCTGTTCAGCCTCAAAGCTGAGCACACTGGCTACCGGAACGCTGGAACCGAGGGACCGCCCCCTCGGCCTTACACTGAAAATTCTTTGTTAGCCACCCAATGAGTGAACTACTGCCAGTTCCTGCTGAAAATATGCCTTGACCTTAGATGGACTGCGTTTTCCTTGATGCTGACAACGAATAGCCTTCACGACTGAGAAAGGACTGTATATCTGAATTCTTGCCATGATACAACTACCCAGTGTTCAACACAGTATATTGAAAACTACCAACTGAACAGCTTTATTTTAAAATACATACCTAGCTCCAAATAACTGGGGGCAGGCAATTATTTCTGCTTAATTTAAACACTAATCTGACTAGTTATCAATAGGTCACATAGGCTTGACCACAGACATACATTTTATAAGCCCACTTTGAAAAGTATTAATCCAATGGTCTTTTCTTGATTTTTTTCTCTTTCACCATTCTTTAGTACTTGAATATTTTTATTACCTCCTCATTAAAACTTTCTTTTCCCCTGACTCAGTGATTTGTAAATCTTATACTTTCGATCCTTAAAGTGCATTGATCTGCTCTGTTCCCACTGCTTCCTACCGCTCCCTACCCTCTTCTTGGTGTGGCCTTAGGTTTCTGCTCTTTACATGCTTCTCCCAATGAACTCAACTCTTTTTCTTAACTCCAAATACCATCACTATCAGGCTGCCTAAAGAAGTACCTTAGAGAATGATAATTGAAAAAAAACAAAAAACAAAAAAAAAGAGAAACACTTTGGTATAGCATTGCCCCTGATTTAGACACCATATCAATATATAATATATAATGCAGTTCAAAATTGCAGTTGTTGTAACAATTGTGTTTCATGCATTCTGGATTTCAATAAAATACAGTATATTTATAAAAGAAATTTGATGATTGAGTTATGATGAAACAACTTAGTTGTTTGACCCAACGTGGTTGATTTTACATTATAAAATGCCAATCTAGTTTAATGGTTGACATGTCTACCTCTGTTGATTGATCAGGTGAGGACACTTCTAGATCAGAAATTTCCAACTGGCCCAGATACCAGTTGGAAATTTCTACTAGTAGTATGCTTGCATGCAAAGGCTTCCACCATAACCCCATACATCTACTTCCACCATACATCTACTTACAAAGAACACTACTTCTGCTTGCTCCCCACATTTGACTGCTCTTTCCATTCAGATTCAAATACTCAATGACATGATTCTCTTCCTCTCCTTGATCTTATTAGTTTCCCTATTATCACCAAGGAGCAATGCACCATGGACTTGCCCCATAAAATACCACACCCCCCCCCTTTCCTTTGTATTCACATGTAAGCCTTCACAATCAAAGGTCTGGAATACAACAGAAGTCCACTGTTTTCACTACTTCTGGACTCCTTCTCCTCCAATCCAGCAATTAAGCCTCCTCAAACACTAGTTTTCACCAATTCATTAATTTTTCATCCAATAAATATTTATTGAGCACCAACCTACTTGCCGGGAAGACATTCCAGAGTGGTAGCCTCACAAGAGGTACCCAACAAATCTTTGTGAAATATTTGTAAAATTTTAGTATTTATTTATATTTAGTGAATACTCGTTGAGCAACTTGATTCCTATTAGGGAGGACAGAGTCATAGGATCTGGGTTGCAAACTTTCTCAGCATAACAGTGTAGCATATTGAAAACTGTTCCTCAGAGGCCACTGTGAGTGCCTCATACAACCGTATTAATGCTTCAGTGTCCCCCTGCAGTTTGCCATGGTACAAAGGACAAAGTCAAGGGAACATGAGAGGAATAAAGACGTTCTTATTCTTGTTATTTATTTGCCTAGCCCATAGCTCCACATGGGGTCAAGCTTACAAATGAAAGAAGTATGGAGTTGTTGTTTCTTAAGGCTCATCAAAAAAGCCTTTGATCGAAAATATATCGCCCTCTGGGCCAATCTCATAGCAAAACTCACAAGTTGGTTTTTGGAATTCAAACATCAAGCATTCAGCCTAAAATGTTATTAGAGAAATGATATATTAAACCATGGATGGCCTTTGATTCCTTACTACCAGTTAAGCTCTGTACAACAACATGGCAATTATTTTATGGTCTCTCACACATCTCTTCCTTTCCATTCCTGATGCTCTCCATCTAGGTCAGGCCTCTTCAGGGCTAGCACGCACGTTTGCACAGCATCTCCTGGGTGTACCCTTGCTGTGGACCACACAGCAGTCTGCACTTCCCAATCAGCCTGTTCTGTGCTTACTTCCAGCCTAATGAAAAAATAAAAAAAGATTCACCCCTGTAGTAATAATCTACTATGTAGTATAATCTTATAAAGTATAAGGCCCTGCTTTTCCAAACAGAATTTCTATTGTATCAATCATGAGTTCTCTTATCCCACATAGTTCCATTCACTTGATTTACTGCCCTCATATGAAGCATGGTGTCACTGGATCTCTCTGTCCCTCCAACCAAAGCTCTCTTTCTTTCTCCTCCTTTCCGAATTCATAGCCATTCTCTAAGTCTTATCTTCCATAAAATCTTCCCAGACTATTCCAGCTCAATTTTCTCTCTCCTCTGAAGCATTCCAACAAACATCATATGGTCCATTCATGTGGCAGGTGTCTTTTGCAGAATTAATTGTGTGTGTGTGTGTGTGTGTGTGTGTGTGTATTTTCTTTTAAAGAGATTGCAAATTTCTCAATGACAGGGACATGATCTACTATTGTTTTCATATTTTTCATTTTAAAAAACTGTTCGTTTTGAGAAAATTCAGGAAGCTGATGCACTTATGAACGTCTTTCTGGATACCATGATTGAATGAGTAATTTAACAAAACAGAGCAATCCACCCGAGCCAACAGAAGATATATGAAGGCCTAGAATATATAGTAGGGAGGATCTAATTAAAGGTGAGTGTGAGATGGATGAACTGACTATAGAACACTTTGAATATGAGTGGCTTCTAGGAGGACAACGTCACTTGAGCAGCTATATTGGACAGGTCAGACAGAGGGAAGAGTCACTGAAACAATATTTGACTACCTCCTATGTACAGGTCCAGTGCTGGACCCTGAGCAGCATAGCAATACTTAACTGCCCTCATGGAATTCACCATCTAATGGGGCCTGTGACAATACATGTTCTAGAGTTTCATGGGCTTTCACAATCAATGAACCTTTCTGAGTTTAGTCAGACTGTGTATTTAGACATTCACATTCATCCCTGAAAAAGTTAAAGATGTCAAGTCAGTTTTATAAACTTCTTAAGGGGTTCGACTAAAAGTTGCAATATAACAATCTAAAACAAAAAGTAACAGCTTTTCTAACTTTGGAGGCCCAAAAGAAACCATCCGTCTCTAAGGACAGAATTGGAGCAGCCAAGCACAGAAAGACCTAGGCTGTAATCCTTTCAGACTCAAACTGTCCGTGAGACAACGGGAAAGGCACTCAACTTCTGTGAGCTGCATTTCTCCTTACATAAAATGTGGACTGGACCGGCTAGACAACCTCAAAGTAACTTCTACTTCAAACGTCCTATGGTTCTGCAATTGTTACGGGCTGGAACGTTACACGAGGCTGCTCCATCTCGGTCCTGCCTATTGGAAGTGAATAGGGAGCCAGAAGGTCCTCCTTGCAGATGCGGTTTCCCAGGAAGTCAGGGCAGAGCATGTCCACCAAAGTCAGAGAACTGTTTTTTCTCCTCTATAATATGCTTCACTCTGTTGAGTTTGCAGAGGGATGGTCTACAGTCTCTTCTGGTGGTTCCAAGGTGTCCCGCTGGAGCTTGATGAAGATCCAAAAGAGCTTATGACCCTTGTAGCATCATCCCCTTCAGATGTGTTCTTTGAGCCTTCAGCAGCAAAGACGTACAGGGCTTGGTATATGTTCAGCAGCAGACAGGCTGGTGCCTGAGCATTATAAACATGCAAGCACCCATGTTTATAGATCTACTGGAACTCTTTGAACCGAAGGGAAGCACAGGGCTCAACGATGCTATAGGAAATGTCCCCATATAACCTTCCTGTATTTGAGAAACAGCAGTGCAAAACTTGAAACTTCTGCTCTTGAGTTGGCAGCAGAATTGTGGGGAAAGTTTCAGATGAAAAGAAAGCCAGTGAAGATTGGTCTTTCGACTCTGCCTTTTCATAAAAGGCAACAACGACTCTTCCCTTAATGAAGGATGGCTGGGGAAAGCTTAGAAGATTCACTGTTTTGGTTTCATTCTAGTCGGCTTGTCTAAACCAGATCCAAATGATCTAAGACTTTTTGGGTTATAAAATGGGACTGGAATTCATAGGGCAGACATGTACAATTTCCAAGGCTCCCTATTTCTGGTCATCCTTTCAGCAATGTGGTGCCAGCAAAAACCAACTAATAGAGTAGCATGATCCAAAATTAATTTGGAAAAAAAAAATAACCTGCCAGAATTTTTTAAGCTAAAAAAACAGGGTGGCAATTTAGGTTGGATTTGCATTTTCCGCAAAAGCTCATGTCAGTCTTGCCTTTATGTTTGTGGATTCCCTCTGGTTTAGTTTTGTGTGTGTGTGTGACAAATAAAATTGCATATATTTATGGTATACAATATGACATTTTGATATATATGTGTGAATTATGAAATGAAATGATTACCATGATCAAACTAATTAGCATATACATCATGGGGTTTAATTTTGATGGGGAGTTTTGGAGGCCTGGGGAAAAATCTTGCATGACTGATGGGCACCAGTAAAAGCTCAGAGTGTTAAGATCCAATGAATACCCCTGAAGGGCCACCCCATCTCAATCTGAGATCTGTAGCTATTGTCCCGTACTTGTTTCGAAAAAGATCCTTAAAGTCACTTAAAACCATTGTGTTTTGTTTTATTTTTATGGTATCATTTCCTCCTTATAGTGGTTAGAATCTCCCTTTATTCTTGAGGCTTTTTAATATTTATCAATGTGTTTTATTGTGTGAATCTCTATTTACTAAACAAACTGAAAGAGGGCAAATCTATTAATATCAGGTAACTTCTTTATATCCAGAAAGTATTCTTTTTTTTTCTAGATGAGAGGACTTATTTTTGAGTACTTGAGTCTCAATGAATTGCCCTCCATATTTGCTAACAATTCTCTCTTGCTTTCATCTTTATGCTCATTTCTTCTGAATTCTGAGGTTGTTTCTCAGTTTGCTATCTATTTCATTTTTTCAATTTTCTGTAATACTGAATCTGTTTTTTAGTATTTTAAAACAACTTACTTCAACTACTGTTTTGTTTTGAAAAATTCTTATCTCAGCCTGCTTTAAAATAGAAATAATGTCCTCGTTAAGAACAAGATGTTCTCTAAAAGTTTCTTATACCTCATGAAATAAATATTTTCTTTTTTTTCTGAGTAAGTAAGGCTTTGTTCTTCTTTCATATTGCAAAAGCTTTGCAAGGTCTCATATTTATTTTTCTGTTTACTCACTCTTATGTAATGTAATGAACATGCCCTGAAATGCTTATTTAAAACCTATGTTTAATATCCTTCTCATAAATCAAAAGATACCCACGTGTGGTGTTGGAAAACAGTAAGTTTAAAGGAATTATTGTCGACAGAGCCTAGATGCTAACCATTTCCTGCACAGGAATTTATAGCTGGAGAGTCAGTTGCTGTCCAACAGGTTCTAAACAAGCACAAATTCCTTTCCTAGGGCAGAGGTCTCCATTCTTATCTTTTAAGCAGTACAAATAGAATCTATTAAACAGACCCATCTAGAATTCCAAGAGTACATAGAAAAGGAGGGATAAGAAGAGCATTCATGAATGAAGTGCCTATAACCAAAGAAGGAGAGAAAATTCTATGCTTCTCATTGGTCCCTATGCCTTACTGCACAGATGACTTGTCCAGGAAGTTTGTGAAACTTAAACTTCATGACCTCTCACTTGCATGAGGCTCTTTCAAGGTTTGTGAAGGTCTCTATCAAAGTGTTTTATATGGTCAAAATATTTTTGTAAAATTTGCAAAACTAAGTTTATCCACTTTATCTTCTTCTTATATCAGGTTACTATGAAGTAGCTATAGGCATTTTTGAGATCCTGATAAGAAGAAATTGAGTTTGTGATCAATTTAATTTGCTTTTAGCAGAATATGTTTATGTGGATCACATATACTTCCATGCATGGTTAAATTATTTCTTGTCATACTGGTACAGGAATGGCTTCTAAGAGTATTTCTACTGCCCATATTAATGATTCATCCCAAGTTGTGATAAAAAGATGCAGGGCCATGGTATGAACACATTCTATATTTATGTATCTATTCTAATTTATCAGAAACTTGATAAATGTTTTCCCAAATTCAGCAACAATTCTAAAAACTTAAAACATTATGAATGATGGTATGTGTGGGGTCATGGGGAAGACAATGTAGCTCAGAGAATACAAATAGGGACTCTGTGGCATCTTACTACACTGATGGACAGTGACTGCAATGTGGTATGGGGGGGACTCGATAATAAGGGTAAATGTAATAACCATATTGTTTTTCTTGTGAAACCTTCATAAGAGTGTATATCAATAACCTTAATAAAAAAACCATTATGAATGAATGAGTCATTAATCTGAAAGAAATACCACTAAACTGTCAATATTAAAAATAGTTTTGGATCAATCATTAATGAGAAAAGATTGAATTATCTTTCTATGTCCAGCATAGAAAAAAAAATATTACAGAATCATTGTGTGAAGAAGCAATAATTATGCAGCCAAAAGTTAATTTAAATAAATGATTATTAGTTAATTTAAAAAATCACATTCTTTTTTGATCTTTTTTATTGTGGTATTTTTCAAGCTTTTGAAACATTTTTAATTTGTGGTAATTACTTTTTCTCATTCTAAATATATTCACATTCACACCATATTTTGTATTTCTAATTTTGTATTATTTTACATTATTTTTCTTTAAGAGAACCCCTAAAGTTTTATAACCTTCAGGTCACACAAGACCTGGATACATGCCTGATCTCTGATCCATTGGAAAGGAGTTTGTATAATCCAACTGTTGTCTTTCCCTTGACCCAGTTTTTACGGTCCATTGCCTACTCAACGTTCCTTCTTTCTCCTTCTTTCTTCCCTAATATTTCAGTTGTGAAGCAACACACTCCCATCAAACATATACAAAACTGAACTCATTATCTTTCTTCCCAAACCTGCTCTTTCTTCTGTGTTTTGTTCTAGGTGATGACACCACCATCTTTTGAGTCTCTTTCTTAAAGTCACAGAAAGCAAGAGATTCTTCAATGCATCATCTCTTCCTCACATATCTAACCATCATCAAGCCCTATTAATTTTTAGTTCTATGTCCTCTCCAGCCACTGCAGCTTCAATAGGTATTACTTGAAAGAACACATGTTCTCAGCTGGTCAGCTGCAGTTCCTGCTCCAAATGCAGGAGCAACCAGTTTAATGCAGGAGTTCTTAGTCTTCAATAGCATCCCTTCAAATTTCAGGTAAATTTCATACTGCTTTTTTAATATAAGATCTTCCAAGTTATGCAGCTCTCTACCAACCAGCCTCGTGTTCAACCACTCCCCTATTCCCACACTGGGGCCCCTGCCAGTTGCATAGGCAGCTGCAATACTGAACTGCTCCCAGCACACTCTTGTTTTCATGCCTCCATGCCTGGAGCATGCTTTCCCACCTGCCTGAGAGCTCTGCGGTACCCTAGGCCACTGCATCTATCCAGCCTTCCAAATTCTGCATAGCGGTCACTCTTCTTCCCTAAGTCAGGACTTCTTCAAAGGGAGGTAATCACACCCTTTCCTGCACTAATTTTGGACTTTCAGTCCAAAACTTATAGTATTATACACATGATGATTTGTATGCATGCCGCTCTTTCTCAGTAGTCTACAGGATCTTCAAACTGATGAAATATGTCTTATTCATTTTTATTTATCCAAATCTCAGTTCATATTGACCGGTATCAGCATATGCCACCCCAGAATATGATACTTTGGCATGAGGATTGTTTTAAGGCCAAGGCAATTAAGAAGCAACGAATGTTGAAAGAGCTCTCTGCCCTCCCTCTGTCTGCCTAAAAGCAGAACATAAATTTCCCTTTGTGAAGGCATTCCCCTTTCTCTCTCTGGAGTCAGGAAGAGAACAACTCCTTTCTCTGGGGACAGAAGGTCAGCACTGAGTGAGATGGGTCTGCAAACGAACCTACTAAAATAGCCCTTATCTTCTACTAGTTTTTCTCATATATTTATCTCCCCACAATATACCACCTCCAGAAATTCAAAAATGGTACATGAGCAACTAGGTCTAACCACCTCTTTGGGTATTGATTGTTTTCTATGGAGATCTCCACACATGTAAAAAATTAACATATTAGCATCAAATAAAACATGCGTGCTTTTCTCCTGTCAGTTTAATTCACAAGCTCTAGTCACTGAAGTTAAGAGGGTAAAGAAAAGTTTTTTCCTCCCCTACAATATTAATTAAACTGCAGTGAATTATGGAAGTAAGGTTAAGTGCATAGTTTATGATGTGTAAATGAAGGTTGGGAACACATTCTAGGATCCTGGATTAGAACAAACCTCAGAGGCTCAAACTTGAGTGTGGACCTAGCCTACAGCCCCATTCACCCCAGACTGAGCTAACTCATTTAACTGGGCCAAGCAAGGATCACTATGTTTGTAAATATGATTGGCCGCTGATCTAAAAAACAGTATTGCACCATCCTGAGCACAGGTCACATCACCACACTGTAACACTCGAGTAACTTGAATAAAAACTTCACTTGGGTCCCTAACAGAGGCCAAACTTATACTAGCTCAGAAATTGCTATTATCACAGAAAAGGTGGAGTTCTTTTTGTAACCCAAAGTTAGTAACTTCCTCAAACTCTTAGGGATTTGGGGAAGCCAACACTCATTCACCATTGGACCTGGATATTAACAATCTGTTTGCTTTAAAAGAAAATGGACTCCATATGTTCCAGAATCATTTGTGCTTAAATCACCACACGGGATACATAAATATATTACATATACATATGTATAAATGTTTTAGATGTGGAAGGGACTACTTTTATCTTTCAACTGAGCTTTTCTCATTTGATCTCTGAGAATGAAAAAAGCTGTGAGTTGTCTCCCTGGTCTGGCTACTAATTTTGTATGTAATCTCAGGAGCTGGGAAGGCGTCCTCCCATTGAACTTCAGTCATTATAGAAAATCCTTCTGGGTGTGGTGGAACCACTGGTTAATTTAGGAAAAAGCAGTTCAAGCTTCTACTCTCCTGCTCTTTAGCCCCACTGATGACCAAGAGATCAAAGCTTCTGTGCCCTAATCCAACAGCAGGAGCCACATATTTGGCCCCAAAGTAATGGACTGTTCTTCTCCTGACTACTGCTAGGCAGTCATTTGTCTTTGAAGAAGCAATCTGCTGGGAGATTCAGTGTATTCAGTGATACAGGAAGGATGCAGCTTCCTCTAGCTTGCTCTGTTTAAAGTACAAATTGAGAAAATAAGTGTTCCTTAGAAAGATGCTGTTCAAATGAATTTCCCTCTCCCTTGTACGGCTTCTAGTCCACGACGGTCATCATCCTCATCTCCTTCCTCATCAGGCCCTGTGAGTTTTTGTGGCTGGAAACGCTAACTCCAGAAGAAGCCAAATGCTCCAGCTTCCAATGTGATGGTTCTAATGCACAAGCAACAGCATAAAGTGTTTAATAGTTACCAAATGAAGGCCCAGGAGACCCACTGTGCACACACACCTACCCCTGCCCTCGCTATGGACTTGTCTTATTAGCAACCAGGGCTGAGCCACTCAGCAAAGCATAAATGCATCTGGCTCACTGGAGCCTAGCCTCATCTCATGCCAACCAAGCAGAAAGCCACCAGAGCCCTCTGTCTCTTTCAGTGCCAGGAAATATGACCAGATCTGACTTCCAGGTCCATAAATTCTACCTGGTCTCTCTTAGATTTTTTTTCGAGGACACTGAAAGTCAACATATCAAAAACAAATTCATGATCTTCCCACAAATTCTAGCCTTCCCCATGTTTTGCCTCCCAGGAAACGTTACCACCGTCTACCTCCTCAAGAGCAAAACCCAGCAATTACATAGACCTCCCCCCAGTTCATCACCCACACCCAGCTCTGTTGGTCTACCCGCTACGTGACTCTCAGATACAGGCTTTCCCTTGAAATTTGCAGGGTCCAGAGCAAGAGCCCCACACACCATATGTCTAAATATTTAACAGCTATAAAGAAAATGGACAAGCTGTTAGGTAAAATAGTTCTAGTCTATCACCTTGACAAACATACTTTCACAATGACCCAGAAAATAGGGTCCAAGTGAAAAATCCTCCACCTAGCTGCAGTCCCCCATCCACAATTAGGGATTCGGGAAGAACTGACCTGAATAACCCCTATGGTCACATCCCAGCTGCAGAGGCCTTTGTGGACACACACGTGGGCACCCAGGCTGCATGTCCAAGCTCTGCAAGCTTTCCGCACGATCTATTTCTGCACAGATCGGCCCCTTGGCCACCCTAGATTCTAGGGCTACGCACTCTGTATGCTCAGCACACCCTCGAAGGAACACAGTGGAAAGAGGCCAACATAGGCCCTGGAAGTAACGCAGGGTCATTTGGGCCAAAGGTTCCGGGGTCCCAGATAATAGAGTTTGGTCTAGAAGGGGGTAGGGGAGGGCTGTCCATGGTTGGCCCTGTTGGGACGAGCACAGGCAGAAATAAGCTAGAACAAGGCCCTATAAAGTGAGGGGCGCAGAGAAGAGCTCCCGTGACCAAGTCAAAGGCTCACATTACTTAGTTCTATGCATCTGCCACCCCCCCAGCTTCTTGCCTAAATTACTTCAATGACCATGTTATTAGTCTCTAGACATCAACTTTTGTCTCCCTTTAATATATCCTCGACATACAGCCAAAAATGATTTCATATTTTAGTGACTCAAAGATCCCTTTGCCTCAAGTCCTTCAAAATTCTGACTGCTCTTAAAATTTAGATAAACCCTTTAAACATGGTCTGTCAGGATACCCTGCAATCTGGCACGAACGTACCCCTTCCCTCCACTGGCCCCGGCCTTCTCTGTGCCTTATACTCACCTTCTCCTTCCCACCATGGGATACCTATGCTTTACCCTCTGTGGCAAATGCTCTTCTCTTCCTTCCCCACTGGGTCAAATTACTCCTACTTGGTCTTCAGGTCTCAGTTTTCCCAGGAAAACCCTTCCAGCCTTGTGATAAGGTCAATTTCCTTTCTCTTCTATCACCTATGCACAGCCCTTCACAATTACACCTTCCCATGCAATTAATTGTGCAGACGGGCAGCATGGTTGTGTGGCTGGAGGCCACACTTTACATCTGCCTGACCCCTCTAGCTGTGAGTCCTGAGAACACTAAATCCCTAGTACTACCGCTACCGCCTGCATCTTTAAAGCAGAGATGATAAGATTGTTTTCAATTTTGCTAATTTTGGCCACTATTACCATGAACATTGTTAAAACCAAATGTTTGCCCAAATCATTAATTCTTTAAGATAATTTCCTAGCACATGATTGTTGACATGTATATTTCTAACTTGCCTTCCAAAAGGTTATATCAATTTACTTTACCACCAGTGCGAGGGTGCCTGTTTTCCTCTTCCTTTGCCAGAATTCTTGGTTTCATCTTTGTAAATCTCTGCCCCTGTATAGGTTACAAGTGGCGCCCCAATTGTCTTATTTTTTTCATTACTTGTGAGATTGAATTATTTCTTGTATTTTATCAGCTGTTTGCATTTCATCTGACAAAATGAAATTTTAAGAATATAAATATAATGCTCTAAATTTGTTTCTCCAAACCTCAACAGTATAGTTGCAGAATGAGGAAACCTGGCTTGCCATCAGATTGCATGAAAAGGAAAATGAAAAACTGCAAAGGGAATGTGACAGCTGTCTTCAAATATTTGAGCAGTTAGCATATAGTGAAGGAATTAGGTTTAGTTTATATTTTTCCAAGACAAAAAAATAAGTCAACTAGATAGAAAGTTGTAGGTTGGCATACTTTAGCTCATCTTAAGCAAGGACTTTTTTTTAACTGTCTCAGCTATCCAAAGATGGAATGGATTGTCTCACATAGTGAGATCCCCACCACTGCAAGAGTTCAAGAGTATAAACAGTCAACTGTCAGGAAGTTGTAGAGGAAGGGCTTCCTGCATAGGGTTAGCTGGATGAAATTTGAATGCCTCTTCAAACTCTGTGATATCTGCGAACATAGGCTCACAGTAATTTCTTTAATGAATGTATTACCATGTAAATGAAAATGGAAATACTTTAAAAGTACCATTTTTATATCATTCATAATTTTATGTCATTTTATAATCAAGAGATTATGGCAGTTTGGGTTTTTGGTTTTTCTTTTTACTCTTACTTAAGCACAAAAATTTAAACTCATCTACTCAACTTAGAATATGCTTGTATTATAAGCAAGATTACTAGGACTGTTAAGTAACTCACTTTTTAAAACATGATCAGTTTAAAAACAAACAGAAATTAAAAGAATTATCTAGCTAGCAGGTTTGCTAGAATTTGGGAGCAATTTGCTGGCATTTAAGTAACATATGCCCTTGAAAAATAATACATTTTGCATTAACTGATCAAATTTTCTAGTTATGGAGGGTTGGCTCTATTTTTAAATTTAAAGGTGGTAAGATCAAAATCATGAAATATTTTCACCTCTCACCTCATATGTTCCCTCCTCATTTATCTCTTGGTTCATCTGTACTTCTTTCACTGTCTCAGGTTCTCAAGGAAGAGGATGTTGAACCCATCTTAAGCCAACCCAGAGGAATATAATCATTCCACAAGAGCAGCCCTCTTGCTTCATTAAGCTACAGAAACCAGTCTTAAAGTTTAATTAATAAGAGTGGGCATCACACTGCAGAATGCAGGGATTCTGAATCAGTTAGTTCTAAACCTTTAAGGTATCATAATACAGTAAATGAGCTAGATATGCTGTGCTATGCATTAGCGCCTGACTCTGTCCAATATTCCACTATGGATTTGGGGGACTCTTTTTTTAAACCCAACTTGTTAAGTGATACCAGCCTACATTGTGCTATATGATCTTGCTGATACTGAAGATAAAATATAGCTGCTATTTACTTTGGTAATTTAATATGGTAGAAGGACTTTGAGAAATTGTGCTGTTCACATGCTATTTAAGGATAAGAGGGAACCCACCCTGGTGCAGAGAAATTGAGTTAAACTGGGTCCAGTGTTTTCCATTCTGTTTTGTAGCAACGTGTTTCTGGGCTATGTTTAACCCCAAGAAAGCTGAAATTCCTGCCCAGGTCGGTGAGGAAAGTCCATAAATTGACTGTAAAGTAAAAGTAAATCCCAATTCTAGCCTCATGTCCTATATTTTTATCAAGTCATTTATGATTTTTGTACTCTCATTTCCAATTTAGAAAACTAATAGCTTACTTAAGGAATGCTTTCTTTCTAAAATTAGGTTGGTGGAAGGAGAATGTATCCAGCTTTGTTCATTTGGCTTATAATGGAGATGCACTCAACCACTCTTAAGAAATTCCAGGTGGTAGAAAAAGCTAGATGTCACCCAGAACTTTTTGCTTTGTTTTGGCAGAGTCAGTGTAATGAACACAACCAAGAGTTCAGAAGTAAAAACTGACAGATCGGAGCAAACCAGACTGCTTGAAATTTCCCCAAAGTGCTATGCTTTCCTGTTCCATGGTTTGGGGTACATATTCTTTGCCAGGAATGTCAGTCAAAAACTTTTTGGGAGTCGGTTGGGATAGTTAGACCAGTTCTCATCTATGTAAAGAAAAGGGAGGTCATAGCCTAATCACATCAAGTTTGGAGAATTTTCCAAATACATATACTTCTTTCCTCAGTACTTCCTGCCCAACCACACTGGGAACCCTAGTTTATAAAGTATCAGATGACTACAGACTGAGTCGATGTTTTTACACACTTGATGGAAAGAAAGACAAGTGGCATAATAAATATTTTCATTCACTCAGCCTAACTCTTCGCTTCTTTTTTTCCATGTACCTTCTTCTTTCCTGGTATTTTTGAAAGAATACTGTATGTCAGGACCTTTGCTGAATGCTGGAAGTGGAGAAATAAATCAGACTTCATCCCTGTGGTGCTCATGAAGATCTTGCTAGAGGAACAAAAACATATACAAATAGTTCACTTAGTGGGAAAAAATACAGATAAAGTGCTTCACTGGCTTGGCCTAATTAGGACTGGAGGGAAATGTACTGTAAGACCCAGAAGATCCAAATAGGAGAGGCAAATGGATAGAGATGGAGAGTTGTTAATATTCTTTGGTTGATGTATTGAATACAGAGCTTATATGTTTTCTCAGAGTTCCTCCACTGTCTTCTTCATTCTTTTTTAACCAGTGTCCCACATGTCCCAAGCTGCCCCTCTTCTTCCTCACGTGGCTGGAATGCTACATTGTGATGCATGGGGTCTGGCTTCCTAAGAGGCTGCAAGGAGGCAGATTGTTGAAACCTACAAATTTAGGAAAATTAACTCCCCAGAGGTTGAATTTTGAACAGTGGGAAGCAAGAGAGCAGAGAGAACCCAGCACATAATTTCTCTCTTGTTATCCTCTCCATAGACTGCTCTGAGGTGTGGTTCTCCTTGCAAACCTACCAGAAATTTCTCCCCCATGAGGTGAATGAACATAGTGGTTGAGTAACCTACCTTGTATCTTTGCAACTCATTGTGAAGCAATGCCCTGTGAAGTAACCCATCACATCGCATTGCTTCACTTTTCTTTTTGTGTCAGGACGCTTTTCCCCCTCAATCCCAGTATCCTACTTAATTTGTGACTACACAATGATTCTTTTCCCACAATGACAGAATAATTTTAAGAAGAAAAAAAAAGAAACTGGATTAATTCGTCTTCAAAATCTTGTTTGCGTATCTTGGCTATTGAAACCAAGTGGCCGTTGACAGATGAATGGACAAAGAAAATGTGGTACAATATAATCTTATGAGAAAGGAGGCTTGCTGCCATTCACAACGACATGGATGGCCATTGAGCACATTATGGTAAGTGAGATAACTCAGAGAAAAACAAGTACTGTATGATATCAGTTTTATGTGGAATTAAAAAAAAACTGAAGTCATAAAAACAGAAAATAAAATGATGGTTACCAGGGTATAGGAGGCAGGGGGACTGGACAAATTTTTGTTTAAGGGTAAAAATTTACTATAGCTTAGTAAATAAGCTCAAGAGATAGAATGCATAGTGTAGTGAATATAGACAACAGTATAGTATTGTAATCATCAAACTTGCTAAAAGTCTAGAACTTAATCATTCCAACTAATAAAAAGACAATTCTATAATATGATTACCACTGTAATGCCAATCATATCACAATATATAAATGTATCAAATTAATATGTCATATATCTTAAATCACACAAGGTTATATGTCAAACGTATTTCAAACAAAAAAAAGAAAGAAATCTTGTTTGTTTATTCTATATATTAAAGCCAAAATTATTTATATATTGATAAACAATTTTCTAGTGATTATATAACCTCAAATGAGCAAATATTTATCAGTGTTCTGGCAAGTGGCATTAGTCTATTCGAGGTGTAGTTGCAGACCAGACCTAGCTCTGCAGATTATGTAGAAGCTATTGCTAGCTGTCTTTTCTTCCACAGTTAATCTTCCTGGGCAGATGCAAGGGTTGTGAAAGACAAAGAACTTGAAAGTTATTTACAAAGAATCAAGAGACTAACACATTCATCGTTAAGTGGCCTCTATTAGAAGCATTTTTTCTTTTTCCAGGTATAACCTGCTTTCTGATCTAATCCCATGCATTTCATGTTCCTCCTGCTCTACATCCTTCCCTCTAAATAATGTGAGCCACTTCCTCATCGCTTCCATTCTCATCCTTTACCTCTGGCAGAAACAAAAGTCTCTGAACCACTGTTATCTGCCTTTCTCCTGAACTCCTTGCCAAATTGTGCACAGTGTGGATTTTCAAATTAATTTCTTAGGAGATGCACTGTAATTCTACAACTTTTGTTTAAAGTTTTACATGTGCATACTTGAACTTTATCTCGGTATCTTGCCAGACACCTGTCTAAAATCTTCCAATAGGCACAAACTAATTAATCAGGAAGACAAGTTTTCTCAGCTTGCAGCAAACACCAGTAGTTTAAAGGCAACAAATGCTCAAAGAATATAAAATGCTCAAATACAAGCCCCATCCCACCAGAATTAGCTCTATGCAGATATTTGACTGTTTGACTTCCTGCTCTATCCCCAGAAACTAGAATACCTATAGTACAACAAACTGTTGTCAAATGAGTGAATGAGTCATAGATGTGCTAAGCGCTTGTAAACTCATGCAAACTTATTTAGAATCACGTCTCAACCCCACCAAAATTTAAAATTTCAGTATAATGCTGCCCTCTAAGAAGACTTTTTTGGACCCCATTCTATCCCTAAGCAATTTTACATCCCATAACGTTTTATCTGCCCATCCCTTGTGACGTGTATCACTTTCTCTCTGGAAGCATACTTACATTTGTATTTACAGTTTTGAGTCTGAGTTCATCTTCCTATTCTCCACTGCAACTAGTCCAATACCTGGCCAACCTTCCTGCTGTTAAATAGGTAGTTTGTGTATGTAGATCATGGGTTATGAAACCAATTCAAGCCATTACCTTTGGAAATGCCATAATTATCCCAATCAAAATAATATGCATAGATAATAGGAAATTAATACTGATAATACTCTGTCTAAGCCACAGAACAAATTTTTCCTTGTGTGGTCAGCAGTAGCTTACTAAATCATATAAACCATCCTAGAGCCCTGAGGGGCTGTGGGGACAACCCACGGCAAAAATTACATCAATGTCACATTTCCCTGGAGTAATTATCTTAGACATTCATCTGCTGACTTATCTTCCGCCATGCACGTACTAAGGCAAACTGCATTATGATTATTACTTATTAAAAGAAAATACAGGATTTCACCCTCATACATTTTTTCTGGTTAACCCCAAATTTGCTTTGACTCCATTCCTCTCACACTCTGATTTTTCTCCGAACTTCTGGATCTTAATTCACCCAGATCATTAGCAGTTTTCTCCCTTTATTGCCTGATTTCTGTCTGCCTTTGGGTGGCTTTATTTTAATTAGAAAAAATAAAATAAAATGGAAAAGTTTCAATTGTAAACACACGGAAGTTCTGTTGGCAAATACGAGTTTGGCAAAGAAAGGCCCGTGGTCAGCTTAGCTGCAATTTATTGGCTCAAAAACAGAACAATTTTGAAGGAAATTAGTATAGTTTTTTAAAGTGACCATTTTCTCCATCAGGTAGATTACACTATTTCCTGTTATTTTATGATACTGGTATTTCACTTATACATTTTCTCCAGCTTCCATAAAATTTTCCATCTGGAGTGTACTTTCCTAATCCCTTTGTAAGCCTTTGGATTCAGTTTCCCCTCTTCTTTCTCCCTCTCTTTCTTTCTTTCTTTTTTTGTTTTCTCTTGTTTTTTGTTAAGTGTCAGTCTCCAGCAACCTTTATCAGGTACCAGGGAACGTAAGTTTACAGCTTAGCTAAGAAGCTTAGCCACTGACAGAAAGCTACCCATACAGTCCTGGAGGGCAGAGGGTGGGGGTAGAAATCAGGCTCAACTACTAAGGTTACCTTTGCCTGAAACCTTAGCTCGTGCCTTGAACAGCTTACAACTAAAATCCTTGAAAATTAAGACTCTCAGGGCTTCCAGCCTATAGTCAGTTTTCCACACAGGAGATGAAAGAGCAGGTACAGCTTTCAAAGGGGAGGAACAGCAATTGGCTGTAGTCTGTAGAAAAGAAAAATAAAGTACATGTTCTTTAAAACCTTAAACTATACCAAGCGGATCTTTTTCTCCCCATCTCTCCCAGTGGAACTGTAAAGTCTCCCCAGGCAGAGACCAGGCAAAGGAAAAGAAAGAGACAGAACAAAGGCTGAAACATCATGGGGCTGAAGTTACAGACTGATTAAAACTCATGTGATGAGATTTAATGAACTGACGGAACAAAACGGGAAACATTTCCTGTATGGACCTTATTTCCTGTTTCTGGAGTACAGTGTGTGGTTTCATTCCTACAACATGTCAGTTCAACTGGCTTCCCCTTGTTCATCTTTGTTTATCGGCCATGGGATGGTTTAACTTTTCCCACACTGGACATAATCCTTCTCCTCCCTCCTATTTCTGGTGGCCCCAGTCCAACAGTTTTGCCATGAATTCCAGGATTTTTAATAGCATCCCAAGGAAGTTTGTTTAGAGAAAAATATGGGAAGGATACACATGTTTACCAGAATTTTTAAGTAGGAAAGCTGAGAATGAATATTGAAATCTAAAAGGTGAAGCATTTCCTCTGTCCACATCCAGGAGAGGAGGGACAGGCTGCAGGTCATGTGATCATGCTTATGATTTGCAGCAGGGGATGGTGCACAGCCGGAGAGAACACAGAAAAAGGGTGGAGCCGGTGGGCTAGGCAATGTCAGAGATGCCCAAGAGCCTCTTGTGGGGAGGATGCTGTGACATTAGGGACCACTAATGTTACTCTCTTCCATCTCAGGGTGCTGGAGTAGAATTCCAGCATTAGAATATAGATTGCTTCATTCTACTAGCAAAGTTAATACAAAATTTTAAACAATTATCCAGAAAATCGATATAAAAAAAGAGCTACTGTAGAAAAGAAGAGGTCCCTGTATTTCCATTCAAAGTGGATTCTGATTGCTCCTCTATCAAAATCAACTTCAAAATACTGCCTGGCCTACTGCATACTTGGTTCATATTTTCCCTGTGAAGGACTGAATGAGCAAATACATAAAATCACAGGCTTCTATTTCACTCTCCACTTAGCTTAAATCAATAGCACCTCAGTACCTGAATGGAAACATTTTTTGTTGAACACTTTACATATCTTACCCAAATAGTTTACACAGAAATCCAACAGTTGCCAACCATTTATACACTCACATCCTACTTTTATGCCACTGCATTCTTGCAAAAGCAAGACCAGTTCTTGAAAATGACAGTGTTAGCCAAGGAATCACCCAGTTTTTGGTTGTAAAAACAATCAAAATTGAGTTTTTGGGGGGAGACTAAAATTACCTGGAGAAAAATATCAGAAGGGAATTATTTGTTGAACAATTTACTTAGCAATGTTAAAAACAATGCTTAGGGAAACAGTGCATTAATCTACTAAAATTATAATAAGGATTCAATAAAAATTCATGATTTTAAAATAACATTTTACCATTGCTCTGATGGGTGGTTATATTTGGAGTCTGACTTTTCTCATTTTCTCTTTCCCCCATTTGGAAGTTAAATACTTTTGTGCTTTTGCACTGAAATAGTAATGTGCATAAACAAAATCAGCAAATGCTCAAGGAACATGGGCCAATGTCATTTGTACAGCTCCTTCTAAGATGGTTAGATACATGCGCTCTCCCTAATGTTTTCAGGAATCGTATCCAGACATCTCTCTTATTACTCCAATTTGTCAACCATTCACTTCAGAATGACATGTAAAGAAGGGAAAAAACCTTTTTTTCTCTCTGCATCCAGATTATCAAAGCAATGTGTTCGCAGCTTTGGACACTGAGAGGAGAGAAATCTAACAAAAGGAAAAGATGAGGTGAAAATCCAGGAGGAAGGAATTACAAAGCTCCCCTTGGATTGATTTTCTAACTTAATTGCATCATCTGAAGGATTTACCTGGCCAAGTAATTTTTAAGTGGACAAGTTAATGATGCTTTCAGATAGGATAGCAAAAGAAAAATCAAGAAGCTGCTTCTTTAAACAATTGTGGCAAAATACACATAACATTAATTTTGCCAATTTAGCCATTTTTAAGTGTATAGTTCAATAGCATCCCATCTATTCACACAGTCATACCACAGATCTCCAGAGCTTTTTCATACCCATCAGACAACTCCTCTTGCCCCGGCCCCTGACTATCCCCATTCAACTTCCTGTTTCTATGAATTTGACAACTCTAGCGAACTCATGTAAGTGGAATCATACAGTAAGGGTGTTTTTACAACTGGCTTATTTCACTTAGTGTAATATTGTTAAAGTTTATTCTTGTTATAGCATAGGTCAGCATCTTCTTCCTTTATAAGGCCAAATAACATTCTGTGGTATGTACATATCACATTTTGTTTATCCATTCATCCATTTGGGAAGCTGTTTGTTTTTACTGACAGATTTTTGCAGAAATGCTTACTAACCTGTTGTCACCATGTAGATATATTGTCTCCTCCCCCTGAAAATAAATGATACTTCTACATCAGAATGAGAAATATATAATCGCTTATACTATCTTTCCCACAAAATGATCTTGCTGGGCCCAATCTATACATTTTGACATTTCAAAATGTAGGTGTCTGAATCATTGTATTTATTACCCATTTGATGTGACTAAAAAGTGACTAGCTCCCTACAGATTTATCTGTAGGTCACACTCAAGTCCAGGTTTCTGGAAATTCGTGCTATAATACTACAAAACTAGCCTTTGGATGTTAAACCTTAAGGAAAACATATCTTTTGTAAGTAAATTAACTCAGCCTTGTGCCTCCATGCATTGCTGAGTATATTCCCTTGTGGTAGCTGCTGCATCTAAGAAAGGGAATGATTTCTTTCTTTTCCATGTATGATCTCTTATCCCAGTTACACTGTCAGTTGTGTTAAGAGGCCTGGAGGTGTGAAAGTCACTAATTTGGATTTAATACAAGATTGGCAGATAAAATAAAGGACACCCAGTCAAATCTGAATTTTAGATAACTAACAAAGAATGATTACTACAAGCATGTTCCATGCAATACATGGCACATCTTTATGCTAAACCATTCTTCATTGGTTATCTGAAATTCAGATGTAACTGGGCATCTTCTGAGTGTCCACTTGCTAAATCTGACAATTCTAGGTGATTCCCACCCTGATCTTTAGAAATCTGAACCTCAAGAGGCAGGTAGAAGAGACAATCAAATCCAAGTGTGCTAACACTTGGCAGCACTCTAAGAAACTGAGACAGAGGCCTTCCTGGGAGCTGAACAAAGGTCTGTAATTCCTGGTAAAAGGAGGGCCTCCCTCAACAGCCATACTGCAAAGAGCAGTGAGGCAATAAGGGCTGCAGAAGGATGGGCATAACCCAGAGGGTAATGTAACCATCAGAGCTGCACAAGCCAGTTCCGTAGGGACGGGGCACAGCCAAGCAGGCCAGGTCACTGGCAACTGGGGGGCCCAAGGACACCAGCCAGAGTGACAGGAGCAGCAGCTACGGCTACAAGCAGCTTATCTGACAACCGCAATGAAAGAATTTTACTAGCTTCCAAGAAGGACATCTGAGCCTCCCAGGTGTCCTGCCAAAGAGCGGAGAGTGGAGATTTGGGAACTGAAATACTAACAGTTCTGGTGGTGGGAGCTCATTTCAAAACCTCTTTTTAATCTCATTGCCTCCGTCCCTTTGCTGCTCCATACACACGCACACACACGCATGCACACACCCCACACATTCCCAGGGTGGTGTTTTCAAAAGCCAAAACTCCCCAGGCTTCTCAACAGAAGAAAATGTATCATTTTTATCTCCCCACTACGCCTGCCTATAGTAGCTGACCCCATGTTCTGCCTCATTCTTCTCAACTTGTCTTTCAACATACACACCCCTCCACAAACTCAGACACCTCACTGAGCTCCCCAATCCTTCATGTTCAAAGAGAAATTACTCAATGTCCAAGAGACATTACTGATTCCAGAAATAATAAGACTCGTCAATGTCCAAAAATACAGTACAGATAAATCTGAATAAATACCAGCATATCAGTCCAGAGCATAATGTTCCACTTTTGAGGCACTTTTCTTTCTGTACCCCTAAGAGGAATATGGGAATTGTAACAGACTCAAAAAGCCAATATCTCTTCATATTCTCCCTCTGGCTTTCAGCTTCACTTATATCCTCTATTCTAGAAGCTTGATATTTTGGGAACCAGATACTGAAAGTCCGAGAAGTCATCCACCCACAACACATACATTTCTTTAGAAAATACAAAATCTATTTGAAATCAGAGTGAAATGTTTAGATAGGTCTGAACAGTTACCTACCCTGGGTCTCTCTTAGCAGAGGAAGAAAACATAAAAATAAAGAATCCTGGGCTTATACAGTGACATGAGTCACACTTGAGGTGCTAAAATCTAGGCTTTGGGCTTATCCAACGGAGGAGAAATACTGGATGGCTATTCTGAAGAAAACTGCTCACAACACTAAACTTTATTCTTCTTGGAAACAGAACCAGAAAGAGTGAATTAGGACTTTAAAAAGAAATTAAGCCTGATTCAACTATTCACTAAGAGCCTAGAATTTATAATGACAAAGCAGAAAAAGATTGCCTTGGGAGGTGTCAAGACCACCCTCCATATGAGGTGATTGCCCACACAATATGGTTTGAGGGTTCTGGGCAATAGCTCTTAGGCTAGTCTGCCTCATGTACCTGGTGCTTCCAATATTAATTAACAGAGACATCTATGAAAATGCATAAGGTGATAGAAAACAAATTCGCAAATATCCTATAGCATTGGCAATTTATATCTTCTCTCAAAATCCTTGTCGCATTGCAACTTTGGCCCCAAAGATCACTAGAGCACCTACCTGGGTAAAAAAAGCATTTGGCTCCTGGAAAGGTAAACCAAAGCCCTACTGACAACACACTAGGAACAAATGTTTCTTTTTGTACAATACTTTATAGATCACAAAACTATTCTGCATACATTTTCTCCTTTGATTCTCAGACTGCGTGTGTGAGGTGGCCAATATAGTTCCTATTTTGTGTTGAAGAAGCCAAAGATCTTATGGACCTTTCCCAACTCATTTCCCACTTTTATCACACCCTTATCACTGCCCCTGGCCTCCCCGCAAGGCTCCTATTCACCTTCCTCACCATCCATGTACCCAGGAAACTCAAAGTGTCTGAATTACAGTCCTGTGATAGCAACTCTCTTGTCTCTCCAACTAAAATAAGTTCCTTCTTTGCAAAACACTACTTCCTCAAATATTCATTTACCCTTTGAAGTCTCAGCTTAAAGAACGAGAAAGCTTTATCTGACCCTCGGGACAGAAGGATCCCCTCTGCACTGCCACAGGCTCCTGTATGTCCCCTAAAATAGTATTTACTTCCATTGATTGTAACCACTTGTTTAAAGGTCTGTGTTCCCCACTTTGCTTTAAATTCCATGAAGGCAGAAATCATGCCCAGTGCTGAAAACAGTACCTGCTCTAGGTGCTTGAAAAATTTTTGTTGAAAGAGTGAACGAAGTGACTTCCAGGCATCCCCGAGAGCGAATGAATGCTAGACCTGGAATAAGAATCCAGGTCTCTCATTCCCATAAAGAGCCAGTTGTTCATGTGGTTGGACTGATTTATGTGTTTTCAAGATGAAAGAAAATAGTTACCAGGTCAGAGGATGTTCTGAATAACTAAGAGTACATGAAGAACTCCCAGTAAATATTAATCAACAAAATGTTAAAATTGACTAGACAAATCTGGGGTATATCACCAAACTCTTCACAATCTACTGAAGGCACACAGTTGACCTCGTTTTTGTGGAAATGCAGCTCCATCATGAAAAATACTTCATGTGATTTAAATATGAGCCATAATGTGCTGTAAAAAGTGTAAAACAGAAACTCTACCATGATCTCACCCCTCAGTTAAGCAATTTTTGTGTTAAATGCAAAGATGATATGGCTGGTTCACACACCATGTTCTATGCAGTTTGAATATATGGGCTCATACCTGAGCTAGGTGACAAATGTTTCTGATGTGGACTTCTCATCAAGGATTCATCCAAATTAGTCTATATTCTCCATCAATATCAATTACATTATCCTTTTTGATATACATTTCTTCCTCATTTGCTATCTCTTTGTATTTACCTAAATGAGCATTCGAACCCTCATTCTCAACCAAGTGTTCCTGACTATTTCTGTTTTCAACATTGGAACAGAGCAAATGACTTACTGAAATCTATCCTGCTCATTTTCGGGGGGGCCAATTCAGTCAAATAATTGGCTTCACTGCTCTTTTCCACTGAAAGAACTGGTGGTTGCTCTTAATGACCCCATGCATAATGTTATCCCCCTTGGAGCAGATGAGCGAACATTCATTTTGCAATTCAGAAGACAGATCATTGCTTATGACCACAAAATGTACAGGCTTGAAAATCAACTCAGCTCACTGAGAAACAGTCTTGAATCTTTCCCTCAAATTCAAAAGAGAAATTTCTAAAAAGATAGTTTCATTATTTTTAGGGGACAGTTAAGCCCTAGCTCTTCATATTTCCTTGGAAGGGAGGAAAATTCCATTTCACTCCCAAGAAGGGAAAAATGAGAGAAATGTTTTTGTCCTTCTCTAGCTTTCATTCACTCCCTAAGAGCAAAAGAAGGAATTATCAGATTGGCAAAATGGACGAAGGAATGGAACATGCGTAACCTAGTCCTTCCAGCAGATTCAAGCACCCTGTCCATCTCTGCTCCTCCATGGAGTAGGCCGACTTGTGCAGCATTTGCCCCTGCCAGACACAGCCTGCGGGTCTCTAACTGCTGTCAGCAGCTTCGTAAATTGGTTCAATTTATGGGGAAGCAATTAGGAAATCTGATTACAGCCTCTCCTTTAAGCCATCTTTTCCAATCTGTTATTTCCAATCCAAAAGGCAATATTCATTTATTTTATCACACTGTCTATCTGGCTTAGAATTTAGAGGAAGAACAAGGGTATGATTAATTACCAATATCAACAAGTGTCTAATTTGCTGTTTCCTTTCGGAGCTCTGTGGTGATTCCGCTGATTACATCTCACTGCCACGAGGAAAAAGGCAGGTGTTTGCAATCTTATGTAGGACAACATGAATACTGCTGCTTATGAGATTTGTGACCTTGGGCTAAACAAATTAACTTTGTTTTGCCTTAATTCTCTCACGACAAAATAGAACTAAAAATAACTATCTCGTTCTGTTTTTATGAGAATGCAATGCCTTAATTATATACAGCTTCTAGCCCTGTCTGGCATCAATAGGTCTTAGTTTGAGTCTTAGCTCCATTGTTTACAAGTGTTAAGATGCCTCCCCAAAGTCCCCATAAAGATAAAGCTAAGCAGAGAATAAAGGATGTTATCTACATAAAGCATGTAATGTTAATCTGAGGAGAGTGCGTTATCTAAAATAAACACCTTAGTGGGAATGTAAATTGGTGCAGCTGCCATAGAAAACAGCATGAGAACTACCATATGATCCAGCAATTCCATTTCTGGGTATTTATCTGAAGAAAATGAAAACACCACTTTGAAGAGATATATGCATCCCCATGTTCACTGTAGTATTATTTACAATAGCCAAGATATGGAAGCAATCTAAGCGTCCATTGATAGATGGATAGAGAAGATGTTGTGTATACAGATATATATCATGTGTGGTGTGTGTGTGTGTGTGTGTGTGTGTGTGTGTGTGTGTGTATGTGCATGTGTGGGGGTGTGCATGTGTATAATGGACTATTACTCAGCCATAAAAAAGGAAATCTTGCCACAAAAGACAAATACCACATGATTTCACTTATATGTACAAACTAAAAACAAAACAAATGAACAAATAAAACAACACAGAAACAGAGGCTGTCTGTTACCAGAGAGCATAGGAGCTGGGGGGCAGGCAAAATAGGTGAAGGGGATTAAGAGGTGCAAACTTCCAGTTCAAAATAAATTAGTTGTGAAGATGTAATGTACAGCATGGGGAACACCGTCAATAATGTCATACTAACTTTGTATGGTGACAGGTGGTAACTAGATTTATCATGGCGTTCATCTCATAATATATAAAAATATCAAATCACTATGATATATACCTGAAACAAATAGGATACTGTATGTCATTTTTACTTCATTAAAAAATTAAAAACAAATAAATAAAATCCAAAATATCGTAGGGGGCTCAGATTCAGGAAATACAGTACGGTTGCCCCTGTCTTTCCTCCTGGAGGTCTCTCTGCACAATACCGCAGAGAGAAGTGTGTATGTGAATCTCTTCAAAGCCTCACCAGGAAATTCTCTGAGATTTCCAGCTCTCACAGGCAAATCCAAGTGGGTTTGAGAGCTGAGATCAAGGGCTCCCATTGGCTAAGAGGAGCCATTGTGTTTGAACAAACACCTTTGAAAGGTAAGGCTAGTCTTTGAATTTTTTCCTCTCCTAGAAGCTGAAACTAGGGGTATTTGGGATTTCTTTGTCCTGCTCTCGTGTGCAATTTCCTTTTCACTCTCCGCTTCACTTTGCTGTACTTGTCATCACTTCATATTCTATGGACTGTATAAGCTCTCCCTTTGTCCCTCCTATTTTAAGATTCCTCCTTATCATGGAACTGATATTTGTTCCTTCCCTGCTCCGTGGTCTTAACATCAGGTCTGACATCCCTAGACTTGCTGGAGCCATGCTGTTGAATCCCAGTAGAGTTTCCATTCCTGAGGGCTTTGCAGTTTCTTCTCTGAGGTTCAAATGGTGAACGCAAAAGTTATTTAATCTAACTGGGGCTCTAAGAGCATCCTTATGCAACAGAATGCTATGTCCTATTAAAGGCCACTGGCTAGGGGCTGGCTGCCTTGTAACTTTTCATAATGAGAAAATTTGGTTTCAAAGGGAGGCAGTGTTGTGTGTGTGTTTTGATTTTTCCAATGCTATACATCAATTGGAAAAAATGGCAGTGTTAATATTCATGGGAACCCAGGGCCTATCTTATCCACAGATGAACCAAGTGGCTGCCTAAGGCACTTTAGTCTTCTTTAGCTACTCATCAAGGGCTAAAGTTACCTTTGTAAAGGAGAGGAACTAGGATTAACATGAAAACGCAAATGAGTTAAGTAGCACCTTGACTAAAACAGTGGTTCTCGCCCTGGTCTCTGCCCACCACCGGACACCTGAGGGATATGACATGCAGCATGGCTCCGGGGGCTCTCAATGGCTGTCATTGTCACCAGGTCACGGTTGGAGGAGTAGAATAAGGCTTCAAGAATTCCTGACATCCATTCCTTTTCAAAGAATAAACTTTGATAGAGAGATAGGCCCTGGGAGAGAGGAGCCATAGAAAGGGAAGGTCTAGAGCATTGAAGGTAAACTCAGAGGACTTCTTAATGCCACCCAAGTTTGGCCCTGTTGATAGCCAAAAGCAAAACCTGCCCTGTGCGGGACGGTAGTGTCCTGTTGGTGCAGAGCTGCTGTACCATGAAGACTCTCAGTTAGTACCTCTATGCTGATCATTCCATGCACCAGCCTCCCTATAACTACTCTTAAATGGGTGTACAACCCAAAGTGTGTGCAGCCATCCCTGCCTTCCCCGATGCAGAGCAAGTCCAGCTATGTGTGCAGAAGCTGGAGACCTCATGGAAGCACAGGAAGAACATGGAGTGGATAGATGCACAGTTATGAAGATGGAAACCTAGTCACCATCAAGGAGTATGGAGTGTCCCATCCTAAAGGGAGGATTTTATATATGCTTAGTTCTTCCATGTGAGATATTAGTATTCTATTTTGAAGAAGAAGAAATAGGAATTAGACTGTTTAAATAACTTGATCACACAGCTTTTGACCCCAGTAGCCTTCAGTCTTTGTACACCATCAGATTCCCCTCTTCCTTCATATCCTCCAAAAATGTTCAAGAGCCACAAGGAAATTTTCCAGCTACTGGACAGAGGGACAACCCCAGCCTAATCTCCTGGGTCAGTACTTTTTCATTGGTGACATGTTTGGAAGCACTCCTAGAGCTCTGAGCTGGCTGTTTCTACCCTAGCATTATAGTCAAGTATATCGTGTGACTCAGAGGTGAATTAATAGAAGTGTTCACAAAACAGACCAAACAGCTTATTCATTCCCACAGACTTATGGAGGGAAGACTGGACCACCCCTTTTCTAGACACAAATCATAGTCAGAAGCCTGAAACTAGACAAGATCCCACCCTGCCTGCTAACCTCCCACAGGAAAGGCTGGGTTCAGGCAAAGTTTTGGGGGAGTGATTCTTAATGTAAGACCCTCAGAGCAGCACAGCAGCCCCTGGGGCATTGTTAGATATGCAGATGCTCCAGCCACCCCAGCCCTACTGAACCGAAGACTGAGCAATCCATGTTTGAACAGAAAGCTCTGCAGGTGATTCTAAGGCACATTCAGGTTTGAAAGCCAGTGAGCTTCCCTCCTGGACCTTGATAATTCCATCTCTCATTGGTCCAATTGATCAGCTCACCCAGAAAGACTGCATGGTCACCAGCTGTACCAGACTATGTAAAAGAACCTTCTCCATCTTCAAAGAATTGTAGACAGATACTAAGCAAGAGCCAAATAGTTGAGTTAACACACAGTCCATGCTGCGTGGTACAGTTCAGACTCCTAGAGAGCAGTATGTGGCTCTTACATGTGGTTAGCAGAGATGGACCAATTAGAATTCAGGTGAGCAGAGACAATGCACACCCAAACACCACTTCAAAGCATGCCAAAGGTCTGTGGATCGTTCAACAACTGTAGCAGCCAATGGCTGACCTGATGCTAAGCCCATAGAAATGGGGTGGCTCTTGGAGAAAAGCATAAAGGACACGAAACAGAATCACAAACAGTCCCAGATTCTACACGTATTTTCTTTTGGCTGGAAACCAGAGACTTGCGTGCTCAGCGTGGGAAGCCCTTTGGTCATGCATCAAGCCATACCTGTGCCCGGAGATAGTGATCTCCACATTAAAGGATTCCAGTGGCAGGGTCTGGACAGATGGTTTTGCAGACCAATCGATGCAGTAGATTAAGAGAGTTACATTTTGGTCTCAGCCCAGGCAGACAGGAGTGAGGTGTTGCACTTGGTCAGTGGAGAACTAGCTGTCCATTAGACATTCACTGAGTTCCTCCTATATATAAAACATTTATTGGATATAGAAGGTAGTTAAAACAGTACCCGCTTTTTAGAAGTTAGAGAATGTCACAGAGATGCCAAAAACAACACACAAACAATTAAAAAGCACAAAAGCAGAACCATGTAAATACAGACTGAACTGTCTCAACTGGGCAGAGGCATCCAAGGACTGGACAAGTCAACCAGGTAGTGTTTGCCAAGGATAATGCAACTAAAGCAGGGAAATTAAAGTAGGGCAAAGATCTAATTTTAAGAAAGGGGAAATAAAATAGATGATGGGTTAGAGACAAGAGAGGTAAAGGATATCAAGGAGATCAAGAACGTCAGGTCGCTTGAGAATAAATACATAGACCATGTCGTAAGGAGGGATGGGAAAGGCCCTGGGAAGGTCACAGGGCAGAGGCCCTTCAGATCTGCTGTCTAGAAGCTTAACTCTGTACCTTTAAAGTTTACATTCAGAAGTCAATGGAGAATTCTGGAGAGAATAATGCCATGTTAGAAATCTTGGCTCAAGACCACTTCCTGTTGCCACTTGGGCTGACATCAAGAGGGCTTCCATCATGCTTTGTGATTGTGGAGTTAGAGGCACAGGAGAGAAGAGAGGAGAAGCTGCCCAGGAAACAAGGAAGGGCCCGAGGGGAGAAACAGCCAGCACCCAGGTTTGGTTGGGTCTTCTCTCCCCAGACTGTGCTATGGAATCACCAAATATCCAACCCAGACTAATTAAATTCTAATTTCCCCGAACTGACAAGACATTGGCACTTTTAGAAAGCTCTTCCAATATTTCTACTGTGCAGCCAGAAGCAAACACCTCTAGCCTAAAATAACATTTCCAGAGAAAGGGATAAAAACAACACGCAAGGCCAAGGTTTGAAGTCCTTGATCTGACATGTTTGGCTAGGTGGGTGCACGCACATCCAAAGAGATTACTTACCTGCAGCGAAAAGAAAGTAGGCAAGTTTCAGGCAAAAGATGAAAAATGGGAGTTACTAACTTACAGGGGATCTTTCAAGCTCTGTTAACGACAGAGAGAAGAGACAAGGCAACACGGAGATTTGTGGACCACTGCTTCCAGGGTTTATGAGAATAAAATGGCTCGAAGACATGGGAGATCAGTGAACGAGAATCAAAGGCACAGGCGTACCTAGAGTCATAATAGCTAATTAAGTGGCTCCTTGTCAATAATGAAGTCTGTATCTCTGCATTATTCTCTCCTTTTCCTCCTTTCTTTTGGACATAGGTTTACCACGTGGTGTGTCAGTTTTATCTGTAGACTTTTCCCTATAAAAGTCTCAAGAAAAGGAGAGACGCTTGAGCACCTTCTCATCTCTGATCCCTAACCAGTAACTGGCACTCCCAGAGGTATTTTCCTGTCTCTGTGCTATTTTATGTCCTGTCTCAGTGCTCTGTCCTGCCAAAAATTAGTCTGTCCCTGACTATGTGGATAAGTCACTTACCTATTTATAGTGAAGAGCCAAGTATTGCAAACATCTAGGATCATTCAGAGCCACTAATGTTATTATAAGCTTTTAATTTACTTAACTGAATAACAGAATATGCAGACCTGTCCTGGATATAAATTAATATTACTATATTTTTTCTGCCTCTCAGCATCAAAGCAAAATTTTCAAAACTTAAAAATCTCAAAAAAGATTCTCTCTAATGTATTCATCTTTTAAATGCTGCTTAACTCAAATCATACTTAAATCAATAAGTGGAAAGAGGAACAGATTACCATGCTAGGCATAGACTATTCGTAGCAGAAAAGTGGCAAGCCAGCCACAATGATCACTGTGCTGGCCACAGTCCGGCAGATCCACACTGATGATCACCTTGCTGGTCAGAACTGTCCTCCAACGTGCTTTCATTGACTTTCTGAAACCCTTCCAATTTTGCAAAATTTTCAGTCATGCTTTCCGTACCCAGTATTGTAAACAACCAGCAGGCAGTGAGAGGCAGACAATGCGAGATGGACAGGGATGGAATAGTAATGACAGAGATAGAAGTCCAGGGTTACTTTGTGAGAAAGTTGAGCATGGGGTAATCTGGTGTGTGGTCACTTCATTAGTGAATATTTTTATGTTGTGATTATTCTTGCCTCCCAGTATTATGCTATAACTTCTGAGACTCACATAATTCATTTTCTGATGAAAATATCCTCCTATATGTTGTAGTATTTGCATTTATGAGTGTTTGTTTCCTAATTCTATAGTTGATTTCATCAGGCATATCTTACTATTATTAACTTTGTTTTGTTTGTTTTTAAAGTGAACCTTCGAAATACAGATCTGATCAAGTCACCTTCTGGCTTACGACACTTCAGTGGTTTCCACTGTTTTCAGGATAAAGACCAAAATCCTTAATAGGATCTTGTGGAAAAACAACAACCCATCGATAGATGAATAAATAGAGAAATTGTTCTGTGTGTGTGTGTATATATATATATATATATATATATACAGTGGATTATTATTCAGCCATAAAAAATGAGGAAATCCTGCCATTTGCAAACACAAAGATAGACCTTGAAGGCATTATGCTAAGTGAAGTAAGTCAGACAATAAGTCAGACAGACAAAGACAGATACTGTGTGATCTCACTTATAGGTGGAATCTCAAAAAAATTTTTTTAAACATACTCAGAAAAAGACCTCATATTTGTGATTACAAAAGGTGGTGGGTGTGGGAAGAGGTAACTGAAGGAAGGTGGTCAAAAGATACAAATTTCCGGTCATAAGTACTGGGGATATAATGTACAACATGATTGTAGCTAACACTGGTGCACGGTATATAGGAACATTGTCAAAAGACCAAACCCTAAGAGTTCTCCTCCCAAGGAAAATAACTTGTTTAGCTGTTTTTTGTGTGTGTGTCTTCTTTCTATTGCATCTATGAGATGATGGACTCTATCAAAATGTAATGTGGTAATCATTTCAAAATCTTTGTAAGTCAAAGCCTTATGCTGCACACCTTAAACTTATACATGATGTATGTCAGTTATGCCTCAATAAAAATGGAAAAAAAACCCCTAATAGTTGCTACAAAGCCTTTCAGTGTGTGGTCACTGTCTGCCTTGTAATATGTTCTGTGTATTCTGAAATTTGTAAAATGACTCAGTAATAGGTCTGCTCTCCTTATTATATGACATTTTCTTTTGTTCTTCCAAATTTTCATATGAAAGTTTCCTTACAGAGTTAGTAGAGTGCCTTAGAGGTAGGGAATTAGATCAATTCTTATATTTTCCATATTTTTAAATAAAGCTGTAATAAGTTTGTCAAAAAGAAATTATACATTAAAAAAGCATCCTCTTAGACTGTAGACTAACTAATTCTTAGGCAGCCTATGAGAGCTGCTATTTAAAACATCACATTTTTCTTTACCAAATTTTAAACTTCTGTCCTCTATTAAACTTTCAGTCTCCCTTTCCTACCATTTTTCCACTTTTCATTATCCCTTGTACCATTCAAATGTGTTAAAATTTGGCTTATGTGTTTGACAAAGTCTTCTTTGAATGTCACATAGATCTCATTAAATTTGAATTCAAAAGTCAGATCCTGGGTGATTTTTTTCCTCTAGGCCATCCATTTTCAATTATGCCAGATTGGAAGAGGGGGCAATATTTGTTTCCTTTGATTGTGGAAATAATAACATTCTTTGTAGAAAATGTAGATGTATGAAGAGCTGAAATACGCAGAGGTATATAAAGAAGTGGAAAAATAACCCACACCCCTAACACTCAGAGGCCATCACTGATCCCACCTGCAGGGCCAGCACCTCTCACTGGGACTATCGCAGTGCTCTGAGCCGTCTGGGTCACCCTGTCTTTCCGCCAGCTCTTCTACACACCCTACTTTCCAAACAAGCCAAGCAGCTCCCCAGCTGCTGGCCTTGTATCCAGAGGTATCTTTCCCCAGACAGAACATCTCCCTCCCTAAATCCCCTCAGGTCTCAGCTCAAATGTCCCTCTATCAGAGAGACTGTCCCTAACTAGTCTATCTGAAACAGGACCCCACTCCCACCCCTACTTGGCACCCTCTCTTTCCTCACCTGCTTTATTTTATTTCTGAGCACTTAGCGCTCTCTGATGCGTGTGTTTATTTCTGTGCTAACAGCCTGACTCCTCTCACCAGAGTGCAAGCTCTATGAAAGCAAGGATGTGGTTTTTACCCACTGCTGTATTCATAGTGTATAACACAGTACCAGGCGAATGGCAGGTGCTCAGTAAATATTTGGTGAATGGATAAATGAGTGAATGAGTAGATCGATTGACATTTGTATTGCAACGTCTTCTTTCAAAATGTGTTGACATTTCAGTTCTCCTGGCCTGATTTTGAGCACACCTCTCAATCTGGGCTTGATTCACACAGTGTTCCGTTAGAAATTTCTGTCTGTGAATGAACAGATTTCTAAATAAACGGACTATCAAAAATAGAGTGGCGCCGTTGTGCATGTCTTAATATAAAACATTAACTGTCCGGTACATTTTTCTGTCAGAAGCAAGGTTCAGTAGCTTTGTAACAGAAATAATCAAAGTCACAGCAATAAAAGTGGCCATACCCCCATGTCTGGAAGATCGTCGTCTAGACCCACCTGGTTGATAGTCACATTTCTTCAGCCCTTTCCCAGGACTCCCAACTGGTCTAGAACTTATCTCATTGTTCCTCCTACCCAATCCTGCCTCACGGCCACTTTGCCTTCAAACTATGGTTCTGCAATTTCCCACTAATAAACACTAATATAACGAGGATGATGTCAATGATGATGACAGATGAAATTACATTACTTCTCTGACCATTCAAATCCCCGGGAAGACACAGTTTTGTCAGCAACATTTACTGACCATCATGTAGCCAGGTGCCGAGGGAAATAAGAAAAGGTTGTGTTATAAAGTAATTACCTTGGTCATGGAAAACACTCAATAAATATGTGTTGAGTGATTCATTATAGAACTCTTTGGTGTCTGTATTCACACTTCTTACTCAGTTCTTTTTCTGTTAATTTTTTATTCTAAACCCAAAGCATATTTTATGAAAACTTTTATTACAACCCAATATAAATAAATAATGGCACAAACTAGGTATAAAAGAAACACCAGATAATATAAGAGGCAGAGTACTATTTCATTGGAAAACAGAAAAAAAACTGGGAAACTGGCTCCCCTTCACCCAAAAAGACCCTTTTGGGGCTGCAGCTACATAAGAAAGGTAAAAAGGTATCTGTTCCCCTTGACCAGACAAATTCTGTAATTTGGACTCAACTTGAGACTATGTGATGATTCAAATAAGCCTGAATTGAACTGTATTCTTGCCGTACATATTTTTTAATGAGTTTTGGGAGAGTTTGAGTGAGGAGTTAACCTACTGAAGGGAATGTGGCAGTGGTAGGTTAACTCTTCACTCAAACTCATTAAAATATATATACACTTACTCGGTACACATTCTTTCGTTTCTAGTTACCAGAAGAGCCCAGATTTTGTTCAGGACAACAGTTTAGCCTAGTAAAAGCGTTCCCCTTTCCAGAATCTCTGCAGCTCACAGATGACTGTCTTCCCCAGCCTGGGGCAATGAGAGCAAAGTGAAAGATGATAGGGCTGTATTCCTAATGAGAAGGCGAAACTCGGCTGATAGGCACCTTCTGCCTTTACCCCTGCCCCCTATTTCTCATTCTTGAAGGTAGATGCACTACCCAGAAGCTGAAGAAGTCATCTTGCTGTCATGAGGCTGAAAACCCCTTGGTAAGAATGGTAGGACAGGAAGCTAGAAAAAGCCTGCGGTCCCTGGGTCTTCCCTGAGTGGATACCCCAGCCCTCAACTACCGCTTCAGACCTTGCTCACATCACCGCAGTCCGGTTTCTGTTACGTGCAGCCTAACGCAATCCCCACTGACCGAAGAAACTTCTGAAGGCCTGGTTCACGTGCAATTTGATAAAAACATTACAGACACATCATAAACGATTCTTTTTTCCTATCTGATTGTCTATTTTAGTCTTTACCACTCTGTTAGCCTGGTTCATATCGCTAATATTAACTGTAAGATTTTGATTCTTAAAAATAATGTATAATTTAAAAATTTTCACTAACAAAGCCCACAGTTAATGTGATCTTAGAACTATCTTCACCTCTTTTTAGCTGTCTATTAAAATCTATGACATGGGCCACTGAAGAAAGAGGCTTATATCTTAGCATGTAAGCGCACAGCTTTCATAACCATAGAAATCAGGTTGGAATCCTGCTTCCGCCCCTTACAAGCGTTGTGACCCTGGGCACATCACTTAAGCGCTCCTCTCTCTGCCTGCCACCCGTAAGTCCCGTGTGACCACATTCATCACTGAACTCATCACATCGTGCTAGAATTAGTAATTTACTTGTCTTCCTCCTCAACTGCACTGTGAACATTTTGAAATTAGGACAGTGTCTTCAATGACTCTCTTCTCTCAGTACCTAGCATAGTGCCTGCCATCCAGAGATACTCAATGAGCATTTGTTGAATAAGCATGATTAAACAATTCTGAAACCATAACTGAATAATCAGCTTTCCAAATATGACACTTCCCTTCAAAGAGAGATTAGAAAACAGAATCTGAAGATATGAGAGGTAGTAGATGGAAAGTTGGGAGCAACCAGAGGAATATCCCACCAGAAAAAATTTCACCAAAACAGTATGGTAATGGCATTTTGGATGGAAAGACAATGCACCTTCTCAATCTCTCTTGTATTGCTTCTTAGCACACCATATGGGAATTTAAGTGGTTACTCAATGGAATTCTAAGTCAGTTTGAAATTAAATGACCCCCTGGATCTAGAGTTCATTGCATTCCTTAAATTTGGCTTCCTTCCCTCTCATCTGTGGAGCATTCTGTGCTCTGGACTGGATGGTGTGTGGGGTAGAATCCCCTTCTCCACACACGACGTGGATGTTGCTATTATGTCCATTCCAGGATGAGGACACTGAGGCCCAGAAAGATAAAGCAAACTATCAGAGGTTGTATCGCTAAAGAAGGATGACATCTGGATTTAACCTTGGGTCTGTGATTTCAAAGCCTACACCTTTAAGCATTCTGACCAGCAACCTAAAAGAACCTAGTGTCTCACAGGAAACACACTCACATATACACATACATGTATCCACTCAAATACACACATATTCACATATGTTTACACACACACACATAGCACCCAGCTTAGAGCAGCCCTTCTCCTTCCCCTCCTGCTCCTCACAAAGCTCCTCAGGGTTAGCCAAGGACCCTCCCTTATAGAAAACACAGTGTGTTTAAAGGTCCCACAAAGAGCAGAGGCCTACAAAGGTTTTTTAGAGAGTGAGGTGGCATCCTTGTGTGGGATGTTTGAAGTGATCCATTAGGCTCCTTGCTGACCTCCTGAACACACTTTTTGACCCAAGGAAGTTGCTTCTCTCTAGTTAGTTTTGTTAAAAGTCAAAAGTATGACTGCAGAGACCTGACCTTCTATTTCAGGCCTGAAAAGAAAATTTCATCTCTTTTTGGGAGATTTTCTTCTAATCTTTTTGATACAAAGAGAATGTCTCCTTTTGCTGCATGTGATGTCACAGACAGTATGAAGACAGTCCTTCGAGAGCTTCTCTTTGAAGTGATTCAATAAAAGACAAGTCTCACTCTTGGTACTGTTTTCCAGGTTCTGAGATATTTTCCACTTTTTTTTTTTCTTTCCCACAGCCAACACAAGGAAACTGGACTGTGGGTCAGGTAATGTAAGCAACAGACTGCGAGATCATTGCCAAAAATGTAACCACCCAATCGACTCCAAAGGAAAATATTCATTAAAGTGACACATGTTAATAGTATTGAATTCAAAACACTTGTTTGGACATCCAGATGTCGGAAAGTGCCATATCCTGATTAGCTGAAATATTCTCACTTCTTTCAGATCTTCCTTCCTTATTTTGATTACAAGTCCAGTTTCAGGGAAATTCTTTCCCACTACTGTCTACTGATCACATCACTAAAGCATTTAAAAATCTTACTTGTTTCCTATAAGAAGAAATGGAAAGCACAACCACAAATATTTGTGTAAATGTCACCATGTATTATTGGAAGCTTTGTTCAGTTGGTTAGAGGATTATTGTAGCAAGTTCTCCTGGCTAGATTCCTCTCAGACACTTTCTCCACCGAACACACACACCAGACACACCCACGCACTCACTCTCCATTTTTTAAAAGTGGGAATGATTGTCCATTTCTTTTACCCTCTATCTGTAGTCTTCAGACAGAAGATATATATTCTTTAATGAATGCTTTCAAGTCAAAGGAAAGAAAGGAGAGAGAGCTGTTCTCTTCCACACAAGGTAGAAAACATAATCCATGGAGAGAGAGAGAAAACTCATCCAGAAGCCTCCCATTCAGCATCCCAGCCTGTGATTCACCAAAAAGGAAGAAAATAAAGGCAGCGATATTCAGCTTTAACTCTTTCCTGGAATGCTCTGAACCAGATGCCCAGAGTTTCATTTTTACAGAATTAGATCATAAATGGGACCAAGCTCCCTCTTCAGTCATTTGCCACCAAATAGCAAGAATGCAATGTCCTAACATGGAAAGAATGTCATGCCCTAAACATTTATTTCTGGCCATGTCTTTCCCAGCTGGGAGATCAAAACTTGGGCTAACAGATAAGCATAGGTCGTGGACCCCTTCTCCTACCCACTCCTCACCTCCCCTGACAGATAGCACCCAGCTCACCCAGCTGGCACATTCATCTTGTCCATATTTGTTAGCCTAGCTAGGGCTGCAATGATCTTTCACCTCAGTTATGTTTATACAAAAAGTCTCCCTCACGTTTTCTCACACCCATTCATCCCTCTGGTAGGACCAGGATTCCTCTCTGTCTTCCTTTTTCTTACTGGTGTTTCTAGGAAAGCAGTTCTGTATTTTTTTTAACTGAATAAACTGGGCGTTCTCCAACTCTATCACTCATTCATGGCTGCTTCTATATGAGTTGCGTGTACATACATATAGGGAGAGAGGAGAGGGACCCAGTGGATTTTCTAAGCACTCAGGGGCTAGAGTGAATTGTCTTTGGGCAGTATCTTGAAATGCCAGAATTGGTTTACTTCCACAAGACCTATGCACCAGGAGTGATTCATTACATCAAAATCAGCATTTCCTTGCCCAATAGTCAAAGGCTTTGGTCCCTGCAGAGTCCATTCTGTACCAAGTGAACTCGTATACAGAGAAAAATCTAGATTGGCAGTCTCTCTGCATTCTATCCTGTAATACTGTGACTGAATTCCCATGCCCAAGACTAGCATTTGCCACATGGTTACACAGCAAGAATTCAGTGAATTTATTTGGTACCGGATTTTCCTAAAGTTAAAAAAAAAAGGAAAATCTTCAAAGATGGAAAGAAAAACATTAGCCAAAATGAATAACATTTGGATTCAAACCAAGGGTTAATATATTTATTTCTATTCACACTTTAGCTGTCCCAAGCTATTTGTGCAGATGTGTTGTTTTACCTAAGTCATGGTTACTACAAAATATAAAAATGCTGTTGGGAAGAGGTGAGTACATGCTCTAGGGTTAGACTGTATGGGATCAAATCCCAGCTACACCTCTTATTAATGATGTGACTTTTGGCAAGTTACCCAACGTTCTAACCTCAATTTCTGAAAATCATGAGGCAGTGATAGTACCTCACTGCCTAGGGTGACTGGGGATTTTAATGATATTTCATATAAATCTCTTAGCTCAGCACCTGGCCTAAGAGAAGAGGCTTATAAATGGTACTTATTATGATTATTATTATTATTATTAATACTATAGCAAATCCTATTGTAAGGAAACTGTGGTAGCTTACTACTGCATTCTTAACCTTATAAGGAATCATTCTGAGAAGGAAACTGGCTTTGCAAAGTGCAAAACTATGTCCTAATTCATTGTGGTATACATATGGATTTGGGGGTTTGGGCTAAAAAATAATCACATCAATTTCATTAAAAAATTTGCCAAGGATATTTACACACATACAAACATATACATGCATATATTATATATATATATATGTAGGCATTATGTGTGTGTGTGTGTGTCTTTCTCTTCAATTAAATATCAGTGCCCCACAAACTGGAGGATCTATTGAAGACACAATGTTTTCTTCTTCTCTAAGGAGGAAAGATCAAGAGGGAAAACTCACTCACTTGATGATCAGGAAGTTCCTGTAGGGCAACACTCCAGGCTCTTTTGAGAAGACAAAGTTCTCAGGCTACAACGACCTTAACAGATACCGCCACTGTGAGCACAAGCCTCCTAAGTTTCCAGGAGGTCTATGTGGAGCTCCAACAAAGGCTCAGAGCATAAATCATCCCTTATGTTGACTTGAACTGATTGACTCTGTCCTCTCCCTCCTGAGTAACAGTCCTTCAAAAGATCAAATGAAATCACAATCTCTTTTCTCTCTCTTTCTGTGTGTCTCTCTCCTCTCCTTCTCTCTCTTTCTCCCTCTCTAGCAGGGAAAGGGAAAACTTAAAGTCCTTTTCAAGCTCCCAAGACCTGCAGTATCTCCAAACATCTTAACACCCTCCATTTCTCCATTGCACGCTGGCGTAACCAGACCCCATCACCTTGTGTTCTCAAGAGTTTTTCTCTTCTCAACAGCAACAAAATGGAGAAACAGAAACTCTAGACAGAATAACATAATAGTCCACCTAATATACATTTACCTCTTTGGCTAAGATTACAATTCAGCCACTCTGGGTGATAAAGATGTTATCTTATTTGATTTCTGCTTTTATTTTGTCACACTTTTAGCATTTTTGTTTGTTTGAGGAATAGCTACAAAAATATCGATACCCTGCTGCCTCTCCTTTGACTTCCTTTAACAACTAGTAATTCTCCTAATTTACTTGTGTCTAATTGTCACCCTACAGTTCACACTGTCCTGTCGAAACACTTGCCCAAGAAATAATGCCCGAGATAAGATAGGTAATATTTTTCAAGTTTTCACAAAGGCCTTGTCATTGGGATTTTCAGGAGGGAACCAATGTCAGTTGCACATCCGTGTAGATCATGTCTCATCAGTGAGCAGGCATTCTGTTCAAGAGCTGCCATCACTGCCTTTACACGGGACTTGAGAGCAGTGAGAGCTCCCATGGCTGTTCTCCATCCCGCAGTTCAGGATCCACTTAAGCTTCAGGAGAAGGAAGAAAATGCAAGAGGAATGGCAGGGACACAGAAGGGAGAGAACCAGAGGGGGAAAGGCAGCCCTCTCACCTGTATTAATAAGCAAAATTGAAGATACTGACGGAGCTGAAGCCCTCCTTATCCCCAACTCCAAACCCTATCTAAAACAAACAGCTCTCACGTGCCCCCCCAGATCATCCACTCTGATTCCTGGTGATCCACTGGGTTAGGGAACGCACGCACCCATTGCCGGATCTGGCCGATCTGAGTTAGCAAATGTGTCCCCCCAAATAGAAATTTGCTCATCCTTTGAATAAAATCATTCTCACCCATTAAGTTCATTAGGTGACAAGAAGCCTTCTCAGTAATTGGAGTTTTCCTTCCCATGGATGCTGGCTCCTGGTCTCTCAAATAACAATTAAAAGCCATTGATTTAATTGTAAAAATAATAACAACTAAAAGCATTCAGATCTTGTTATTTTGGCCCTTAGCAACAGCCATTCCCTAGTTTGTTTAAGGGTGGGAAAGGCTAGGGAAAAGAGAAGACAAAGCCGAAACCTGCTGGGCATTATTCTAATCAGGGGTCTCCCTTTGGCAACAAGCACAGACCAGCTCCTGTTTTGCAGGGCAGTTATCCCCAGGGTGCTGGAGAGAACGGCAAGACAGAGCAGGTGCTGGGATTTTCCTACTCACCATTCAGAAAGGTTTCATTGGCTTCTGCCAGAAAGTTGGTAGATGGGTAATGAAAATCTGAATTCGCTCTGGGACACACTCAAGTCGTAAAGCCAATGAGCTGGCAGCGCCTCCTGACCGGGCTGTGGGCAGCGATCTGAGAAAAACCTCAGAGAGACAAAATCATCCTGGTCCGGACAATAGAATGGCTATTCAGTCAGTGAGCTGGGCTGAGAAATGTCTTTCCCTCCCTCAGCCAACCTCACGCGTTGGGAGACATGTCTCCAAGTGAACAGTGTCAGAAAGCTGAGAAATGGAAATGGAAATTGATGTCCACCCATCACAGTATGCCTACCCGGCAATCAGCGTCTCCCCTGAGGCTCTGGTTCTCACAGAGAATGGGTCCTCAGTGCCACAAAGGAGCAACATGCCATCTCCTTTCTCTAAACGATGTGGAAGGAGCCTCGTTGCTCAAAAGCACAGAGAGAAGTTTTCACAGCACTTTTTCTTTTTGGCCAAAGATCTACTCTTGTTAGGAAGGGGGACGTCTGTGGCTTCATGAGGATTATGGAAAGTAGCATAATAGTATGGAATAAAGTGGAAAGAGCATGTGGAATGGGAATCAACAGGCTTGGGATCTTGTCCCACCCTCAGAAGACACATGATTGAACTTCAGCAGATCTCAGTTTTCTCACCTATGCATTATGAAGATTTGACTAGATTGTCCCCACGTCTCCTGCCATGGTGAGACTCTGTGACCTACGAGACATTATTATCGGATACTGGCACGCTTCTGCCATGGTGCTTCCCTGGACATCACACTTAGATGGACAGATTTAGGTCCAGATTATATAAGGTTTCTCTCCTTCATCGGTAACAGCCAACACAGTAAAACAAACAGAAATGGAAATCCAACTGCCATTAGTTAAGCTGCTAGTCTTACTGAATTGTACATATTTTAACAAAATGATAGTCTGAGAGGGAAAAAATAAGAATGCTGTATAAATTAAATTGCACAGAAAGCATGAAACAAATCAGACTCATAAGTAATAGTGTGTGAAAGCAAAGAAGTAGTAAAATGTAGATAATGGGGAAAGGGTGGCAGGATCACTGCATTTGATATTAGACTTACTGGCTGTGAGGGGAGAAAAAAGATTTAAACCAATATGAAAACTTGCAGCAAATCTTGCTTACAAAGCTATTAATGGGCTGGTCCGGCACCTCATGTTTGTGGATTCCATATCGTCTCAGTAACAACCATATTGGGACACCATGATGGGAATTAGAGACAAAAATAGTCACTTTCTTTCCAACTGGGAAACCTGGGCAGGCTCAATGAGAAGGAAATCCTAATGGTCCATTGGACTGAGCACAATTATAGGGTGGAAAGTTGTCTATTCGATTCTCACCTGTTCCCACATCCACTTTGTTCTCTGCTGCATCCCCCGTACTTAGCAAAGGGCTGACACAGAGAGGACACTCAGCAAAAATTTACTGACTACATTTGCACTCTAAACAAGAGTGTAATCATGCCTTTGTATCTTTCAGCTATTCACTACTCATTCATTCAAAAACTATAAATCAATCACTCCACTCATTGCTGAGGATAAAAGGTGATCTAAACAGACATTGTTCCTCTTTACAGAGTGCTCACTCTAGTAGAAGAGAGAGACATTAACCAGATAACCACATAAAAATGCCACATGTAATTATAAATGATGATACATACCATAAAGGAAAAGGTGTAGCAATAAGAAGAGTCCCCAACTTGGTCCTGGTCAAAGGTGAGAAGGCCTGTTTCACAAGCTTCTTGGCGGCATGACTACTGAACTAATATCAGAAATATGCGTGGCAGTCAACCAGGCTAAGATGGGGGAAGAGCAAACCAGACACCTCTTCACGGGGTGGGACGGAGCATGACAGGTGGGGCGAAGTGTTGAAAGAAGACTGCGGCAGTCGGAGCACAGAAAGTGAGGAGATGCAAGAGGCAGTGAGATGCTGGTGCGGCTGCCTCCTGGAGGTCCTGAAGAGCCAAATTAAGAATTACCATCTGTAATTATCCACCGCTGAGCAGCTCCTTTGTGCAGAACACTCTTCTGTGTGCTGAGCACACCACGAAGGGAATAAGGCTCAAACCCTTGTCTCAATCAACTAGAACTCTAGTTTGAGAAAATAGGGTGTTTGCTAGTTTTTTTTTTACATGATTTTAAAAAAGAAGTTAAAAGTATCTTCTGCTAGGGAGCAAGAGAATGAGTCACAGGCATTCAAAGAATGGAGAGCTCACTGGACTTGGGAAGTAGAGAGAGCCAGGAAGCCATCCCCCAAAAATAAAGAACTTGCCCTGGACACTAAAGAGCAGGACAAATTACATAGGGGTCTCAAGTACAAAGACCAGGAGGAGAAATTTGCAAAGATGCTTGGGAAGTCATGCTAAGATGCCTTTGACATGATCCCCTGGTAGTGTAAAATCAAGTGAAAAGAGGAACGTCAGAGAGATCATCATATAACACCCACACAAAATGCCTGTGTGGCTCATTTCAACGGAGTTTTTTCTTGAAGTCCATCAAAACAGAGAGGACACGACACACCAACTTATTTGCTTTGTGCATGTATCCCACAAAGATAAGTTTAGCAAAAAACATGTCTGTGTGTAAAGTTTTCTATTTGCAACAGAAGGAAAATATATCTATTCATGCCAACTAACCCAAGGTTCAAGAGAATGAACCAGCGAAAAGGAGGGAAATGTATGTAGCCATTTGTACTGTATCCCTCAGGATAAATTAAACACACATCCCTAATGAAATATGTTTGTCTTTCAAACTAGTTTCTATCACTTTCTCACTCTACAGTAATGTTACCAAGAGTGTTTCTGGAAGATTTTTAGTACTTCACACATATTAACTCATTTTATCTTCACAGCTACCGTATGTGGTTAGTACTGGTGTTAATCTCCATTTCACAGTTGAGAAAACTGAGGCACAGAAAGGACAGGTGGCTTAATCAAGGCCACAGCTGGTCAGTGAAGGAATTGGAATTTGAGCCCAGGACATCTAATTCCAGAGCTACATTCTTTACATTATACTGCCTCCTTAATGTCCAGTTTACCCTTGAACAACAAGGTTTGACTTGCAGAGGTACATTTATGCACTGATTTTTTTTTCAGTGAATATATTGGGAAATTTTTTGGAGATCTGTGACAATATGAAAAACATTTGCTTTGCTCTAGCTTACTGTTTTGTAAGAATACAGTATATAATACATATAACATACAAACTATGTGTTAATCAGTTAAGGCTTCTGGTCAACAGTAGGCTATTAGTAGTTAAGTTTTTGAGGAGTCCAAAGTCATATGTGGATTTTCAATTGTATGGGGGATTGACACCCTTAACCTCTGAATTGTTCAAGGATCAACTGTACATAAACTAGGGATCTGCAAACATTTTCTAGAAAGGCCCAGACAGTAAATACTTTCAGCTTTGCAGGCCATGCACCATCTCCGTCTCTATTACACCACTGTTGCAATGTGAGAGTGGCCACAGGCGATATGCAAACAGATGAGCAGGGTTGGATTTGACCCAGGGCAGGCCTGAGCAACCCCTGACATAAGCTGTCATTACAAATAAAGAGAGGATCAATTTTCATATATTTACATGGTATTAATAGGGTTTCAATTCTGGTCTTTTTAGTCCCCATTTGTTACCTATATAATACTATCTATATAATATAAATATGATATGTTCATTAACATATTAATCTTTTTATTCAACATATTGAGCCCATACTCTGTGCCAGGCACATTTTTAGACACTAAAGAGATAATTAGCCAAATAGCTCCTAAGCTCCTGGAGCTACATTCTCATGGAAGAGACAGAAGACAATAAGCAAACAACAGAGATAAGCTAGATATATAATAGAAGGTCAGATGGTGATAGAGCAATGAAGAAAAACAAATCAGGACAAAGGGCTAAAGAGTGACAGTGGCTTCTTCTGCAGATAGCATGGCCAGGGGAACGTCTCCCTGATGGGGAGATTTGTGTGCAAGTGATCCTTGAAGTCTAGGGCTGAGATCACTTAGACGGTATGTACAATTTGAAAAGAGAAAGGGCCCAAGGACTGAGCCCTGCAGTATTCCAACATTTCAAAGTGAAGGAGAGAAGGATCCAGCAAATACTGATTTGCTGAGGGGTGGCCAGTAGCATAGGAGGGGCAAGAAACAGCGATGAAGGATGAGAAGCCAAGTGATGTCGATGAGGAGAGTGAAACCAGCTGGACACACACTGCCAACATTCACCTGGACGAGGTCTGAGAGGTGTTCGTTGATCTTGGCACTGAGCATGTCCTTGGAGATTTTAACAAGAGCATTTTCAGAAGATGGAAGGAAGCCTGGTTAAAGGTAATTCAAAAGCAAGTGAAGGAAGAAAAGGAAGACTGTGAGTGTGCAAAAATTCCTTCCAGGCATTTTGCTCTAAGGAAAAGAAATAGAAGAGGATAGAGGATATATAGTGCAAAGGAAGGGTGCTTGTTTTGTTTTTTAAATAGGACAATGTACCACGATGTGCTTTCATACTAATAGAAATCATCTATTAGAGAAGAAACATTGAGGAAGCGAGACAAAGAATGAATATACCTGTGTTTGAAATTGATATCCTATAAGGGGCATTCGACTACTTCAGGAGTTATGAAATGCTGATCTCCACCTGTCTGAGGTACATACTTAGGTGCCATTTCTATGTAAAAGCTCCACAAATACAACATAGTAGCAGGACCTATATCCAACCACCAGGCACCTGTGCAGATGTAGATGTTGTCTGTGGTCACAGCTATTCCAGATTGTTTAATACAATTCCAGTTGTTTTACATTTGATGAACAGCCCTGTTCAGAAGTCTTTGCTGTAATTATAATTTTTTACACAGAATCATTGTACACATAATGAAAATTCCCTAAGAATATTTGTTTTATAGATGTCACTCACAATGAAATTTAAAAAATAGATTTAGAATAGTGGGCAGAGGCTAGCAATTTTCTGATTGCCAGTTGATTTTTAGCCCCAATGCATCCCTCTCTTACTCTCTCTTTACATTTTGGGTTGTCATTCAGAGGTGCCTAATGTGGTCATTTTTCGAAATCTTAGGCCACTCCAAGTAGAATGGTATCTCATATCCAAACCATTGTTTGTGGGTTTGCTTAACTCATCTATGGGTGATGTAGGCACAGAGCAAATAAGCTTTTGCCAGTGGAACGACTGACTGAGAGCCCTGAACATGCCCAAACACAGTCAAAATGTCTGCAGGGTTTATTGCCATTAGACCTGCTGGAAGGGCAGCGACAACTCGCTACATTCCTGAGACACACAAATGCCTTTGGAGGAAAGGTATCTTGTTTGGAGGAAATTCCAGAATCATTTTCAAATTCCCAATTATGGAGACAAAAATCACAAATGAAGTAGACAGCATCCTTAAACTCCTATTAAGAACACATGAAGAATAAGGCCAAACTTCTTTTATGGTGTTTTCTATTCAGCATTAGCATTCTGTCATTTTATATTATAGAACATGCAAAATTGGTATCAGAAGAGGAAAAATTAGAGCAGGTTCCTGAGTCCCTTAAAGGCAATCACCTTGACACCCACCAAATGGTACTTGTGCAGGCATTTGATCAATGGATAAATGAATGAATGAATGAATGAATGAATGAATGAATGAATGAGCAAACACGTAGCTGAGAGGTCCACTTTGGGTAGATCATGTCTGATCTCTCCCACACTGCTTTTTCTGTTTTCTTCTGCATGATTTATTCATCGTCCCCTTGTTTATCATCCCTAAGTCCCTAAAGTCCAATTTCTCAAGCTACACTTAGTTAACAAAGCCTTTAGTGATACCATAATGTTTATAACCCACTATCAGGGATATATTTAGGGTATTTTTTACTGTACTGTTTTTTGTTTTATTTCTTTTCTTTCTTTTAATAACAGATCTGTACCTACCTAGTCACCACTCTTTTCAGCAGGCTATTCATTCATTCAACAAACATTTACTAATGGGAGAGACCAGTGTCCCACATGCTAGAGATACCAAGTGAAAGAAGGTGCCAGACATCATCTGTGAGCTCACTTGGCTGGAGGCTGTGGGCCATGACAAAGCATGAGGTTGTTCTAATAAGAGCCCGCTTCTCCACCATCACCCTCCTTGGTGTCTCTAACACTCATCTTTGAATCATCCAGGTCAGCTCAGTGACTAAATCCGGTTTCTTTAACTTTGAAAATATCTCTTGCATACTCATTAGCAAATGAATTGGCCAGTTGCTGTAGCATTATTATATAACCCTCTTGAGGACAAGATCCAGGGCTCCTTCATTTTCTTCAGCCTTTACAAAAAAATGATAGCTGCATGCTGTCTTTGAAAAGACCTCCCTTTCTGGTCCTGACTGCTAGGGGGAAAGTTATAAAGCCAGAACCTCTCTAAACTTCAGTTTCCTTGAATATGAAATAACATCATTGGAGCTGATAGTCAAGATCCTTTCTAACCTCCAATGACTGTGATTATTTAATACTAAAGAAATGTTCATTACTCAGCTAGAAGGAATCTCTGGCACCTAAAAGTCTATTTTGAAGGAAGTGTAGTTTAGTAGTGAAATTTGACCTTTGGAGTACCCTGAAGAATCAGGGCCATGCTTTCAGATACAAATATCTACTTTAATACAAGTGACACATAAGTAAAGGCTCTTGAAGAGTTCCAACAAAATAAAAAGGAAACTACTTTTGCTGAAAATTGCACCCAATTTTCCCAAGCCAGATGCAAACAAGTACTTAAATCTGGACAGAGATTTTTTAAAACTCTGATCTTCCTGTTCTGGGAAAGTTGAGGCAGCCCATAGTAGCAAGTGAGGCCCTGGATTCAGAGCATGAAGACTTGCCATCCAGGCCTTACTCTGTCAGTAATGGCTGATGACCTTGGGCACCTCTCTGGCCCTGTTTCCTTACCCATAAAATTAAACAGTCAAAACCAGAGACTGCAAAAATCCTGTGCAGTTTTATCATAACATGGTTTTAGGGAGTCTGTAACTTTCGTACGGTTATATACTTCAGAAAATATCTTAATTTTTCGGAAGTTCTACACAGCATCAAGTTAGCTACATTACACACTCAGTGATCCAAAAACCTGTCATTTCTCATTTCAGCCTAATATTACAACAAACTCATAGTTTCCTGCACTCAAGGAAAGCCAGGAGGCACAGATCAATTCATTTGATAATTAAGTACCTATGTATGCAGGGAACTTGCTAGATAGATGCTGGAGGGGACATAGATAAATATATCATAGGCTACATCTCAGTGTATCAGGAAACATGAGAGGGATACACAAGATACACACAAGTTACACATTCCTTTATGATTCTTTGAGCCCAATGGTAAGAGTGCCAGACACTTTCTGTATCAGTCGCCTTGGGAAAACAGCAGGGAGAGATAAAAGCCAAGCATGAAGTAGTTACAGTTCAGCGGATGGAGGAAACATAGCAAGTCAGCATGATTAAGAAAGTTAGCAGGTCATGCTCTAAAAAAATAAAATCTACTAAGAAAACACATTTGTCAAGAGTTCACAATAACCTGGGGAAAATACTTATTTTGAATAAAGTTGTAAGACAAAAATATATATACGTGTATGTATGCACATATATGTATGTATGTGCATGTATATGTGTACGTATATGTGTGTAACTAAAATATGCATGGAAAAATAGCTAAAATAAAACATACATCTCTTTCTAATTAGGGAGATTGTAGATGACGTTTCTTTTGCCTACTCTCCTTACTTCCCGTAAATTCTACAGTGAGTATATGATACTATAATTTGCAAAAATAATACTTTTCAAAGAAGTTTGGGTAAGAGATGATGGTGACTGGAGTTCTGGTATTAGCAATGGGAATTAAAAGCAGGAACTCAGAGACTGAATGCGGAAGATTTGCTTTTGGTATTCACAGATTGAACATCTCTCTCCATTGTGACCCGTAACAACAATCTCCTCAGGCACCAAACCTTCCAAATTCCATATATGAGGAGCATGTAGCGGAGCGCTTAAAAGCATCAGCTCTGGAGTCACAGAGCCTGGGTTTGAATTCTGTTCTGGCTTGGCGAACTCGGGGAAATGAATCTCTAAGCCTCAGTTTCCTCATCTTTAAAATGAGCTTCATAATAACAAATTCTTAAGACTCCAAAGGACTTAATGAGGTAGTCCACTGAACCATTTAGTCACATGCTTTCCACAAAACAAGGACTCTGTAAAGGCTAACTGCTATTTTTATGCTTGTTATTTGTCTTGTCCGCCGTCTAGCAAAGATCAAGAGGAAACGGAAGCTAATAGACTAGTTTCCTCAGCCTCTGGATCATTGGACGTTGACAGGCAGCAGTCATGCACATGGAAGAGTAAAAGCCACTAACAGCCAGAGTCCCATTCATATACACAATCAACAGCTGAAGCTCTCTAACGCCTCCTGAAACATGGCGATGGTGTTGCTCCCAGCCTCACCAATCCCGTCCACCTACATTACAAGTGTGATTTCCGTAGGTGGACCCACAACACTGAGCAGAGGCCCCTGGGCCCTGTTCTCACTCAGCCTTTTCCCACAAGGTGTTCCACGGATGTGCAGATGCTCACCATTTCATGGCAGAGCTGCATTCGTTGCTTTACAGCACTTCCGAAAGATGTCAGAAGGGAGCATAATTCTTTCCTCTTGGGAACATCTTGCGTGACAATGTGTGCTTCAGGAATTAAAATAGAAGCTTTGTTTACTGTAGACTAAAAACTGGCCAAAAGGAAGTAGTGCCTTTGTACTGTGACTTTTCTGGATCGAAAATGGTCTTTATTATTCATGACTACAAAACAGAGGCATTTCTGTTGTTAAGTGTTGAAGAATTATGTGGCTATCATCCAAAATATATTACTGACCTTCATTTACCCAAAGGACCAGGTCCATTACTTTTCATCTGCTGGTTCAGATTCTTCTCTTCCATCACCCTGCCCTTTCTCCCTTGCTCCTTTCCATGTTAATATATATTGCAGAGACAGAAAGCACTGTCAAATAAGACAGCAAGTGATAAAAGAAGTCCATTTCCAAGTGTTTAAATGATATCCCTTACCTGCATAGAAGCCCGTGTAGGCAAATATTCAGGCTAATTATGTAGCTGCTTGGTGAGATTCTCCTTCTCTGAGTCAAGAGATAAAGAAACTTATGGAGAGAGAAAACAGAAAAGCTATCAACAGTACAGTAGCAGCCAGGAAGTTCAAGAGCCAGGAACAGAATACAGGAGCCCTCCCTGCATATTTGATTTAATTATTTCTCCTCACTATCCCCTTCAGAACAAAGATAACACCCAACCTTTCTCAGAAAGCACCATGTTTTTCAGGCTACGTTTCTCTTGGAGTCATTCTGGAGACAAAAACATCATTAAAATTTGAGGCAAGGGACAGACATAATGTCTTTCTGGTTGCTATTGGTATTTTGGAAACTCCAAATGAAATGCTTGTTTCTAGTTAGCAACTAGAGGTGTTGGTCAAACAATAGTTCCCCACCCAGCCTAAAAATTGAATGTACCTGGATGACTTTGCACTGGAATGTGGGGGTATGTGGGTAAAGCTTGACTAATTATGGAATGGACTTTGGTAAAGCCATGGAGGGCTTAGACTTACTGTGCTGAGGAGCACAACACATGTACGACAAAATCTCATATAGTGCATCTGTGGCATACCAGACACAGTCACTTCACATGACATTACCGACTTCTAAAGCAACTTTGTCCTAATGCCCTAAGCCATTAGCGTTGGTGGTATTCTACTGAATACCATTTTACACACTGAGAATATACTCTAAGCATGAAAACATGGGAAAGCATTCAGATATGAATTGCTGAAATAAATACAAGGAAATCTCACTGCACACATGCAAGTTATGTTGACAGGGAAGAATATCTCTCCATCGGTCTGAGTAAACTATTACATAACAGCTAAGCTATAATAAAATCCTGATTCCAAATCAAATAAGTCTCCCAGACTTCTAAAATGAGTCACCAGCAGCTTTATAAACATACAAAATACTTGACAAGGAAGTCTCTGATAATTTTTTAGTAATTATGTCTGCAAATTGTTCCTTGCTGACATCACCATTAGAAATGGTTTCCCATAAGTTTTCATATGCCTCTTCACATCTGTTCATTAATCACTAATGCTTTGAATATTTCTCTCATTATTAGGTAATTCACAGGGTTTGCATGATTCCACAGCACTCTCTTCAGTGGGATTTTTAATTAGTGGTATCAGCGTGATCAAAGCTGGTGTAACCACGTTCACGTGTTCCTTGCAGTATTTTTTAGGGCAGATTCACAATATTAACATACTTTTACCCTAAAAATCACATTTCACAAACAAAGATGATACCACTTCTAAACATGTCAAGAACGTGCAAGGAAGTAAGAAAGGGGCAGGGTTGGCGGGGTCACTGGATTAACCTATTTGGGGTTAAAAGGCATTTCAAAGCCCTGGCGTCATCTCTCTTTGTGTTGGACATGAGATTTAAAGTCCTGCTCTGACATGTGATTCACAAAGCAGCCCTGAGCCAAATACGAGTGTCAGAAACTGGGTTCCACATACTGTGTTGTCTAGTAATGAGAGCAGGAGAGAGTGCAAGCTGTGCAAAACAGCACAGACCGATCCAGAATAAAAAAAGGGCAGTCACAGGCTGGGCACGTGGGCTCATCCTCGGAAGGAGGGCAACATGGCAGAAAATTTCAGTCTAAGACCCAAGAAAGTGGTTGGGACTAAGAGGACCCCGTGGCCTAAAGTAGGCCATGAAAATGATGTGACCCAGAATAAACTAAGTCCTTGATCTCTGTGTAACTGTACTCAGCCAGTGATAAACACTGGCTCCCTGGAAGCCTGAGAAACTACAATATTTAGAGGAGTTCAGAACGTGTCTAAATGGCATTTGGATTTCTCCCTAAATGACCTGTGTGGTTACCCCGGGAATGCCACTGACATGAAGATGGTGGAGCAAATGAAGGAATAAGAGCGGTACTTTTCTGCTGAAAACAAAATGGCTACCTTCATCAAGCATGAAGACTTCAGTTTAATAGTCAGAATTAATACATGGGAAAGATGTTTTCTAATGAGAAAATGGAATTTCTGAGGGTAGGTTTTAGCTTAATACAAAAGAAAAGCTTGTTATCATTAAAACTATCGAACAAAAGAGTGGGTTGACAAGCAAAGCAGTATTTTATAAGAGGAAGCACTGCAGGAGAATTTGTATATGTAAGTGTCATGTAAGTGATTCATTCATTCATTGACTTATGCCATGGCACTTACGGACGGAGTCCCTGTTGAGTGTACGTTATTGGAAATGAAGATAATCGACAAGATACAGACCCTGACATCCAGGAGTTCACAGAACAGTGGGTTTTAACAGAAAGTGAAAGCACAGTATACCAATGATGAACTCACAACCTGTTCCAGCTTTGGTCACACAGAGGTCCTGAATTTACAAGGTGCTGGAGAAATACATATTCTTTCACTGGGCATCTGACATTGGTTGCCTTTCTGTGCTTCAAAAAACCAACCAACCAACCAACCCTCAGATCCATTGTTCATGTTACTGGAAAAGAAAATTATGCCTACTGCTTTAACTTAAAGAGAGGCAGCCAGTTGGAATAATAGGAAGAAAAGAGTAGAGCAAGTGAATCAGTAGGAAAAAAGATAAAGGAAAAAGAAAGTGATATCAGTACCCTTGGAAATAATGCTTTCTATGGCGAAATGCTTGTTCTCTTTCTTCCTCTGGTCCAAGAAGTAAATATCTTCTCATCATCCCAATTGTAAGACCTTTCTGACGTCAAGAACTTACCCCAACAGAAAAATTCACACATGCACACGCACAGGCATATGGACCTGTGTCAATAAGCTAACTGTGAAAATTACTTAAAAATTAATCGTCATTATAAGCTATGCCAGAATCTTTGAAAGTAATTCTCAGACCTAAAGAACAGAATAAATATTAGTAGCAAAGAATTGATGCTGAAAAAGAATGAAGGAAAACCAACTATTTGTTTTATATAAGATCCCCAGGATGAGGAAACCAAAGATGAGAACTGTGGGGTATTGTCAATTATTTTGAGGAAGCCTGAAGGACAGGAAAGGTGACAGAAGCCTGGAAAGAGAAAAGTGTAGCTCTGGAGCAATCTCACCGTGGATTCGCTGAATTAAGCAAGAGGTATTAACTTATTTCCTGTCCTTACAGCTGAGAACTTTGACCGTCTAGGAAGGACATTCGACAAGGTGAGTCATGAAGTGCCTGGTGGGGAAGATGAAGAAATGAGGTCTGAAATGACTAGCTGGCTGAGGACCTGATTCTGTTTAAATGACTGCAACCTATGCTGTGACTTTTGGAGGTCATTTCCCCTGGAAGGAAGATCTCACAGCAAGCCATAGATGCCCCGAGTTAATGGACTTATCTCTGAAATTAAATGAGAAGGCTGATGGAATGCTGATTACATATACAGATAACATGAAACTAAGAGGGATACCTGATTAGTGGATGGAAGGAATTCTGGTCCAAAAGAGATTTTTGTCAACCTGGAACAACAGGCCAGTGAACACAGTGGAAAGTAAGGACTGTAAACAAAAAATTCTGTAGCTCATCTAAAAACACATCCAATTTCAGAAGTTTAAAAAAAACAGAAATGTGGTTCAGGAGGAGAAACCTTAAAAATAATGAGGGTTATATCGCGAAGTACTGCCACTACTGAAAACCAGTATGAAATTTCAGTAGTATCAGAAATGTGACTGAGAAGGTAGCTCACAGACTAAGGGTAGAAACTGACAGTATGCAGATTTCAGCATAACACAAGGAAGAACTTTCTGATACCTGGAGCTGTTGAGAATGCAATGGGCTTCTAGAGGCTGACCATGGTGTATTGGAGTGAATTTTTTCTTTGTAAGTATATAGAAATAGCACTGTGCTCTCCAATACAGCAGCTAACTGTGTGTGTGTATTAAGCACTTAAGAGTTTCTAGTACAAAGTAAGAGGTGTTTTATTTGTAAAATACCCTGAATTTGGAAGACACAGTGTTTAAAAAAAATGAATGTAAAATATCTCACTTCTAACTTTTAGAATGGTTACATGCTGATGTGATAATATTTTGGACATACTGAGTTAAATAAAACATAGTATTAAAATTAATTTCACCTGTGTCTTTTTAATGTGACCATGAGGAAATTTAAAATTACATATCTATGGCTACATTTCACATTCTATTTCTAGTGCACGGCACTGGTATCATAGCAGACACTGAACAATCAGGGATGGTGTGAGAGGAGTTTGCACATTGGGTAAGGATTGGGCCCAATCTCTTAAATCCTTCAGACTCCAATTTCATGCAATAGGTTAAAGAACTGCCAATAGAAACTGGAAAATAATTAATACTTCATTGTTAAATTGCAAATGCCTTTCTAGCAACTACCATTTGTTGATTTAAGAGTCCTGCTTAGGTTAATACCATTTGTGGAAGAAGCTAAATGGCAATGACTCATCAGACAAGTGTCTCTGGATTCTTGGCATTTTCTCATAGGACTATGATGCTGATCGGCCATCATGTTGTTCTCTGTAGTCATAGGATTTTAAACTAACAAATCATTATCCTTTAAAATAGGCATTTTCATAATTGTTTTCAAGAGGTTACTAATTCTTATTTCTTACAGTACCTTATTGATAGGATGGTTAGGAATTTAATAAAAGAATGATAAAAAAAAAAGAAACTTCAGAAAAGAGCAAAACAACTCAGCCTTGGGTATTTACTCACTAAGGAAAATTGATGGGAGCAAATTCAGTCTGTGTTCATAAATCGCTTTATAATGGGTGCTCTTCATGCTTCAAGACTGAACTGTTTATCTCCTTAACTACGTTACTATAATCAGGTTGAAATCAGTATGCAAGTGTGCAAGTCCCTTACACGAAGTGTGAGCTTTGCTGGCTGCATGTTGTAGAGATGACAGTAAGGCTCACTATTTTGGGAGACCAGTTCATTTTCACAGACGAGTGGAATTTTCAGGAAAAGACCAGGAAGCAATATAGGAATTGGTTCTATTTTAGATGGCTGTCAGGTCTAACCCCTTCCTTCCTTCCTCCAGAAATCAATAAGCCCTTCAAGAAGTTTAGAATCAGCTAAACAGCTCACCAGCATGGATCCTAGGATATCAGAGGGGGAAGAGCCCACCCTGAAACTTACATGTCAAGACTCCAGTTTTGACCTCTTAAATTCCACTTCTGTGTTACTACCTAGGTATCTTGTATAATGTAAGGGCTCACCATTTCATGGCAGGGGAGAGGGGGTGGTTAGGATTAATGATAATCCTAGACTCGAAAAGCTCTGCTTTTCGGTGGCCTTAATCACTGCTGATCTAGAAATTCTGACAAAATTTTAGGATCTCAAAGCTCTGTGGATAGATACTGTTTATATAGTTGTTATTCATATTGCTTTATAGGCATCTGGCTTGATAGAAAGCTAACACTGGGCACTTAAAAGTCAAATGATGAGTAATTAAGAATAGCCATGAAGGATGATGTCAAGGCATCTCCATTCCAGGCTGGGGAGAGCAGAGAGATGTTCTCCTTACTGGATCATCAATAAAAATAGCTGCCATCTACTGGTGCCAGGTACTTTACACAATGCTCTCATTCAATCCTCACAGCCTCTTTATAAGATGGGTGCTATATTATTCCCATTTAACACACGAGGGATCTAAGGCAAGGAGAGGTTTTGCTGCTTGTCAGATGGGTAACCACGCAGAGCTGGAACTCCATCCCCATTGATCTGATTCCAGTATGTGCTCTCTGGGCTGATTTGGGGGCAACTGCCCCTCCCAGCGGGAAGCTGAGACTGTCAGGTGAATCCCTGCTTAGACCCTGTGAACTGTAAAGAGCTGTTTCCTCTGAGCTACTAGGGGGAGCTCCTGAGAGAGGGGAGAGGGAGGGTAAAGGGCCAAGGCACAGCCTGCATCACTGGGGAAGCCTATACCTAGAAAGTGCTTAATGATAAAGGACCTTGCTCCAAAGAATTCCGGAGACCACATAGCTCTATATCTCACTTACTCAGGCAACTCAAAAACCCAAACTGAAAACCCAAACCAAACATGACAGAAAGCAGCAACAAAAATCACCTAAAATCAGGGCTAAGTAATATCAGCTCTGCAAGTTCACTAGCAGTTCACTCCCTAACTCCCACCAGAAAGAGGTGAACCCTTGTTTCTTATTTCCCATCGAAACCTGTCTCTTTTATACCTTTAGTCATTATGTCGCTCCAGGGGACCTTTGTACAGATTAAAATCCTTTATGAACTTGCTGTCTTTGTTTCCACGTGCAAATTCGGTCAGAAAATGAAGGCCTCTGGTCATAATCAAAAGCCAAAAAAAAAAAAGCCTGTAAACTCATTACCATGAAACCTTAGAGTCCTTATCCTAACAACGTTGGGTGAGAAATGCTATCTTTGGGTGAGAGAACCAAGCAGAAAAAGATGATGGCGGTTCTCTCAAAGAGACAAGCAGGGAATATTCCAGAAAGACAGGCTGACCCCTTGACGTCGGCTGTGTGAACAAGGCAGTGGCTGGAACCAAGCTCTGGAGCAGGGCCGAGCAAAGGAGAAAGGACGAAGGAAAGTCTGATTCCTCTCAGACGGCAGTTGGAAATGGAATGTGCCATAACTAAGGAGCCGAACAGCAGCAAGAGCTGGGCTACGGCCATGTCAGAGCACAGTGAACCTCGGCTTTGCATTTCCTCTAGGCCCAGTGTCGGACCAAATTTAGGAGTAAACAACAGCTGGGAAGGACGGGAAAGAAAAGAAAGAAGAGACAGATTATTCGGGTGGTGTGAAGTGTGAGGGGGAGTCGGATATGCAGGAAAAGAGCATCGCATGTCAGTGAGAGGACAGACCGTCAGTGGGCAGCCCTGCAAGAAGGAGGACGGCCAAGTGTCCCATTCAAAAACATCTGCAGTTAGAAAGCCAAATGGATATGGACTGCTTTGTGCAAAGCACAGTTCCAGGCACGATTAAGGGAAAAGCCCAGAGATCCTAGGAGCAGGAGGGAAAGAAAGTAGGGTAGGATTAAAGGCCGAAAAGCTGAACGGACAGATGGGAAGCACAGAAAACATATTTCCTGACTTTGAGGAGTTTATCTCTGTGTGGCCTTTGCTACCTGGCTTATTGGCAACCACCAGGCGATCACCAGGCGATCGAAGGGTAGCAAATAGAAAACTGTTTTCCATGGCCCAATTAGACAGTGGTTAAAAGGAAGAGAAGGTGAAAGTGTGGTTCTCTGTTTTCAAATTCATCTTCAGCAGTATAATAACAACTCAAATCACAGGGCTTAGAGGAGGACTATTTGAATAAGAATAGACAGTTGTTAAAAGGAAGAACAAAATAGGGCAGTCAATGAATAGTACAAGGCAAGGGGCAAATATCTTAATTAGTTAATTTCACTGAATGAAATTTCCTGTTTGCCTTTGCCTGTAAGGACAGCAATCTTACACTAAAACTAGTTGGTTAAAATGCACCATTTAGAAAAAGAGAATAATTCCCTATTTAGTATCAGGTAAAGGTAATGACCCCATTAAGTGAGTATCGAAATGATGCATAATCAGTATCATTATTATTATTATTTATTAATAACGTGGTATGGAACCCAAGTTCACAGTGGCTGAGGTCACCCTCAAATGGATGACTCACACATGCGGCTGATCTACATAAATAGCATGTGCTAAGATTACCATCTGGTATAACAATCTACATCACAAGACTCCACATTTCCTGTTACCCAGGGTAAGTAAATTTCAAGCATGAGGGAAACTTTTAGCAAGCTTCTCCAAGTACCTTTACTGAGAGACGAATGTGGTTTACCCAGAGAGGAGGGGAAGGGAAATTATGAGGTAAAAGTTACTCTGTCTTCATGTCCCCTGACGTCCCCTTCCCAGGAGGATATATAGCACCTTTGCAATTCTGGCTCATATCATTTAGAAAATCAAATCTGCCTAATTAATCTCTAACAAAGGCACTCCAGGCATACCTTAAGACAGCTATCTGAAACAACGTGAAAAATGGGTGGTGTACATTTGAAAATCCTTGTCCCTTCCTTTGCCCCCCTATTCTTTTTTTTCTTGAATGAAGATAATCAACATGTGTCATGAAACGATGCAAGGGAAGCTGGCCCTGAAGATTACTTTGGTATTTTGTATTTCCGATGAAGACGTCCAGATCTGAAATCATTCTCATGCAAAACTAAATTCGACTCATTTTTAAGGTTTTTCTACCCATAAAAATGTTATTACTGCTGCAACTAGAACTGGCAGGCTTTCCATCTGAGGCAGGTAAAATAAAGTACTTTCATACCTATCTACATGAGGTCCCTGGGGGCATTCTCTCAACATCCATCCCTTTTTCTGAGGGCCCCCCAGGAACCATCAGCCCCAGAATCCCTCAGCATGTCCACTCTTTGTTTGGCTTTTCAGATTCTTTTTTTATTACTTAGTTTTCATTTTTTTTTCTCCAGATTTGCACACGTTGGGAATTCAGATGATAAAAATCAGCTAGGTAACAGATTTCTCTGTCTGCTGTCTGTAAGAAACAGTACTGTGTTATATAAATTAAAAGTATCAACAAAGAGATTGAATATAGCTCAAAGGAAAAGCAAACAAATGGTTTGCAGCAATGTGTGCTGTTGGTCAATGGCTATGTTTATTATTAATAACACAAGTCCCTTTCCTTTGCACAATACTTTCCAGTGGGGATCTATAAGCTTTTATTGTGAAAATCAGATAGTAAATAGTTTAGGCTTTGTGGGCCAAGAAACAAAACAGAGGATGTTACGGAGGCATTTATGTGACAAAAGAGAAGACAAATTTCCACAAAATTTTTATTGATGGTATTCAAAATATAATAATAATTGAGTGTAATTTTTTTGTAATATAAGTCTAGTAGTGAGAAGAAAATAATTCTTTGGTGGGAAGCAGTGACATTTTTCATAGCTGGGGTTCAAAGTTAGCATTCCCTTTCTGCAAATTGGTGCAAATGTTCATCTACATTATTCTTAGCTCATTGGCTATGCAAAGAAACAGGCAACAGACTGAATTTGATCTGTGGGCAAGAGTCTGCCAACCTCAGCTTTCTATTCTATTCTATTCTATTCTATTCTATTCTATTCTATTCTATTCTATTCTATCCTATCCTAGTCTTTCTATTCTATTCTATTCTATTCTAAAGCTCTCCTATTCTAGTCTTGGGTGCTTTCAAATGAGCAAAATGTATTGTCTCATTTGTGCCTCATTGTAATTCTTTGGGGAGTCCAGGTAGGTACATTATTCCCATATTATAGTTGAAATTCCAAAACTTCCACAAAAAAGTGGCTTCCTGAGGGAATGCAGCTAGTAAATGTTGGAGCCAGGACTTAAACTTGTACTTCCTCACTCTTAACACATTCCAGCTCACAGCATATACTAAGTCTCTGCTTCCTCTAATTTGCCAAAGTAAAGAGTCAAATTGAACTCTGGTAATATCCCAAGGAAATATTAATACTACTCAAAAGAGTTTTGTCATCCCATTTTCGAAGTGTCTATCAGAATACCTTCAATGATGGCAGCACATCTTTCTTAGGCTGTAGATTTGGCTTTTGAAAAGAGCCGCAAACCCTTTGATGCCAAGTTTCATGACACAAGCTGAGTTTGAGTTGCAAACAAGGTTTGGCTATAATGTCATGAGAGTTTTTATTCAAAAGCCAACCCTTCAGACAATGTTCAAGCAGAAACCCCCACGCCTACCCCAAAAAGCAAAGAACTCATCACTAGATAATGAATAGCCTCCCATTTGACAAACCTTTTCAACGTTTTAGAATTAGAAGGGATTTTGGAGATAACTTTTTCTGGTTTCTCTCATTTACAGAAGAAGAAGGAAACCAACTCAGGAGATTACTTTGAAGAACACACTCATTAGAATTGTAAAATCTCTTTAGTTTAAAACCCCTCTCTCAGCAGTAATAAGTATTGAACAAAATCCTCTCGAGTATATTTTTATAAATAGCACTGGGTACAGTGACATTATACTAGCAAGGGTAACATCTCTACCCTAAAAAGATCAGGAAGTTTGGTCTTTTTAGGGAAAGTTTCTGGTCTAGATGACTTCTCAAAATCACTCAGCCCCCAAGCTCCATGATATTATATAAAATCATCTGTCATAGCCAAGTTTTGTAGGTAGTTGTAACCATTTATTGAGTGCTTTCTACATGCCTTATATACAAAGTGGTCAGCTCTTACAATCCTCAAACAATCCTATATGGTTGTTACAATTATTCCCATTTTATGGACCAGGAAATCTACTCGGAGGGGTTTGCTAAGATCACATTCATGAGGCAGAGGCAGATATTGGATTCCAACTTAATCAATTAGGGTTGAATCAGAGAAGCAGAATCACCAGAAGTGATATACATTATATATATATATTTGACCTTACACAATTACAGGAACTGGCTAAATGAATGGTACTGCTGGACCTGGAATCCAGCAGGCTTTCAGGGAAGGAAAAATGGACATGAAGTAGGGGAGAGGCAAGGACAAACAAAATATACTAGGATAAGCTAAGATCTATGAGATGGACTAGAACCAGTGTTAGCTTCTCCTCATCTCCACCTGCAATGATGCATATAATCTACAGAAGGGCTGGTGCACTTAGTCACAACACTGTATGTAAACCTGTCCAGGCTCTCAACTTCTACCTTAATGAAGCCATTGCTTGGGAACTAAGACTCCTGGGAACTAAGACCTCTTGGGAACTAAGACCTCTAAACCAAAAGAGAAAAGATAGAAAGCAAGAATCCCATTAGTTTATCACTAGAGGTGATCATAAGTAAAACCATGTGCATTTCCACCTCTTGATTCCTAGAATTATTTATGAGAGAGAGAGTACCATATATTGCTCACTGGTTCAGAGCAGATGAAGGATCCTGAAGGCTGTTATTTCAGTCTTCCAAGCTACTTACATACAGTTGGCACTGTAACAGGTCTTCAAAAAGCTATCCTATTCTAGCAGGCTAACTGCCTCAGAGCGATAGAGAACCTAGCAAGAACCCAGAATTACACGAGTATGTGCCCATTGCACTTGATTTCCTGCAAAATGAGGTCCTTCGTCAAAGCAATGTTGCGTGATGCTCATGACCTTCTGTAAGTCCGTAGACGGTAGTTAGCAACAGAAGCTGCTGCATGCAGGAAGTCACGGCAAATCTACCTTTAAAGTAAATGTCTGTTTCATGAGAACAAAATTTTCAAAGACAACATATGCTGTCCCTTATATGATGGAACTGACCTGAGGTAATTTGCCACCAGGTGTCTGGTTCAACCCACCAGGGAGTGGTCCCATACTGGGGGCTCAGTGTCATTCTCTGCTGTTGGCTGGACAGATTTTCAGCAGTGGCTGAAGCCAAATCAGTTTTAGTGAGTGTTAAGTCTCTGTTGTTGAGCCCATACATAACCTCCATTCCTACTTCTATATCCACTCTGTTCATAGAGCACACTGGGCAGAGACAAGGGTAATCTGGGAGAGAAACTAACTGCTGTCCACAGACAGGTCATCTTTAACTGATCATTAAGATCCTCATCTGTTTAGATTACTCTTTGATGTCTATTCAGAGAGGTCTGTCCACACAGTTCTTCCCCAGACCTCTTTGCCACTAATTTTCTAAATGGGCTCCTTCCAAGCCCCTGCGTATCTAAACAAACCAATGGCCACAGCCCATGGATCATGCACCTCCACATCTTTTGCCCTCCTTTTTTCTAAGCAAAATGGACCACCAAGTAGACTGCTTGGCTTTTCCTTAACATGGTCTTTAGGGCCACCCCAGAGTGGAGTTTCAGGGCTATACCTATTTACTTTTGGGTAGTGTCAGCATATTGTCAAGAACTATCTACAAAACAGGCCTAAATGATTACTTCCTCGGTCAACTGATAATGGGGGTCCCAGGAGGCCATGTGTTTGTGCTGAGAGAGAAGAAGCAATTTAGCAGGAGGATGTCGCATGAGCATCTATGCCTTTGCACATGAAACTTAATTTTGCCTTCAGGACTTGCTTTAACTTGATGTCATTTGCACCACTTTCATCTAATAATGGAGTGTTCCTCTGCACATATGACTTTATGACCCAAATGTATGCATCTCCATAACCCATGATCTTACCTAGTGCTGTTGGTGTTCATAACAAACAGGAGCCATTATATTTGTTGTAGAAGAAAGCCTCAGGTAACCATCATTCTTATTTCAACATCACTGCAGATGTTTATTGTGCTAACACTGCTGATTTCCCTATAAAATAGATTTAATGGAAGAGCTACAACCCAAGCAAACCCTGAGAAAATGATAATGGAGGATGTCTGACTTACACTCTTGGAGATAATGATCTGTGACCAGTAACTATATAGAAGAAAAGATCTCCCAAATTACATATAATTTAAATTCTGAATAGCTTTTTAAGTAAATAGATGCTTCCCCAATTTCCTTCTGTTACTGATGCATTCCCATCTCAAAGAGCTAAGTAGTCAGCCTCTTCTTAACTCTTTAATTTTCTTTCTAGGTTTTCTAAAATAAAACACTATACAAACTATGGAGGTTGCTCAGAAATATAACATTATTGCACCATCAAACTTAAAACATTCATATCATTTCGACAAAGGTGCTAAGTTGACTCAAGCAGATTTGATTCCTGAATCTACAAAGAGGGGAAAAGTAAAAGGGAAGAGAAGCATTTCCTTTGAAAAGCATGAGTGGGGGAAATGAACTTATCTTAGGAAACCGAGTACAAATACAACGTTGTAAAAGTACAGTGTTGGTAGTAAATCTTATTACTTTGCCCATGATGGACCAATGAAAGACTCCATATAAACTACAAGATGGCGTACCTATGAATAAAGATATATTAGCTGTGTCTACATTTTACAAACAGTAATAAGCTAGAGTGATTTTCTTCCCAGGAGCTCTCCAAGTAGCGCATTTACAAAGATTACAATATCAAAAGCACAGTGAGACACCCCTCCATATATGAGCTAGAATTTTCCTTCCAGTCTTGGGGCGAGTTTTGCTCTCTGGCCTTCACAACGGTGGCTGAGACCTGAAAATTTTCTACCTTCTACCTAAGCTTTGGGCAGCAGGGAATTCTCTCGCTTTTCCTGTGGTGATTGTGCCACCCTGGCTACTATTTGACATAAATGAGAAATGAAGTTGAAAATGCAGTCACTGTCAAAGCTGGAAAAAAAAAGAGGGAGAGTGGTGACAAGGATAATCCAAGAACTGCAGTTACTGTCAGATGCAAGGATAATCTAAGGATTGTAGTTAAGCCAAAGAGCATTATTGCTTGGCTTTGAAATGGGTCATCGAATTTAAGAAGCCTTCTTGTTGAACTCTAACAAATACTAAAATGAGTCTATGCCCCGGGGATATCCACTAACTCATAGTTCTGGGAGGCCAGCCTGCATTTAACATTTTTCTTCAGTCCAGGTGCAAAGTGGACCATCCACACAGATTAATGGAAAAGTGCTTTTGTATGTTGAGTGGTGAGAAGTGCCAGTGGGGAAAGGAAGGAGAAGAAGAGATGGAGCGAGAAGGAGGCACATTTCACATGTATGCGGGTCTCTGGTGCCTCCAGTTGGATCTCTAATTCTATTCCCCATACAAAAGAAGACGCAACAGTCATGGGTCAGAACACGAAATCTTTTATTCCCACGGCAAATAGCATTTAAAAATGATGCTCTGTGCAATTAAGGTTTGTTGGGTTTTTTTTTTTTTGTCTTTTCACATATGGCAATATTTATCTTCAAAGTTTTCCTTTTTGGCTCACGGGCTCCTTTCTAAAACAGCTGGTCCTGTGTGGCCTAATTGTGAGATGATTTGTTGTGTGATTCAGTAGCATTGTTTATTTGTACAGTGGTTCAGTGGAATTTATAAACTGCATAATATTGTTCTAGACTGTTTTCTTTTTATTAAGAGGCCACATTTTCCCCAGCATTCATGATTGGGATGATAATTAGGTGGAGCATTTAAGGTATTTTCATCCCAGCTTCCTCTGTTCGTTAATGACATTAAACAAGAAATGCTTGCATTTAAATAAAAAGATGAAGCGGAACAGGGCAAGAGAACTAGAGTGATGAATCAAGTCAAAAGAAATCAGTCTTTGTTTTGCATACAAGAGCTTGTTAACAAATACTCAGATGTAACTAATACAAGCTGTAAGTTATTTCTAATTAGTCCTAGCTGTTCTCAGGAAAATCAAGTCAAACCATGGAGTCTTTTAGAAAAGATCCCTTTTGCTATTCTTGGTCTGTCCCTGAGAAACCTTCAGTAAATGGTCCCAGTGACTTGTCACACGTTCTTTAATGATGAAATGTCTCCAGCGTTGCCAGGCCTATAAAAAGTTCCAGGAGCAATTTGACCTTCCAATTTAGTTTCCTTTATTAAAAAGAAACTGTATGAAGGCTTTTCTTTTTTTCCAAGAAGATGATTTCTAAATAAAGTATGAATGGAATTTTCAAGGGACTTGGGGGGTAAAAAAGTGATAATTCCAGGATCTAGGATGCGACTTGAAATCTTACCATGTTCAGATTGGTTGAAGCTAGAAAGAAAGGCTTGGGGTAAAACAGGGGTGTCACAGAGGAAAAGCCAGCTAGCTATTGGTCAAGCAGTTTCCAATAGGGCATTGCTTTTTGAATCAGTCACAGGCCAGAGTGTGACCCTCAACATTTCCAGCCCTTCCATTGCACCTTATCAATAATCCCGGACATAGAATCTTGAGGAAAGACTCACTTAGTTTTCAGGAAATTAATGTGTAAACGGAAAGGTCAGCTAATTAATTTATTATGGGGGCTATCCATGCTCAGTGTCCTGAATGCTCTCTCCTCCCATCTAAGACATCCCCTCCCAGGTACGGAGCAGCTGGGCTATTAATCTGACTGTTGCTTGGTTGGCACAGAACTGGAACAAATGGGTGGGAATGTCTTGAGAATCATGTCATCTAAGCAAAGATAAGGTTCAATGAAATTCCTGTCATCTGAACAACACTAGAGAGCTATCTTCTTCCCAAATTCACTCCTTTCCATCCTCTGAGACTTAACATAATTCATTAATTCTGTTACTCCTTTTTTTTCAGCTGCATGTCTTTATTGAAAAGTGTTAAGATTATTGTTAGCCAGTTATCAAATAGATATTTCTAGGAATGCCAGGAGATATATGCTTATTAATGATTAATCCATTATATGCTTATTTAATTTCTTTAAATGTCTAAGAGCATCCCTCTTGACCCTATCTCTGAGTTTCTTGGGGGGGTCCTTATCATCACCCCAGTGTATCATCTTCAGACTTCAGGATTCAGTCATTCACTAGAGATCTATTCATTTATGTGGAATGTATCATGCACATGCTAAGTACCCAGAGCACTGGCCTGGGTATAGTTAAAGGAAGAAAAGGAAAAGGAGGTGAGCCCTGCTGTCAGAACACCTCAGATCCAATTAGGGGGATGGGCTAAACACACAGAAAGTCAAAAGAATGATACCGTGCCCCATATAGCTTAGTACCAAACACATAGTGGAGTTCAATGAAGACAGAAAATGGGATTGTTTGGAGAAAATTTAATGGAAGAAGTGGAATTGAGGAAAACTGTATAAATTCCATCTCAAGTTAAAGCAGGGTTTCTCAGTTTACACACAATTGACATTGTTGCAAGGGCCTTTCCCACACCTTGTGGGATGTCTGGTACCATCTCTGGCCTCCATCCGGCATGCCTGTAGCAAGCCCGCCCCCTCCCCCACCTTCCCAAATGCGATCACCAAAACCTCTTGACATTGTAAAATACCCCTGGTGTGCAGAAATCACCCCTGTGAGAACATGGGGTTAAGGTGGCCCTCTAAACGAATTACTCAGTTGGGCTTAAGGATGGATGCCCAGTGCCCAGGAGAGATGTTAGGGTGAAAGCCTCGGAGTGGAAAGTGAGCAACACACGGATGTGAATAGATTAACAGTGGAGAGACTCTACGAGAAGAGGGCTTGGGGCCACATATAGCAGAATACATAACTGAAGTTATGAAATGTATTTTTTGCATTTAAACTGATGTTTTGGAAACACTTAAAATGTTCCCACCTTCACTCTGTTGAGTATTTTTTGATATATGATTCTCCTTTGACAAGACTCCAAGTAAAGGGAGGGACTGGCTACAAACAACTCATTAGCCCAGGAGACATCTGAATAACCTATAGGAACAAATACGATTATAGGCATGATGGCAGAACAAGAGATTTTGGGAGGCAGAAAGCTCGCTCTTTCCTATTTGTGATTTTGCTCAAGAACTTGAAATCTAAACTGAGTGTTGAAAGGCATTATTATTACAGAAAACATTTCAAAATAACAGTTGCCACAAGCAATGTCATCACAATCCATTATGGAATCCCTTCCCACTAGGTCTGCACATAAGCAAAAGTCTCAATCCTCCTCAATAGCCACTAGGTTTCCCCAAATGCTGTGCAACGAGCCAGCTTGAGGAAGAAATTGTTATCTATGTACAGTTTGTGACTTTGCTGGTGACCTTGGCGGGGGACCAAGGAAAGGCCCACTGACAAAGGAGCACCTGGTACTACAGTGGGCCTGTCCATATTCCATGAAGGCTTCAGCAGACTCATTGTCTCCCGGATTCATTTTGTAGTAATTCCAGCAGGAAATAAAAGGCTCTGTGAGTCATGCAGAAATATATCCTTAAACAACAAAAAAAACCTATTTGACCTTTCCAACTTGTTCAGATGTACAGTTTTAAAATTTTGCTTGTTTTCAATACACCGAAACCTAGGTACTCTGAAGAAATAGAGTTGGGTGCTGGTCAGAGATGATCCATGAGCCTAGAAGGTGGAAGCCAGGAGCATGAAGAGGCCTGGGGAATGGCAATCAATTCCAAGAGGAAACTGGGATCTATCCGAAACCCTTACCAGCCTTGTTGAGTTCGTTTCAGTTCTTTTCCTTTTCCTTTTCACCCAGACTCCAGCGCATTGGGAGCAGCCGTGCAGACACAATGCTGATTCAGAAAGTCTGGTTGCCAGACGTTCTGTCAGAAACAGAGAGCCGAAAAAGATTGTGTTGAGAGGGCAAGCTGGACATGGCGAGGCCGTGGTATCCTTCCATGCAGAGGAAATAATCAGAGTCCCCTAAGTCACAAAAATCAGAGTGGAAAGCAGCTTTAATTTTTTTTTTTTAATGTTCACTTTCCTCTGATTTCCAGAGTTTCTGGGTAGGCTTCAGTTGGAAATGCCACGGAGTGTTTTCACACTCTTTCTTTTCCCCTCCACTCTCAGATAAAGCCATTTCTATGCAATGACTCTTAAGCTACAGAAAAGTTCTTTTAAGCTATAGAACAAATTACTTTGTCCATCTCTTCCTTTTAATTCTGTCTTTCCTCATCCAATACCATTTGCTTCCTTTAAAAAAAGAAGAAACCAGTCACACTTATGGCGTACACTAGAATAGCTCCGAGACTTATTCTTAGACTGATATATGAGGAATTTACTCACCACTCCCTTCAGGATTAAAGAGCATTAAACTTCAGAACACAGTCTTTATATGCATGTCAGGGTATTTTTAAGAATGGGAAAACCCAGGATACAGATAAACAACATGGATTCCAAATGGGGGTTATTTTTAGATCTGAGATTCCAAAGCATATGAAGATACAGATGCCAGAATGGTTCTCATCCTAGTGGACATGACCCTTTTGTTACCTTCACAGACTACTCTCCCTTCGGTCTAGTGCATTTGTGCCCACAACACACACATACACCCACCCACCCACCCACCCACACACTCAGACCTCTTCATAAAATCAGTGAATCCCATCCCCACAACCTCTAGTTTTAACCAGACCCCAAACCATCATGAGGAGAAGAAATACTGAACTGTTGGTTCCCACAGATGAAAGATCATTCTTGCTAAGGCTTCCTCTGAAAACTTTTCTAAAAAATGCTGGGGTGCAAGTTTTTCTATAAGCATTTAAATAATAGTTATTTCTCTAAACCAGTCTTGAACTCTTGAGGGTGTAATGGAAAAATGCTGTGGATGTTATTTATCTGTTCTGCAGTTACTACCAACAACCAGCCTCTGAAAAATGGACAGAGAGTCCATTGAAAAGAATGGAAAAGGCCCCCTTATGTGATACGGAATATAAAAATCTGCAATGGAAAGGAAAGTAGTAACACTTGAAAACTTAATTCATTTGTGCTGATCTCGACCACTCTTCTGAGGTTCCACAGGGGACATGCAGAATCCCATGCTTCTTTCCAAGCTGTGAATCTATCTAAAATGCAGAGTACACGTTAATGGGTCTTTCGTTTTCCACTAATCTAGGGCACGTGTCATCATCCCCTACAGGACTCATGGGACCTGAGGACGGTGTGAACTGTTTGTCCTGTTCTGTTGGAAAGAACAGCAGCCCATATGATTCGGGCCCCAGGAGGGAATCAATTTCTCTAGTTGGCTTTACCCAAATTGTCTGGGTCTGTTTATGTCCCAGGAAAGGAATATCATTCTGCTAATGATTTAAAAATCTTAGGCAACTGATACAATATCTGGATTTGTTTCAAAAAACTCAGTGCTGGTGGGGGCAGTGGCAAAGAAGAAAGTGAGTGGATATGTAAATAGAAGAGTTATAGCTGGATAAAGGGTGCATGAGGTTTTATTATACTCTTCTAGCTACTTTTGTGTACTTTTGAAACTTTCCAATAATAGAAAGCTTTTGAAAATTTTATGTAACTGATCATGATCATTTATTTCTAATATCAGTTCTTTGAGGAACTCTCAACAAAGCCCATTTTCCCAGAGAGTTGTTGTGAAAGTTAAAGGAGCTAACATCTAAAAGGGTTTGGACAAAATAGAGGATTAATAAATGTTAGTTTTATGTTGCAAAAAACTGTTAATGGAATATAAAATGCTGAGTTTATTTCGAGCTCCAAAGAAATAGGAAAAAAATGTTCATTTAGGCATATATTCGACCTACATATATTAATCATTTCTTGTGTGATTCGAACTGTACTGGGCACAACACGGAATGATATATGATCATTGTTTTAGAGGATGCCATAGCTTCGTTGGCAGAAAATATATGAACATATACAACCAGTTGGGGAAAAGCAAAAATGGGAGTATGTATGTGGAACTCCTAGAGCCTTGGAGAGGTCCCTGTGCGCTCAGCCCAGAAGGGATCATGGAGTGGTAAATCAGGCACTCAATCAGGGCGTCCTACTGACCTCTAAGCTCTGCTCCACGGCCTCCCAGGGAATTCGTCCAAGCTCCCAGCCAATCCACTGCCTCCCTAGCCATATCCTAGGTAACCAACAGACAGCCACAGAAATGGAGCATACACAGTGGAAGGAAACCAGAACAAATAACCCCTGGCATTTCCATTCATTTCGGGACAGTACATCTGAATTGTTAATAAACAGAGAACAGGACTGTTGGAAGATAATATAGTAAGTAGACTGGAGTGTCCAGCTTGAAGGGCTGGGGCAACAGTTGGGTAGGGGAAGATATAATAGGAACACTTGAGTACATGAGAGGCTGTGACGGGGTCAGTTGCAGAGCCCTGAGGGCCTTGAAGGCAGTCTCTGCCTTTGGTCAGGGGACAAAGAGGACTTGAAAGCTGAAAAAGAGAGAAATTAGCTGGGGTGGTGATGTCCAAAAAGAAGCAATGTCCGAATAACTTGCCCCTCCTATTTTCTATTGGCACTATAAATACCATTCTAAAATGTTACCGTGACTTAATGAGTCTCTTTTAGGAAGCATTTGGTGGCGAGTCATCTCAAAACTATGTATGAAGCTGAACACCCTGCTCTGATTCTGTGAAGCTCCTCAACTGGCTTTTACTGGGTCTGCTCTGGAACATCCTCTCCAAGGCAAGGAAGGGTCTGAGTGGTGGGCTGATGGGGTCGCCTTGGCTCACACGGTCTCATGGACTGCATTTACCCCTGTCTCGCTCAGGGAACGCACAGGAGAAGAAGGGAAAAGAGTCTGAAACCTGGATGACACTGATCCACTTACAGGAAGAGATGGCAGGGGCTAATTTTCATGAATAAAATGTTTTCAGAGCAAGACCCTTTTCAGATGACAGGCCACAGACAAAAGGGAAATAAGCCAGTGGCTTAATGCAAGGTATTTGGGGCAACTAGACCTTATCCCCAAATAGCCCAGATCCACTTTCCTCTGGTGCCAGTGTTGCATAGCCAACCCATCACCTTGGCCACCTTCCTCAGTAAGCTCCACCCACTTTCCTTTGGGTCCTCATCTTCTCCACCTGGTTGGCTCTTCAGAAAGTCAGCCACAAAAACCAAAGGCCCACAATGGACAATAATCCATAAAATCGTCACGTTACCTTACAAAGTGAGGGCCTTTCAGGTCATATTTAATCCTTACCAAACTCTGTAAAGTAAGCAGTGAGTATCAGCCTTAGGTCATTGATGTTGCTTAATGATTTTGCCTTTTCCATAGAAAATATTTGTCAGTATAATAGCAATATATGTTTACTCTATGAAGATCATAAGGTTAAAAAAAACACAGGGGAAAAGAATTATTATCCTACCCCTCGGACACAGGAGTTTTTAGCATTTGGGTTGGTATCTTGGCTGAATTGCACAGTGTTTAAGAGCATAGGTGCAGACTGCCTGCTTTTATGTTAGCTCCTCCACTGGAGATCTATATGATTTGGCCAATCTATTTGCCCCATCCTCCTCCCTCATTCCTCATCCGAAAAAAGGAGACCATAATAAAATCAGTCTCACAGGGTCCTTGTAAAGACTAATCTCCAGAATGGGTAGGTCCCAGCAAAAAGAGAGATAACAGAAAGAGATTCAGGAACAGAGATAATTCAGATTCAGAGGAGCAGAAGGAGGAGAAAATTCTACCTGGCCACCTAAGCTGAGGAAACGCCTGCGATTGATTATGAAATTTAGCTCTGAGCTCACTAGCATCCAGAATAAAGATAGATAATTAATGCATTGTATTCTCTCATTATATCATTAAAGAAAGCTTCCTGTTACAATAGGAAAGACTTCCATTCTATTAGCAGTTGACTGCAAGAGAAATTATTGTGTGGTCTTTTATATATAGGTCCATAAAGAACAGAGCAGTGGTTATATTTTAAGTATTTACCAAAAACACTGGTGTTCCTCTGGCAACCACCTCTCAGCTTCTCTTGATGCTTTCCAAGTGCATAATCATTTGTTTTCAAAATCGAGTAATATTTGTAAAAACAAATTACCCTGCATTCCACAGATTGTCCTTGATGTTTATAGAAAAAACTTCTATTTGCTTTATGAGTTTGTGGGGTTTAATGTAGCATTTTATTTTTCTGTCATATCTAATTCCTACTTCTACCATTTTTGACAGAGACATTAAAGAACAAAATTGAACTCAGCACATTTTAAAGATCTTACTGGCTTATTCAGTGATGTATGAATTGGGCACCATCCAATCTGGCAGTGAGTAGAAAGGACCCCCCAAGAGCTGTACAGCTAGAGAGAGTTTTGTAGACCGAAGTGGCCAGAAACAAGGCAGTTGTACTGGACAGAAGCAGACTCTCGTTACTGCAGCATTACTTTCCTTATATGGGGTAAAGGGAAGTCTTGGATTCCTGTCAGGTAACTCGTGCTGAACAGGCAAGCACTGATGGGTTGATGCAGGCCTTCCTTTTCTGGGAGAGCCAAGCCCAGAAACTTAAGTTTTGGATTGCTGACCTAGGGCTGAGAATGAGGGATTCCATATCGGGCCCAGTCTGGTTACTTTAACAGAGGCAATGCATGAATTCATTGTTCCTGAGAAGAGAACACACATTAAAAAATAGTGCCAACATAGTTAATGGCGGTATCAGAAACATTATTTTTTTAACGAAGCTTGAAAAAAATGAGTAAGACAAGACTGCACTGAGCTTTTGAAACATACTTGAGACAAATTTAAAGCTCTTCATAAGCTGTTTATGTACCAAAAATTCCGTTAGATATAGCTCTTCTGTGTCTTTATCTATATTATCCTTATATTAAGTCCCCAAAAACCTCTATTATATAACCAGTTCATCTCAAACTCTGAATTTTGAATACTTGAAAATATTAATATTGCATTTTAAGATGATACCTCATTAGATCTTTCTATTAATTCAAGTGACCCAATTAATGCATTCTTATAATTAAAGTTGCATAGATATTAAGAGGATAAAAATAGACCAGTGATCAGAACCAGGCCCCTAGAACAATAGAAGTTTCCAAATCCATCCACAGAACAGGATTCCTTTTTGAACAGTTGGTTTACGTTGCAAAAGATCACAGAAACCTCAAGACAGCATTTTCTTAGTGTGTGATACTTGTTGAGGAAGAGTTAACGAAATTCGTAGTGAGGAAATAATGTCACAGCTTTTCCAAGAGCGATTTTGGATTACTTCATAATTTGTGCATTTACCAGCATTTCTGATGGTGGTTGTGTGGCGTGGAAGTAGGAGCAGGGAGATTCTTTTTATACCACCTGCAGTGCACTTCCACAGTGTGAGGGCTGCTTGCAGGCTGACGGTGATGTCACTAGGTTAAATTTTAAATTTAATACTTTAAAAATAAAGTTTTAAATTATTCTACTCTTCATAAATGGTCCCTGAGCTTTCAGGTTCGACCACAGGTTCACCAGGTCCAAGCACTGCCCCCCACTATCAGCCACATTACACAGCCCCCAATACAGCTAGCCTTGGGGAGATTTAGACACGAGAAATGGTGAGATTGAAAAGGCCAGCCTACAAGTTGAGGAAGGAATTTCTGCTCCATTACTTCAATTGGTTCCCTTTATTGGTAAAGTTTTTCTTTGCAGGTTTTCTTTCTGGTCTGTTGAAGACTTGACCAATAGCCCATGGAATGTGTCGGCTCTAATTGCCTGTGTGGATTGGCACAAGTCATGCCTCAAAATTGGAATGTTGTCACATATAACATAGTCCTGCAGAGGCATAAATGTTGCCTGGAAAATGTTTTATCCAAACATTCCTTAAAAGCAATTGTGTTCTACCATAGTTAGGGGCATACAACGTTTATAGACCCAGCTTAGCCAATTCCCAGGATACTGAGGTCTTAACACGTGTCAGGACACTGCTACCTCCCCTGGCCCCTAGAAAAGCACATTTCCTCTTCCCTCCAAGGACATCAGACAATGGCCAATGGCACTCTGGGGGTACTCAGGCACAGTTGTAGCTGGGGCAGCTTTCCAAAAGAAGTGGGTAATTGGAGAATTGTGAAGACAGATGAGGGATCTGTGGACCTAGGCTTGCTTTGGAGTGAGCCTTCTAATTGGTGAACAGCTTACACAAGTGCTGCCTGATGGGCAGGTAATAGCTGTCAAGCCAGACTAGTTGGAACAGGATTGAAGACAGCTCGGAAGCTGTCTTCAGGGGGAGATTTGCCACAAAGAAAGATGCTATGAGGTAAGGATATAATGCAGCTCAGGATGTGAAGAAAGGACAAAGAAATCCATGGAGCATCTTTATGTGCCAGATACTGTGAGTTGGCATTTCCACCAATATCATCTCGGGACTCTTAACGGTCAAGCACTCACATTCTCATGCAGGACTCTTTGCTTCAGAAATAAATAGTAGCAACCTGGTTCCTGTGAACCAATTAAGCAGTAAATACTGGGCCACACAGCCTCATCAGTTCTTTGCTTATTCGCTCTGCTTTCCTCTGCACCTGGCAGACAGGTGCTAGGGGAGGAAAATAGTTCCTTGAACCAAATACTATAACATACTAGGAAAAACATTCATTTCATATGTCATAAGCCCAGGTAGCATTCCCCTTTCCTTAGAAACATTCCTCATTAAAGGCACATATGCAGACCCCAAAGCATTGTTCAAATTTGTTTAAAAACCTAGCTACTTTGGCTACCTAATCAACTAGTTAGCTGATTTAATTTCTGGAAAAATTAGCAAAAGTGAGTTGCTCTTTTTATCACGAGGGATCCAGTTGATGGAGACCAATAGCAAAGCCAGAATCTCTGGATTAGGGAGAGACAGTCAAGGGCTACCACCAGGGAAGGACTTCTCCACAAGAGAAACTCTCAGAAAAGTTCCCATAGAAAAACTCAAGCCCACAGGAAATGTCTAGTTGAGATGACAGATCACAGACCACCCCACTTGCCAAACTTCCATTTCAACGTCTTGCAGCCATCATCATCTGAAGAAATAATTCTCCTTTTCGTCCTGGGATACATCTTTTTTGGGAAATAACAAACTTTGGTCTTCTAAACATTTCATGTTTGATATTTGACATTTTCCCAAGGGATCCAACCCTACCCTCACCATGCAGTGGAATGGAGGAAAAGATGCTTGTGTTTTTAGAGACAGGCAACATAGCTTTTAGAGAGCTAGACAGATATACAAGCATCTCCTAGCACAGAACAGAGCCAAGACAATGAAGATCCCTGGGGAAGTAAGGGCGAGTCTGTTACCACATGACATCCTTCTTATTCATCCCCTGATTGATAGTCTTTCAAATATCTGCTGTGTCTAGGTTTATCTCCCACTGAAATGCTCCCATTCTTATAAACATTTTCTCATAAATTTAACCTACTTGGTTAGATAGTAATGGACAAATGCTGGCATTGGACTGCATCAGATTTACCTAGAAAATAAATTTTTTTTTTACCATAAAATCCCCTTTCCAGTCCCCAAAATGATCTGATTTAATAGGCCTCGGGTGGACCTAGGAATTTGTAATTGTAAAAGTTCTCCAGGTATCTCTGCTGTGGTTACCAAAGGGTGGATGGAATACCCATCTACATCGAGTGTGAGTTTTGCCCTGTTGCACAACTGTTGACTTTTCAAAATGTCTTACAGAGAACACTGGGTAACAGTTTAGTCTAGTTGGTCCATATCTTTATTATTGGCCAAAATGTCTAGTCATTAGCAGATTTGTAAAGCCCATTTTGTATAGTTTATTATTCCTTGAACATTCCTAGGAATAATTAGTCATTCTCCTGTGCACTGGTGAGTTAAACCATTATGGGTTGAATTGTGTTCCCCCCCAAAAAGATCTATTGGATTCCCAATACCTAAGTAGCTCAGAATGTGACTGTATTTGGAGACAGGGTCTTTATAGAAGTAATTAAGTTGAAATGAGGTTGTAGAGTGGCCCTAATCCAATATGACTAATATGCTTGTTAAAATGGGACATTTGGAAACAGAGATAGACACGCATAGAGGGAAGAAGAGGCACAGGGAGAAAACAGGCATCTAAAAGCCAAGGAGACGGGCCTGGGACAGATCCTTCCCTGAAAGCCATAAAAAGGAACCAACCCTACCATCACCTTGATTTTGAATTTTGAGCCTCCAGAACCGTAAGACAATAAATTTAGGTCGTTAAGCCACCCAGTTTGTGGCGTTTTATTATAGCAGCCCTAATAAACTCATATACAAACATTTGTCAATATCTGGTGACCCAGCCTCTATTTACCTTCCTAATAAACATAACTTTTCTCCTGTGTAATTATGTTTCCCTGGTATAAGTAGAGTCACTGGGAGAGTAACTCCCTATTGCTAATCCCACACAGAAGCCAACAAACCAGATCCTTCCTCTGAATTCCCATGTTCTAGCAAAGGAATTGGTACATGATCTAAGTTCAGCCGACTGGATGCTTTCTGCTGGGCCTCTCCATCTTGAGGGTGGGAGGCACACATGAGGAAGCAGGAAGAGGCCATGCTCAGAGCCGCCACAGCAGCAGTTGGGGTGGGGGGTGGGGGGTGGGGGGCTAGCTCAGCAGCGCCGCCACTGGCCAGTCCTGCAATAGACGGGTGAGTTCTTCCTGACTGCCGTTCCTCCAGACTTCCTTAGTCTTCCCTGCTAATCTCCGAGTCTGGTCTCCCTGAATCCTGTATCTGTGAGCCTCACATGAAATTCTCAATAGTCAATCTTTTCTTTCTTTTTTTTGACCTACAAAAAAAGCCAATTTCATATGGTCCAGCAGAATAATTTTGCCAGTCATTTTCAGTTATTTGTTACTAAGAAGCTGCAAATACTTCGTGCATCTTGCAAATACACTATTATAACCCCCTAGTATAATTCCCCGTGTGTCTGTCTTCCTAACACCACTGAATTCCCAATACCTGTGGAGTGTGTATCATATCATAGGTACTCAATTAATATTTGATGAATTCATTGCTTTTGGCTTTCAGATTGTAAATTAGTTACTTATATACCTTCTTCTCTCAAGAGACTGTGAGATCTTGTGGCCAAAGATTCTGAATTACTCATCTCTAAATCTCCAGTAATTTATAGTGTTCCTGGCAATATAAAAAGTTGTTGAGTGACTGAACTCACTAAAAATGTTGTTTGAGTCAAAAGGGTCCATGCAAATAATTGAATTAAATTGTTTTATTTACAAGTGCTCTTAGTTTTATCAATAACCTAAAAGTCATGCCACTGACTCCTTAATTACAAAGGCAAACGGAATAATTGTTCTAGTATCGTTGCTGTGGAACCAGTCTCCCCAAATTGGTGGCTTCAAATAGCAATTATTATTTTTATTATTACTTTTCATGGTTCTGGGTAATTGAGAGGGCTTAGCTGAGCAATACTTGCTTGAGACTCTTTGTGTAAAATGAGTCAGTGACTATGACTGGAGCCATCTGAAAGCAACTTCACTCACGTGCTAACAGTTGATGTCGACAGGCACCTGGGATCTCAGCTAAGGCTTTTGGTTGGAACACTTCAATGTGGTTTCTCTGTGTAGCTTGGATTTCTTCATGGCGTGGTAGCCAGTTTCCAAGAGTGAGCATCCTAATAGAACCAGCAAAAGTTATATTACCTTTTACAGTCTAGCCTTGGATGTCATGTAGTATTTCCATAGTAGTCCCAATCCCAGCCAGACCCAAGTGGACAAGACATTTGCCCCACAAGTAATGGGAAGAATGCCAATTTCATGGGTGAGATGGGCCCATGGGATGGGGTAGATGGTGTTGGCCACCTTGAGAACAGAATCTGTCTGAGTCAGCCCTCTGACGGCAATCATTCACATTACTCCCACACACCACGTATGACTCAGCTCCTCTTTCAAGACCTCCATGTCTCCTGCATAAGCTTTAAGTTCAGGATCTTATCATCTACCTAAGATCCAGGAATCAATGAGGCTCAAGTGAAATTCCTCAAGTGCTTCACCCCAAGGAACGTTTCTCTTGATCTGAAGACAAATGAACTACATTTTAGCCCCCACATGCCCAGTATAAGAAAGGAAGATATGTTTTCTTTCCCCAAAAGAGAGAGAGTATTATAAGTCAGAAAGAAGAGATTGGTGGCAACTCAGTGAGGGTTTAGAAAATGAGGGGGGGGGGTGCAGAGTCCTGTAACTTAGATGAGGTTTGAGCAATAAGCATGTCCCCACTTTCTCAGACAGCACACCTCATAAGGCAGTTGAAGATGCGGTCTGAGTTATGGATGACATGACTGAAGGAGATGTTTGGAAGGATAAACCTAAGGCAGCAGCAGAGGAATTTATGAATTCAGCTTGAATCAAGAAAAATAAAAGTTTCTATTTTCCCAAAAAAAAAAAATTCAAGAGTTCCTGATTCCTAGAAGTGTGACAGACATTCAGCCAACCAGAAGAGACAAAGCACATTTTCCTGACAACAGGGAGGCCCCAGCAAGTCCTCTGAATTAGTAGCAGGTGAAGCTAGCATAGACGGTGTGCTGGGTCTGGGCCTGTGTGCCAAGAGATCCATTACTTGCTGTTCCCTTGCTCTCTCTTCCACCCTGAGGAAACCCACCCCTGCATGGTTTACTTCCTCAGCTCCCATCTCACCCACTGGGATTAACTGGGAGAGACACTGGCAGGACATTAGAGGCCGAGAGAAAGGAAGATGCTAGGGGACGTCTCCTATCCTCCTTTGCCTCAGACAGCATTTCCCACAAAGCTTGCGTGTGCTTCAAGGCACCAGCTCACGACAGGCAGCCCTCTCTGATGCCAGCCCCTGTGATCTCCTTCCTTTCTTGGTTCTCTGGCTTTGGGGTATGGGTACAAGCTTCCTGTTGTTACTAACCTTTGAGTTACCTTAAAGACCCCTACTTGGTGTCTCAGCTCTTCCATCACCTGGGTAACCAGTTCTGCATCACAAATTCCTATTTAAAACACTAACATTTCTTTGTTTTTCTTAGTTGGACCCTATGGATATAGAAGGCCATCTCCAAGATCTGATGGTGTTACGATATAGCCCGGACACCAATGAAGAGAGAAGGGTACCACAGAACAGGTATGTGCCTCCTAAGGGCCGCACAGGCTTTCCCTAGGACCCACATGCTACTCAGGGAGCAGGGACGTGGAGAAGTGGGCAGAACAAGACCGAAGCTGACCAGTAAGCCAGAGGAGACAGCTTCGGAACAGAAGTGATGTTGTCATCTCCACTGGGCAGGATTGATTGTTCTGCCACCCAAACAACACGGAAGGCTCATAAGCTAAGGGTGTCCAATCGTAGACACAAAATTCCTTCTTTTATAACTGAGTACACTGTCTTCAAATGCATCTCTACCATGTTAAGGGTTTTAAATGTGCACTATCTGCAGCTGGAATGCTCTGAAGGGTTTTAAGGAGGGACTGGCGTATTTGATCATTGTTTGAGAAAGTTCATCTCGCTGAGCTGTGAAGAATGTAGTAGAGGGGATAAGAGGCAAACAGACCTGTTGGTCTTTTCAGAATAGCGTAAGGTGAAGAACGCAGAAGTGGCCTTTCTTAAGGGTTTGATAAATATCTATTCACGGAGGATAATTTTATATACCGTCCAATAAATTTTCCTATTAATAATGACTACGATACAACTTCCTTTCTTTAGTTTTCAAATACAGAGCCCAAAACCAATTTCTTTAAGGGCTTTGAGGAAAATACCCAGGTAATAAGACATTAAAGCCTACTTTATGCAGAGACCGAAGACTTCTGAGCGCACTGGGAATGATCTCATAATCCAAAGTGTAGTTGCAGCTGGAGTCTTGTAAGAGACACAAATTAATACAGAACTTCCTTTAAAGAGACTCTCAGGTTGAGGAAAATACCTTTGAAAATATTCTCATTTTTGCTACTGTGTGACTGAGTTATTTCAGGAACTCATCACAGTCCCACTATTTCTACAAATATGTTCATAATTCTTCACTGTCTTGTGAAATACTTGATAACTACCAAATGTTGAAGAGGCTTTTGTCTAGATCAGAGTTTCTCAATCTCTTGAATATTGACATTTTGGGGCCATACAGTTCTTTTCTGAGGGAGGCCATCCCCATACCTTGCAACATCTGCGTCCTCTGCCCACCAGCTGCCAGGAGCACTTCCTGAGTTGCAACAGGCAAAAATGACTCCAGGTCTTTGTCAAATGGCCCGTGGCGGGAGGGGTCCGAATCACTCCCAGTTCAGAATCACTGGTTTAGATGGGACGAGTTAGCTGTGAGATGTAAATCAAGATACACACACTTAGTAAGTGATAGATGAATTTGTGGATAATGGGATCCCTGGTAACAAAACTAATGATAAGCATAACTGGGCTCATTGTTTCTTTCACAATAAGCTATGAGGTCCTGGGGCACAGACCTAGTTACTACTGACTGTGAAGCATGGGGAGTAAGAGCATCAGAAGCTCCACTTGCTGCTAATCCTCCATCTGCAGAGACAGCACTGTTCCAGTCTCCGTGACGAAAAACTTCTCCATCCTGTTGTGTAAACTGGCAAAGCTGGGTTCTCTTTCACAGTGGGCTTTTATATGTCAGCTTCATCTCTGACTAGCAAGTAAAAGACTTTGCCCATTTATAGGCTTTGAGGGAAAAAGCATTTCAGAAGTAGAGACTCTTCCTTTTCCAGGACCTTTCAAATCATGCCTCCAGAAAGGCTGCCGATTCCCCATGAGAGAGGGTAAACCAAGCCTCCATGCCTGCAACAAGGAAGGTATAGCATGAGAGTGCATTACCTCGCTCAGGTTTTCCCTGGTGTGAACTCTGAGCTCAAATACCATCTACTGAAGGCAGAGATCTGGCCTGCTATGTTCACTTTTGTGAACCCAGAACCTTAAACCTAAATCAAAATGTAGTATATGGGATATGCTCAATAATAATTTGTAGAAGGAAGAGATGCTTCCTGCTCACTGGTATAATCATAGAAAAAAAAACCCACATAAGAGCAACCTATGAATCAGAAAAAAAAAATCCAAAGGACTTTATAGATCACCTAATCCACCAGTTTTGTTTTATTGGAGCAGGACATGCTGAGAACATGAAGTGATTTCTCTGGGTCCCAGCTAGGGCTTCAGTGACAACATTGAGGCTATAATCTCACCCCATGCGTTTTCTCAGTTTAACAAATATCCATTAAATTGCCAAGAGCTAAACTGTGTACCAGGTTCTGGGAACACAAGATCAAAAACGACTGGTCCAGAGTTGGAAACCTAGGACTGGGATGGCTTACTGTTCTGAAGGAGACCCGTGGGGGTGCCATGTCTCAGCCAGGCAGAGACAGAGAACAAAGAGCCACTTCTTCCGGTCACATCATTTATGCAACCAGAGAGCTTGGCTTTTAAAGACTCCTGTTGAAACACAAGGGCTCAGTGGGATTCCTGCCTTTGCATCTTTTGCTTGAAGTTAAACCCTGTTGGCCAATTTGTTTTATATTTCTCACTACATCAGCATAGTTGCTTTTGTGCCACATACAGACACCAAACTTTTGACCAGATGTGAGGTGTATATGAAGTCGATGCTCAGTGCCCCCCACCCCCCTTCCTGGTCCCTTCCCTGTGTCCGCTTCTCCCTTCCACTTCCATGGTGCCCTGAAGGGTTTACAGGTCTCACTATTTCCGATCCTTGATTGAGAGTAAATCAAAATTGATCATAGTGCCTTTTGATTGGAATTGTTTGCTGGGCTACACCACTAATGATACTATAATTTAAAAAATATATATGTATAGACAATTCATCAATAAATTTACATTAATAAATAATTTATAAATAAATACACATATATTTATTTTAAATTTATATCATGCGTATATATAGATATCTCCTTAGGGAAACTCCTATAGGAATAATTCCTCATTGTTGACTATCAGAGCCTGTAATAAATAGATAGCATTCAGGGGTTTGCCAGATCTCCCTGGGGCTCTCTAGGCCTACTCCACCAGATTCTGTCTATGTTCCCCTTCGTAGGAATCCGAATATAGCCAGTAGTTTCTTGGAACACCAGGGGACGAGAAAGGGGACGATATACATGTGGTGGGGTGGAATTTGATATTTCATGAACCGAGAAACCACCACTTGATTTAAAGTTCTCCTCAGTGTTCTGTACCATTTAATTCCATTTTGTTTCAAATGAAGAAATTAGGGTTACACCCAAATTTGAGGCCAAGCCCAACTGCAGGACTTCACGTTGCCTTTACAGTAGGGTTGGATCATATGACTTCTTAGCTCATTTGCTCCCACTCTCCTGAGATTCAGAAGTTTCTATATGATTCGGAATGGAGGTTTGGGCCCGAGGAGAGGGTTTCCAGCTCCAGAGCTGGCCAGACCTTTATGATGTCACCTGAGTAGCACAGCTGTGTTCTTTCAGTGGGGTTGGCTTCCATAGGAGAGAAAATCCCACTTGGGGGGAAAAGCCTGAGAGATTCTGTTGGGGCCTTTTCCTTTACCACTAATTTTTTTTTGCCTTGCTGTTTAATTATGTCTGTTCTCCCGGGATGAGTGATTTTCCTAGTTTTGATCACACAGCACAGAGGCTCCTTCAGTACATTCTGTTCCTTTTACTAGGTCTCTGCCCAATTACAGGAACACACTCATCTCTTCTCCAAACAGCCATCACTTACTGAAAGAAAATAACTGCAGAGGATTTCAGAGAAATAAAGACACAACAGGCGAAAACCTAAAGCAATTCTTTCATTTGAAAAAGTTCATTGAAAAGCATTCCTTTTGCAATTTCAGGCAACATGATTCATATCGACTGATACAATAACCTAATATTGAGAGTAACAATTTCTCCAGTTTCATAGGATCTAGTTAGGATTGCAAAACATAAAATTTCCTGTTGTTGCTGACCTGCAGTGTTAGTAAAACCAGGGTCTTATTTACCTTTGTTCAGCATATAAGATGTGGTCACAGAGACAAGGGGAAGCGAGAGAGCAAAGCAACAGAGTTAGTAGGTTAGCGGCAGAGATAGGATCTAGCAAGGTAACCATCTTTGATAGAAACAGAGGCATGTGTTAGCTTAGAGCCCAGAAGCAGTTTTGTAGAGCTCTTAAAACTTTGTCCCAGCTTTTCACTTTTATTGGCCCTTTCTAAGGCTCTGAATCTAATTTTGTATTTGTAATTTTTATTCTTTTCTAAAAAAAAACCCCTCCTTTATATAGGCTCCAGAACACAAAGCCAGGACCCAGCCTTCTAAAGCCTGTTAGTAAAGGGGGCATGACACAGCTTATTTCTAAATAGAAGAGCAGGATCTCCTCAAGACCAGAGACTGAAATGAGCGTGTTGAGTGTTTTGGCTTTTTTCTTTGCTTAAACACAGCATAAATGTTGTCACAATCCCTTTAATAAAGATTTCTATGGACTAAAAACATATGATAAATAGTCCAACTACCCTAGATGTAGGTTGTGCTGTCTCACTTAGCAATGCATTGGTGGGATGTGACCATCAATTTTATCAAGTGTTTTGCCAGGAGGACTCATGTAATATTTGTATGTTTATTACCACATTGGTCTATCAGTGCCAACTGTTAGAACTGGCAACATTCAATAAATCATGAACTACAAAAACATTTCCATAGTGTTTGATCAAATACTGTTCAATCGTATGTTAATTACAAAATCAAAAGCTTGTCATATAGTTTATGGGAATAGCTTAGCCTTTTGTTTCTAAACAGAGCTGCTTTCAAATTCTACACCAGAAAGTGTCTAAAGAAACAGAACTTCTGGTTTCTGGTTCTGCATGTAAAGAGCCTGGAAGTCTCCCCTCCATTCCTAACAACCAGTAAAAGAAGAACAGACTGAAAAATCACCAACTCTTCCTGGATCCATAAGAAAGGGAAGGACATGAATCCGTGCCTGGCAGGGTGACAGTCACAGATGATTCTCATTTTCCAGAGAACAACTGGAAGCCTTCAAGCCCCTGCCAGTCTCTCCCCAGAAACCCACTAGATCCAGGTGAAACTGGTGGAGCCCCCTAGAGTATGTGCAGGATAGAGCTGTTTGCCTGGTCATTGACCTTTTTGATGTCCCAGAACAAAAATTATCACCGCAAAAGAATTAACAATGTCACCTCAGGGATTTGGGGCAAGGATCTGAGGCAAAGCGTGCCATTAATTGTTGCAGCCTGGACATAAAATAAAAGGGAACTGGCAATCAGCAACGGAAAACTCGTCCCAAACCAGCATGCAGTTAATTATCAGAGGATGTAGAAATCACTGTGGGATGGGGAAACCTGAGGAGGGATTTCCCAACACTCAACAAATCCCATTTTACCATGTCCCTTAAAAAGCTTCTTTTGCTGGTAAGTGAGAGATGCATTTGAGTTAGCCTCCTGTCTCCTTGCTTGGCTGCCTTGCAATAAAGCTCTTTCCTTTTGCAAAAGCCAGTGTCCCATGTTTGGCTTATAGTATGCATTGAGCAGCAGACTCCCGTTTGGTTACAGACAGGGCAAACATGGGTTGGAGGTCATCAAGGTTGGAGAGACATGTGCGACAATACAGGTCATCACTGATTAGCATAGCAGAGACTCTCAAGCAGAAACCCCTGTAGGAACCAGTGTCGGGGTAGGAAAACCTGAATGTTAATTGGTGCATTGCTGGAGGCTCAGTGTGGACAACTCTGAGAGTTAAAAACTCAGGGGGAACCCAGTTACAGCACACCCCCACAATATTGTGAGGTTTACCTCCAGCAGCTCCACCAGACTCCCACAGTAAATGCCAGGGAAAGATCTTCTCGTACTTCCAGCAGGGGGAGGGGGAAAAGAAGTTCTTAACAAGTCCTGCCCTCAGGGGAAACTAGTTAACCAGCCTCTGATCTGCCAGGGCACTATCAGAGCCTACTGACCCTGGAGAGGGAAATACCCAACTCTAGCCCATTCTAGCCATCCTGCCCCAACTAAGGGAGGAGATAAAAACTGGGAAACTGGTCAAGTTCACAGTCCAGAGATTATAGGCTCATGGAAATGCTTAACCTAATCAAGGACTCTAGAGTGTTTCCCCCACCCCTCACCACCAATTACTAATGCCTAATCACAGCCGTTCCTTTTACCTGGTACATTACATCTGGGTATCAAGAAAAAATTACAAGATGTACTGTGGAAAAAATGGAAGTTCCTATGGCCAGGATCCTCACCTGACCCTCAACTACTTGATGATGTAACTGGCCTGCTGCTAGGCTACTGCTCCCACACCCATAGGCAATGAGCTATTATTGACTGACTCACTATATAAAAAGCTCTGCCCAGTGCTCTGGGCGGAGGCAGAGATGGAGGTGGGATTACGGACCTGCAGACTGCTGGATGGAGGCGTGATTCCAGTGCTCAACCTACTGCCAGGAGAAGAAAGTATATATTCTTTATTTGCTTTATTTATTCTTTATTTATATATCACAGGTATCAACCCTTTTACCCCAAGCATGTTCCACTGTCATGTCTCAGTCTCACTGATTCCATAATGAACTTGCCTGGGGCTGAAACCCTCAGGCAAGACACATTCCAAAGGGTAAAAGACACAGTTTGAAGATACAAAGCAAGCATCGAAACAGGCATGGCAAGGATGTTGGAATTATCAGACTGGGACTGTAAAACAACTATGACCAATATGCTAAGGGCTCTAATGGGTAATGTATACAGCAGGCAAGACAGCTGGGCAGTGTGAGCTGAAAGCTGGAAATCCAAACAAAGAACCAAAAAGAAGAAATAGAATCCAAGTGATGAATGTGAGCCACTGATGTCATTTTTCAATGTTCTGGTAATTACATTAAAAGAGTAAAAAAGTTAATTTTAATAATATGTTTTATTAATCCTATATATCTAAAGGAGTATTATTTAGACGGAATCAATATAAAAGATTAATGAGACCTTTACATTCTTTTATTTTTTTTAACTAAATTTTCAAAATCTGCTGTGTATTTTATACTTTGCATATCTCAGTTCAGATGGGCACATTTCAGTTGCTTGAACGTCACATATGGCTAATAGCCAGTGTCCTGGACAACAAAGTTTTAGACCTTCCTCTTACAAAATGAGTCATTCTCGACACATCCTTTAACCATTCTGAGTCTGCTCACTGCACTGTAAAATGGAATTATATTAACAAAAGCCTACATCAGAGGCTGAACTGTGAGGTTAAACAGGTTAACAGAGAGCAGGAGCTTGCAGGTGCTCAGCAAACTGCAGTTCTGATTACCATCGTCATAGGAAATGGCTCATTCAACCACCACCTTGTCCCTTTTACTTTGAATTTTAGCTGGTGGACTAAAGCAAAACTTAACATGAACAATGCCCCACTATTTTAAACAATTTCTGGTCAGTCATGTAACCAAAAGATTAACAAACGGAGGAACAGAATATTCTCAGGAATAACTGACGGTTTGACCCGTTTATGAGATTAAGGTCTGGAGGGTTTACAAACTGAATATCAGAATGGAGAAGTCTGGACCCAGGTTACAGTCTGAACATAAAAAGCTCACTGCAACAGGATTGCTAAGAAGCCAAAAGCAGATTGGATGGGGAAATATTGTTAAGACTACTATTTACTGATCATCAGATACAGGTCAAAGACCTAGCCAAGTATTTTTCATGTGTCCATTCAGTTAACAAGGGCACATAAACACACACATAAAGCCCTGTAAAACAGGTTGTCTCATCCTCATTTGAAAGATAAAGAAATGGAGGCTCAGAGTGGGGCTTACAGATTTGCCATAGCTGATACAGCTGCTACATGACCCTTCACACAACCCTAGGTACCCTGCTAGTCTCCCTCATTACACACAGGTGATGTGGGCTGGGACCACAGGCCTGGAACTGGCCCTCTGCAGAGAAGCATGAACTAATTGTTTTAAAGCAAAATGTTTCTCCTCTGTATGAGGTGAGTATAAAAGATGCAACACAGGTTGTAGAAAAGGGAACCATTTTCTATTCTACCTAAACACTAGAACTGGTGTTTCATTTCTATGTGATGTTAAGACAACAGGCACAAACTGGTTTTTCATTAGATAAAGCAAGACAACCAGATGGAGCCACAACTATTTTATTAGTTCTATTTATTAAGAGACTGGCAACTCACTTGTGAAGTCTGGGCTTGTGGGGCACAGCCAAGGAAATCTGTGAGAATAGGGGTTTTTTGGTGCAGTGGTATGGGCAAAGGGAGAGAAGAGGAGCTGCTCTCAAAGACCAACTCCAAAGAGCACATGGCTCTTGTTGTATCTGGCGGGCTCAGCAACTATCCAAGTTATGGGGCTACAGGGGATGCTGTCTAGACCAGTTCTTTTGGCCCTGGGATTGGCAGAACATAGAACCAGAAAGCCAAAGCATGGTCCAAACATCTCTGCATTTTTTCTGGTAGACAGTCAAGCTGGATGGAAACTAAATTTCAAACAATTACCAAACAGCAATAAGCAAGAGAATAAAAAGACTGCAAAGGGCTTTCTTCTGTCATTGACAGATAGGTTCTGACTCTTGAGCTATATACATCGCGGCATTTCTGAAATGAATATCCTTGAGAAAAAAAGCATGATCTTTAAGATGGTAAGACTTTTGCGGCTTGTGATCATTCTCATTGTGTTAGAGGTGTTTCTCTCCTGATGACACCATGATAGGAAAAACACATCACCATATAATTGAAATAATTTATTTACCACTAGAGCACCACAAAAACAGACATACATTGTGTTAAAATACAGCGTAATCAGTCATCAAAATACAAAACAGCTATTCTTATATTCCATTTTAAAAAAAAAATCATGCCAACCATAAAATTGTACTGCTGCTTAACATATAAAAACTGCTGCCCCACCCACCCGCATACTAACATTTCCCCTTTGCCCTCCCACTTCCCACCCTTCCCACGGCAATATTTACTTACTGGAAATAAAGACCTTATAGAACCCCCCCCCCAAACTAAAAAAAAAAAAAGATTCAAGAAATCTTAGAGCATTTAAAATATTATCAGTGCATTCATGAGGAAAGACAAAATAATATAAAACAAATGTCATTCTATCTGAGAGGAGAATACCTGCAGAAATAAGAGTGATTTACATAGAATCAATAGAAAAGTAGAAGAGAAAAAAAAAATCAACACACTCAGACCTGGGGTTGGGTTACATCCAATATAAGGGTTGTTCACTATTGTGGCGTCCCGTCTCTTGCTTTTCCAGTTTTCAAACTTGCAAATCCCATTTGTCATTTTCATTAATTCCAAAAAAGTATACTATATCCAGCAACTTCACTTTGGAGTCACACCTCACTGTGCTGTTCTTTATCTGAAACCGTAACTATCCCATTGTTTTACCCATTAACTTTTAATCTTAAACCTAAATATAGACAACTGACAAACTGGCATAGCCTATAGACCCTGACATAAGATTACCTTCTCTGCAATGATGTGGGAAATCATTTATTAAAGCAAAGTCAAGTCTAGCCTCAGATCTAAATAACTTTTATTCAGAGGAAAGAAAGACTTTTTTGCTAGTGGGAGAACTGGGCTGGTGCTTGTCCAACTTCCAAAGAACCTCTATAAAAACCTCACCTTCAATAATATATACTACATAGCTTATGCTGACCTGGACTTTTATTCTCCCCTAAAAAAAAACAACAACAACGAAATCAGTTCAAATGTGAATCTTTCCATTTCCCCCTGAACACTAAAAACCTGATTAAAGTAAAAGATGTTCTCTATGAACAGTCTGATTTTTAATAACAATAAAATTCTCTGAAAATACAGATTACACCACATTAGAGAAACCTTTCTTAACTCAGTCACCAAGATTCTGAGTTTCAGTCAGACCTGTAGGCCCTTGCTAAACACTAAACCAGTTCACCTCAGTTATCTATATATCTATAATATACTCCAATTTTCCTAAAATAGAAGATTTTTAACATTGCATTGATTAGTAATGATGCTTAGAAAATGAAGGAACACTACTGAACGTGAATCTATCCTTTTTATAGAAGAAAAAAAGGACAAGTGGACTCAGGTAGCTTATGTCATAATAATGGAAAAAATGCACAAAGTACACACATGGAACAAATACTATAAAACATGTATTTGTAGTGCAAGTCAAAATACAGGGGCTTTACTGAAAAGAACTGGCCAGCTACAGGAAACACACAATTCGGAGTGATCATTAAAAGGAGCCCAAATTTAAGTCCAATCTCAATCATAGTTGACATTATTATGGAACATTAAAAATACAGTAAAATTTACAAATTACACACAAAGTAGTTAATGTTTTGATTTCATAGTTTGCAAAAAAAGATCTGCAGGTGTGTTTCCAATTATACTGGCTTCTATACCCATCTATTATAGTAATATAGGTATGGTTGACAGATACCAAACCGAAGGGAAAATCTAGAGCCTAGCTTTATGGCAATACTTTACGGTTTGAAGTGTGACCAGTACGTAGCAAAACATTTCAACATTTCACTGGTTTACTAAACTGACAAAGAACCGTTTACAATTAAGGAGGAAAAAAATCTTACAGATTTATTCTGACCGAAAATTTCCTTTATTAACAGCCTTTTCAGTTTTGAACCTTACAAAAATCTTCCTTAGGCAGTTGGTACATAGCGTGTGTTTTCAGGGTCTTTATCTTAAATGCAGACTTGCTTGGTCATATAATAACTCACTTGGGCTTTCATCCCATTAATATGACCTCTTTTTCTGGCTCGTTGGAGTTCAAGTTCCTTAAGCCATCCATGAGTTTCTGGCAAAGTATTTGGTCTCCACTTTATACACCTGTTTTATTTTCTAAGGGCAATGAAATGTTCATTATATAGTAACACACAATAAATAACTCACTGTTAACTCTAAGAGTGAGAATGGGAGGGTGTCTATTGCATAGCAATACAGAAAAATCAAGTGAGGCATGGGATAGGAACGGTATGTACAGCAACTCCACTTAACGGGATTTTCCTGTTTTGTTTTGTTTTGTTTCCTTTCACATAATGAACACTAACAAATTCTTCCAGTGTTTATTTTTTTTCTTAAAAAAAGAAAAGGTTTTGCTTCTTGTCTCTCTCACAGAGTTGGTGAAATGTAGATTAAGCCTTCGACTTTTTCTTTTGTTTCAGATGCCAGTTTTAACAAACAGAACACAGACTTCCCAGGTGTTTGAACTGGTACCGCTTTTTCAGATTTTTTTTTTTTAACACTGATGAAGCAAGGCTCTCTTATGTTTCCTTGTTACACACACTGTCGTTTTCATCATCATCCTATCTTTGTGATCATCGTCTTGCCACTTTTTTTTCCCTAGAACCTTAACTGCATTTGCAAGACTTTACGATCATATTGGAAAGCTGTTCGATCTTGGGTGTTTTGCCAATGTAGTAAAGAATGGTGAGCGGTTCTAAATCCTGAGACACGCAGCAAGGAGAAGCCGATGCTTCTGGATTTATGGTGTTATACAAGCTGAGAACCTGAAAGGACACAGGACAGGAAAGACAACATAGAAAAAGACAAAAAAAAAAAAGCAATTATTTTTAAAGAACCATTCCACCTTGTTATCTTACCAGTCATAGCACAGACTAGGCAATTTAAATGGTGTTTGGTTTCCAATTTTCTTTTCTTAATCCCCAGTTATGTTCAAATTGGTATGTGCCCCTAGAAATCACTGAATTCATCATTTTCCTACAAAATCTCTTCTACATCACCAACAAATGATTCTGTACAAGTTGGATTGGACGATATCGCTCATTCGACAGAGTTCAGTTTTTCCAGTAAGTTCTCTACTTTGGTCATCTGCTCTGCTGCACATTTTCCCAGGCCCCCCAAAACCTGGGTCCTCTGAGTATGTGGTCTTGTTTCTACACCTCTTTGTAAGTGAAGTTGTTTTATGAGTACATATTTTCAATTCTCACCTAGGTTAAGTTTCCTGGAGGTGAGGACATTAGAAATGGCTTTTCCCTGATTGCCTTAGTAAGTCTGGACAAAATGAGACTCATGTGCTAGGTGAAGAAATGAACACATGGATAGGTAGAAGAATACATTTTTTAAATTAAAACTCCCATAAGAGCTTTTATCTACCCTTAGGTAAAAAAAAAAAAACACCTGTCTGCCGTGTGACATCTTTCTACAACTGAGTGTCTTCTCAGGCTAATTTAATGTCACTTAAATTCTCATTTAAAAGAAAAAAGATAAAAGTCTTTTCATTTATCCTGGCTTCATAAGTACAGTCATGCTGAGAATGACCTTAAAAGCAATCAATATTGCTAATTATTTACTTTCTTACATTTTGTCCCCAAATAATATTAATAACAATAATAAAAATAATAATCATCGCCCCTCCATTTAGCTTTCCAGGTGGTCAATGGCAGGGGCTAAGTTGGAGGAGCAGACAGCCCGTCCTCAAACAGAATGAAGAGGAAGTGTAGTTAGTCCTGGACTTTGAACCCCCTTCTATATCAAAGGGGTACGACTTTTACCAATGGACGTATGTAGATTCCCCAATGATGATAAAGAGACATTTCCAAGGATACCGTTAATGTGCTAGTCAAACAGCAAATGACATTTTCCTCGAGATTCACAGCAATTTTTTCAGCCTAGGACAGAAGATCTGTTCAGCGTAGCAACACTGACTACTTTATTAAGCTACCTCTGGCTTCTTGGGGAACTGTCCAAACCACATATTTGTGACCATGACAGTTATTCTTCCTCCCTCCTTGAAAAACAAGCATGGTCTCAGCCTTCACACACTCCCTCTGTGTATCGGGGAGGAGAATCATGTTTCTACTTGGCAACTGGGCCTTGCCCACATTACAGCCACTGTTGCCACAGCCCAGATGAAGCAGCCTGGCCGGGGAGCTCAACAAAGGGACAGGCGTGAGCAAGCTTCCCTCACATGGCTGAGCACATGGGCCGCCCCAAGTGCCAGAAGTTACAGGGGAGTTGGGAAACCAGCTGGAGGAAGGAGGGCCATATCTGTCAATTTAAAGTCTAGCATATGTAGGCATGTATAAATACAAAGACTTCATGTTCCACTAACACATGCTTTCTCACAGGAATTAAAGAGGAATTTTATAACACAAATTGTCTACAATAATTGATAACCCTGAAACTCTTGAATTCAGTAGAAAGCACCATGTGATCTTCTGGCAGCAGATTCATTTTCCTATCCTGCTGTGAAGGCAATTTTTCTAATGCTTCTTTAATAAGGAGATTTACAGAGACATAACCCCAATGTGGAGCCATATTTCAGGAATTAAACTCAGTAAGACACAGCAAATGAGGTTATAAAACAAGGAGGCCACGCATTCCAGGCTTCAGTTTGTCACCAACCATTTGATCTTGGGCAAGTGATCTGCATGCTCGAAACCCCCGTATCTTCAGAAAAGTGAAATATTTTGACAAGATAATGAATGGAATCCTTTCCACCCCTAAAATCCCATGCTGTGAGGCGCCAGGAAGAGCCATTTGGACACATATCATCATTGCACAGAAAAAGCCTTTGCTAATCCGGGCTGCTAGCCCAGGCATCCAAACGAGGACCTGCTCTTTGAGTTAGCCTCCTATCCTCATTGAACGAACGTGATAAAGGATTTAGAGTCTCGTTTACTTTGGGTTACATTCAAGAAGACTTAGAGGTGCTAATTCTCAAACCATTTTCACACATGTCATCTTTTTGTTCTTCCCGAGTTGGGCATTATTATCTGAAAGATACTTTCTAATATAAATTTTCCTCTGTGCCGATATGAAATCGAGTTTCAGAGAAGTTAAATGACTTTTTGTCATAAAGCAGTGATGCTGAAACAGTTTTATGCTTAAAGTTCTTTCTACTAAGACAGTGCCCTGAGGTAAGCGGTAACAGCTCCTTGTTTTAGATTAGATGGGGACCTGGGTTTCTTCATACCGTTGCTGCATACGGCACAAAGTGATATATCAATTCCAAAAGATTTTTCTAGCTACATATTTATGTTTAGAGCTGTTGAGAATATAAAAACAGAAGACGAATTAAACAAAACTGTCCTCCAGTTGCTTATAATCTAATTGGGAAAGCAAGACCTACTACTATTCAAACTAATCCAGATTTTCTTCTGAAGTCACTTACAGCTACATGGTTCTTCATCATTGAAAAGGATTTCTCCAGTACTTACTCACGTCTGACGATGAAAGGGCAGCAGGCCCCTTAGAATTCAATTGGAAATACTTTGAGCAAGGACACATTAGCAACCCAGGGACAAAAGAGACAGTTGGCCAAAAGCTTACCCTGCTGTGCTGAGTGTCAGAGCTCCATAAATACGGGCATGCTCCAGCACAGAAGTTGGCATTGTACCCTTTAGGTTCATGTATCCATTTCCACCCTAGGTCCCTCTTGAAATCAATGTAAAGCGGACGAAGGCAGCAGTTATCCTGCACATTTCTGGTAAGAGAGCAATGGAAATTTTTAAGGCTGATATCCCCCCTGCCCCTCATCCCAAACCAGAAAAATGACTCATTGATTTATTCAACAAGCATCCAATGAGCAAAGATCATGGGCCAGGGTTTAATGGGTTTATTGTGTTCTCAAGTGACTTTCACGATGGCGCATTCGGGTGATTGGTTGGACCCTTTTCCCTTAGAAGTGCTCCAACCCTCACTCCCTTGTCTGTGACTTTGAAAGTCAAGTTTTTTCCCTTGAATGACTAGATATAAGCAGAGAGGTGGCTGGAAGAGACCAATCCCTTTTGCAAGGGCAAAACGGGACAGTTTTGCCATCCAGCCTCTATTGCCCTTTCAAACAAAAAAATGAATGGAGTACAATAGCTATTATCAAAGAACCATCGGAGGCATTTGCCTTTGAGAATAAATCCTTTACTTCAGTCCACGTCCCTTGATCTAGGAAGGAACCAGAGGTCAAGAAACATGAAGTATTGCTTCGTGTGACCACTGAAGCTGGCAAACAAAAAGAAACCCGATTTGACTTGTGAACTCTGACACGTGGAACACTTTGTCAGTGAGGGCCTCTCCCTTCTCCGTAGCTCTCCAAATAAAGAGCCTTCCTGTTACAAGGCTTGATAAGGAACCGCAGAAGAACATTCACACTCTCCCTCCACAAACTCACATGGGAATGGGAAATAAATTCATGTTGCCCTCACTTCCCTCAAATTCTGTAGCTAAAGACAACAGACAGCATTTTCCTGCTGCCTCTCTCATCTCTGTTACCGTGAAAGAGGAAACCGTAGTACTCTGCCGTGGGGGTGAAGGCTTTCCTATGGATAGTGAGGCTTCCAAATTAGGAAGCTGTCATCATGCACCTCAAATAAGCATATTTGCTCTAAGGAGCAGGGAGCCCATATTTTTCTCCAGCCCCAAAGTGCTTGGGGAAGTCTTGGTAATAAGCAGGGGGCTGGTTTCTTCACTTCACACTTGGTTCACTGCCAAGGGCTGATGAATGCAACACAGAAATAACTGTTTTAAGCCTCTGGGAAGAATGATGGTGTGAGATATGGTAGCTCAACTGGAACCACCTGGCCTTAAGCAATGAGTGTGATTCAGGTCCATTTGTAGTGAGAGAAAAGACAAGGGCAGCAGAAGAGGTAACACACAATTACATTGTTTTACTGTAGTTTCCTTTACCTAAAGCAATAGGCTGCATCCAAAGCACGCTTCTTCCGCCGGTTGGACTGTTGTGACTCAAGTCTGTAGGAGGGCAACAACATTAGCAGGAGGTGTGGGGCCTTCCCACTGGTTTTTTTCCTAGTGGACTTTATAGTTTTCTGATCACCACTGGTATATGTGGAGGTGCCATCAATACCTTGAAAAAATGCATTTGGGTAATGAACATTTAGCTTTACCTTCAGCAAATATAATCAGCCATATTCCTTTTTCCTTTGTACAGTGTCACCACAAACACTGATGACCCACAGTAGCACCAGCTGGCTCTAGTCACCCCCAGGGAAGCAGGTCTGGCCCAACAGGACTCCCGCAGGTGACAAGGGATGCTTCTAAATGGGGGCAACTGTCAGAAGGCAGTTCAGCATCAGAAGACAGGGCTTGTTGGTTATGGAAGTCACTATGTAAAAAGTCTTTGACCTACAGTCCCAGGGCAATCGAGGCAGGTTTCTTCAGTCAATGCTCAGTTTAGGCCACGTGTACCCCCCTCAGCGACTAGACACAGCGACAGAACATGCCTCGTCACCCACTGGTTCACGCTCTTCCCAGGACTGCTAAGCTCCAAAGATGATCCTAATGAATGTAACCTGAGACATACACTAAAGCATGGTGAATTAGGTTCGAGTGTCACAGGAGTCCCCCGTCACCTGGTGCTGCTTGGGAAAGCTGTGAAGAAAGGGCTTTTTCATTTATTTTATGGCATCCTCAACACTTCCCTGATTCGATCTGAGATTTGGAAACTCGAGCTCTCGAAAGCATACTCAAGAGACTGCCCATTGAAGCATTTAACCCCCACCCTCTAGAGAACCATGACGAGGTTAGAGACTGAAATAAATCTCTAGACCTCTAGGAGTATTTTTCCATGAGCAAGGGCCACTGTAGCCTTTTGCGTGAGGGTGGAGGTCTCAGCAGTGTTAGCTGGGAAGGAAAATCATCTCCCTGACCAGGTGGCGTGGAGCCATGTTGCACAGGCATGCTGTACAGACTTCCTCTCACTTCTCATTATCCAATGACTCCTCATTCCCCTTGACCTTTGACTAACTCACTAAACGGTGAGCGAGAATATGGGGAAAACTAAAACCTTGCTCTATGTCTATAAACTATTTAAAAATATGATAAGGAAGCTGTATTGGGCACCAGCTAGAAAAGGTGGACTATTGCCAGATAGGTAAGGTCAGTTAGAGAGGCTGTGATACCGGGAGACTCCCTTCCTCTGGGACATACAGCTGTGGCACCCTAACATTGGGTTTGGGGGCTATTGGTGGTTTTCCTTAAATGCATGCTTTCTTCTTCTTCTATAATGTTAGCATAGATGGAAAGCTGGTTTGCTGAAATCAAGTATAAAGGGTTTAACTGACTGTTTAACTGTTTGGGAGGATGATGAGTCAGTCAGTTGTCTTGCCAAGTCATCACTGGGCATCGGGCATTGTAAACTGGGAACCTGCCTCTTTCTTCCGATCCTTCTGCCTTCATAAATCTTTACAACCGTATCTTCGCTGAAACAAATGTAACTCCCAGGCCTGACCAAACAATCCCGTTTGACATGCAAACTGACTTCATCACCCATGAGATTATCAGCATAAGCCCTTTCCTCCCCCACCTCATATGACCAAGTTTCAGTTACCTGCAAATCTTGCTTCTAGTTCTTCACTTTTATTGGGGATGATGTAATTATTAGATGGTACAAAGGTACAGCAGGGACAGTGTAAACTTATTTTAAATCCCAGGTTTCTGTCTGGAAAACATTAAGTCAAGGAGGTCATTTGTACATGTGTCTAGACCCTTACATCTGCAATCAACTTGTAATAACAGGATCACTGAACATCTAGGGAGGAAAACAGAGGTTGGTTGTAACCTTTATGGTGAAGCCATTCATGAACAGCATCAGTTACGTCAAAGGAAAGCCATTCGCCTTCTGCTCTTGTTTTCACGACCTTGCTGTCGATGTAGCGCTGGGTTGGAGATGTTAAATCTTTGGATTTGAGAATCTAGAGAAAGAAAGAGCAAGAGAAAAGGTTCAGTTGGCATACTGACAGCATGACAAAATGAAAACCATTAACAGGATTCCAATTCATTATCTAAATTTAGCCACACTCTGGTATATCCATGCATTGTCATCTCAATAGCATGGCCACATGCATAAAAACATAACACCAGGCCATTTGCCATGAAAAATAGAGCTACTAAATCAGCTGTGTGTTATGATAAAGGTGACAGGCACCATAAAGCCAAGTGTCTAGAAGAAAGTGACAGTAATTATTTTACTTTGCTGACATAAGCTTTGGAAGATTTCAGCCATAAATTCTATGCTATTAGGTTAATGGTTTTGTTGTTCTGCTTCCGTACTTATTTAATTGAGGCAACTGGGATGTAGGGAGGGACACAAGGAGGGGTCCAGTTAAGAGGACCTATGGCCACCCTCAGAAGGCCCTGAATTGTAAGTCTCCTTCTAAGAAAGAGAAAAGGTCCTCACCGTGGTTCCTAAATCTGTGGACAGCAATATACGTGGCGTGCCTCAGACTTTGAGGGAAGTCTCTAACTGGGAATTTTACTCTCAGTGTGACTTGTTATGATTTATAAAGATATTCCATGCCCCACACACTAAGAATGAATTTGGGCAGGAGTAGTCTGGCAGAGTGTGCAGTGAGAGTCTGAAAGCCAATTAGCCTGAACACTGAGATTTTAGAAAGACACATTTATTTCAAATAAGAGCAACTGCAGTACGTTCCTGGGTTTTTATAGGAAGTGAACATTTTAGGTGGTTTTTAAAAATTCTGTCTGTCTTTAGTCAAACCAAGATCCTAATTCTCCTAGAGCTATATTAAATCCCTACCCAATCCATATCCTGCCTTTCCTCAGAATTTAGGGGCTCCAGCCCCATCAGTTTATACTGCCCTTCCTGATACTGAGTCTAGCTGTTCTATCATTATTTCATACATATGTTATTTGGTCATTTCATACATATGTTATCCTATGCTTCCCCAGGGCAGGGATCATATCTTTAATCTGATACCATTCCAATGTACAGTGCTCAATTTAATTAATGTCTCTTCAATGAGTATCTAGAAGACTTATTTACTCTCCTGTAAATCTTGTAAAATAAAAATGCATAATCTTCCTGATTTTAAAGTGCACTTTTCTTCCACATGTGTGCATGATTCATTTCAGGTAACCTGGCAACAAATGCTTCCTAAAGTATTTGGCATTATAAGGGCATATTTTTCTGGGTTAAGTAAATTTAGAAAAGGAGAGTGATTCATAAAATTGGATTTTGGGGTACCATCATGAATTTTAGACCAAACCTTCTCAACAGTCCTGTTGCTAAGGTTCAATAAACCTCACTAAGTGAAGAGAATCTAGAGGAAATCAGGATTCTACCACAAGCAAGAGATGCTCTTTGTGAATTAAAGGAAACAAAATGTGTGACTTAAGGTCTGGGCCCACAGGGCTCTGGGCATGGCACTCTATTTCATTTCATTTAACCCTCAAAACATTCCTGCAAAGCAGATTAAGGAAAAGGAAACTCAGGGAGGTTACGTCACTTGCCCAGGGCCTCACAGTAAACAGTATGGAGAGAGGACTCAAAGCTGCCACTCATCATGTTCCCATCTTGATGCTGGATTTTGCAGGCCAAAAGGAGTTGTGGGAAGTCAGTGTCGGATCATGATTCAGCCCTACCCCTTTCCAGATGACAGGAAACATGTGATGATAGAGGCAAAGATTTCTCATCAGATTATAATGAATGTTGGTACAAGATGAGAATATACCACGTGGAATGTATACAGTTAATGCGGACATAACACCTGAAACTTTAAAGATACATCTTACCAGCAGACAATCCTTTAGAACTCAAACCTTGCCTTGAAAACACTCCCAGTTGTGAAAATAAGACGCCACTTATCCAATTCAGAATAAACAGTATAATTAACCTATCATAGGATAATCATGAGAAAACAATGGTTGAGAGAAAATTTTCAGGCATTTTCATCTGCCTCATTGTCTAAAAACTAGTAACCTTTCCATAACTCATTTTTCTGTCTTTAAATTTCTTCCCCTAGATGACCTCCTGTAATGATGTATTATTCATAATGCCTTGTATATTTGCCTTTTTCCTAGTTAGCACAGTGTATATCTTGTTCCTCTTTATTGCTAATACTTAGACACAATGTCTAGAACAAAACATTTTTGAATTAATTGCATGTAATATATCATATATCACATGTTTGATATCTAAGATATATGTGTGTATACATGTATATATATAAATACACGTATACTGGCAAATTGGTGGAATTTCTTTACCTCATAGAGAAGGAGTACATCTAAATGACCTTACTTTACAAGCAGACCAAAGGGGAGAAAAATGATTCTGCAACTTTTTTTCTTTCTTAAAATCTCATGAGAAGACACATGCTTTCTCAGCTATAAAACACTGGTAGGTTCTGACAATGGATGGCTTTATATTCTCCCACAGGTGAAAGGTTTTTGCTAGTTCAAGAACAGGCCAGTTTGAACCACCCAAGAAAGACAGCTTGTTAGCTATGTAATTATGAAATAGACCAGTGACTTCGGTCTTGTGGGTTTGCTGTCTCACGCTTTACTGCCAAGGCATTCTTAAGCCCACTTGTTGCAGTTTAACCCCATGCTTTCTTACCCAGTCCTCAGTGGACACAGGACACAGCTGCTTTGCATCACTCATAGAACATCCTTCATAGTCTTGGAGATTATTGAGTCCCCCTCAGCATGCTCACTCTCTCTCTCTCTCTAAGCTAAATAAACCCAGTTCCTGTAGCCCATATTTAGAGGGGTAATTTCCCAAACCTTGAATCACTGGGGTCACTGACACGGATAAATGATGCTAAAAGTACTCCTCTGCCAGCTTCATGATTTTGCTTCAGAACTGGCTACAAAACCTTCCAATCACATCTCATAGTCTCAGGTCTTAACTTGAAAGGTATCTTCTTTCTAAGAATAGATACAACCACCCTATTCCTAATTTATCTTCCATTTATCACCCACCCTAAACCCACCTGCTGCTATTATCAATTAGAACTTCCCTAAATCCAAGAGTTTACAAAAAAGGACCAGATTGGTCAACTTTAGCCATTCCATTTTAGCCTTTGCTGTCTGCCTTTGTCCAATCTCCCAACGAAGGTATTGAATGTTAAGTCATGGATATGCAGCTGTTGTTTTTTTCTAGAGCCATAGTCGCTTCTAAATTCCTTTACACATCTTATCATGACAAAGATAATTGAGCTGAATAGAAGTTCTCTTAACTGGCCTCCATTTAACTGACCAGATTAGCCAGTATTTTCCATGTGTTCTGTAATATATATCAGCTGATGCCCACAGCCTGCTGGGTGTGGATAAAGTGAGGTTCTTATGGCCAAGATTCTCACCTGGCCTTGGTTGGCTAGCTCACTATACATGTGTAGGCAATGCGTCATTATTGACTCTATACAAAGAGCTCTTCCCAGTGCTCTGGGTGACATGCTGGCATGGCTGCAAGGCTGCAGGAGAGCAGAGACTAGACTGGAGTGGTGGTAGTGCCGAGGACAGAGACTGAGATGGCTGTGGGGGCAGAGAGGCCCAGAGGCTTGCTTCATGCAGACTCGCTCTGAGTGGATGGGGTTCTAGTGATTGACCTGCCACCATGGGAATAAAGTTGGGTATAAACCCTTTCACCCCAAGAAGGTTCTACTGTCATTTCTTTGGTCACACTGAATCCATAGTGAACTTGCCCGGGGCTGAATCCCATTGGCAAGACACTGGGGTTAATTACTGGTAAGTAGTCTGGTATGTTCCAAGCACTCTTGTTTTACCAGTTGAGTTGTATGCTTAGCAGGTATCAATTGTACATGTTTCTAAACCTGTTTATGATAGTTGGACTTGATATTGTAATTACACAAATTAATTAAATGATAAGATAAAGGACCAAAAGTAGAGAGAGCTGTTGCTTCTGTGAAAACCAAATTTAATGCTTTGGAAAGTCTTCATAAAGAGAAGTTGCTTTAAAAAAGATTTTCTTTTTTCTGGAAAAGAGTTTGGTGGTTCCTCAAAAAGGCAAACATAGAATTACCATATGATCCAGCAATTCCACTCCTAGGTATATGCCAAAAAGAATTGAAAGCAGGTACTCAAACACATACTTGTATACCCATGTTCATAACAGCATTATTCACAATACCTGGAAGGTGAAAACCACCCAAGTATCCATCAATAGATATATGAATAAACAAAATGTAGTAAACACAAACAATAGAATATTAATCAGTCCTGATAAAGAATAAAAGTCTGACACATTACAACATGGATGAATCTTGAAAACACAAAAGGACAGATATTGCATGATGTCACTTACATGAGGTACCTAGACTGTGGGGAAAATGTAAGTTCCTATGGCCAGGATCCTCACCTGATCCTAAACTACTTGATGATGTAAATAGCCTACTGCTAGGCTAATACTTCCAAACCTCTAGGGAAGTAACTATTATTGACTGAGTCACTATATAAAGAGCTCCGTCCAGTGCTCTGGGCAGAGGCAGAGACAGAGGTGTATTACAACCTGCAGATTGCTGGATACAGACATAATTCTAATGCTTGACCTACCATTAGAAGAATAAAGGTGGGTATAAACCCTTTTACTCCAAGAATGTTCCTTTGTCATTCCTTGGTCTCACTGAATCCATAGGGAACTTGCTCAGGCCTGAAACCCTCAGGCAATATAAAAGAGTAGGCAAATTTATATAGACAGAAAGTATCATAGAGGTTGCCAGGGACCGGGACAAAGGGGAATGGAGAGTCATTGTTTAATGGGGACAGAATTTCTGTTTCAGATGATGGAAAAGATCTGGAAATATACAGTGGTAATGGTTTACTATGTTTATACTTAATATACATAATATACTTAATGTCACTAAATTGTATACTTAAAATATGGTTGAAAGGTAAGTTTTATGTGACATATATTTTACCACAATATTTTTTTTTCTAATTTTAGATGTGGAAGAGACAACTATAAAAGAAATAGCAAAAGGAATAATCTGACAAAAAGAAAATAACCTAGAAGGATCCTCCACTCAAGTTGCTCAGCAATTGTCCTGAAACTTCTCTCTTCAAAGAAATAAAAACTAGAAATCATAGGTGATGCACTATGGATGTGGTCCATGCAAAAAGATATGACATGGATTGGAAACAAGCAGAGCTATAGTCAAAAAAATGTCCTTGGACTTCAGTAACAAACTCAGCAAGTAAATTGTATGTGTACATATATGCACATATACATATTTTAAGTTAAAATATTTAAGGTCTGAGTCTTCTCGCTCTCTCGCCAATGTTTCTATAATCCCCTCCTTTAACTTTCTTTTCTTTAAATAAAAGATCAACAACATTCTTGATTGAATTAGGAAAGATGCTTCTAATATACTAAAAATGAGATTTAGCTGCCTCTTGCTTAGCTACCACCCACAGTGATGTTTGAATGTTACCTTTATTATATTATTGATATATACACATTATCTATAATATGTGCAAAATACCCACATAGTGCCTTTGGGAAGGCTGTAAGCTCTTACTGAATTAAAGTTCCCTACACAAAAGGACCCATTCATCTCTCTGCCCCTGGAAAACAGCCAGTCAAGGAGTGGACAGAGGAGAAAGTTACTGATGTTACCCAAGATTTTAAGAGAAGGAAGGAAGGAAGGGAGGGAGGGAGGGAGGAAGAAAAAAGAAAAGAAACAGAAGTCTAGATGAAAAATCAGAGCCAGAGGAAATCTTAGTCTTAAAGGAATACTATATATCAACTCAGGATTGGTTTAGTTACCAAGAGCAATACCTCTTCCACTCTTGGGAGATGTTGCAAACAGTTACAACAAATAGGCAAGATACTAGAGTAGGCAAATTCATAGAGATAGAAAGTATCATAGAGGTTACCAGGGACTAGGGCAAAGGGAAATGGAAAGTCATTGTTTAATGGGGACAGAGTTTCTGTTTCGGATGATGGAAAAGATCTGGAAATATACAGTGGTAATGGTTTACTATTTATATACTTAATATACATAATATACTTAATGTCACTAAATTGTGACATTGGAAATTCTATTTTACCTTGTATATTTAGACATCAAAAGACCGCTAAGAAAACCAAGGGGCTAATTCAACCATACTTCTAATGGAAGGGTAATTTAACAATAGAACTGTAGAGAAAAACTGACACCAGATTAATTAGTATGGGCTCTCATCTTGCTATTTTTAGATACATTTAATGCTTTTAATGCATTTAACATTTAAATGTATTTAAATGTTTGTGATGACTTGCACAGAATGTTTAACAAATGAGGAATGAAACATTCACTCTGCTGATTATAAGCAGCACCATTCTCAAACATTCATCTGCCCTCCAGGCTCTAACTTCAGTATCATCTGCTCCAACCCAATACAGTTCATTCTCTAACATGTCTTTGTGAAGACTTCTCATGACAGTTAACTTGCTACTTTTTGAGGAAGGCCATCCACTTTTGGATAATTCTTCTTTATCTTAGACTTAAAATTTCCATCAACTAGTCTTAGCTAGTAATACTACCATTGCCTCATGTTCATACAATCATTTAAATTTTCCAAATATTTGAACATTTTCACATTTTTCAGTCTTCACCAAAACCGTGTGAGGTGGACATTATGGTCCTTATTATCTACATTTTACAGCTGAAGGAAAAGAAGCCGTAACACTTACCTGGGTTACCAAATCCCTATAGGAAGAGCCTGGGCTAAAATCTTGCCCTCCTAATACCAGTGGAGAGTGCTTTCCAATGTTGTATTTTTGCTCTCTTGAACAGGATGTCAAATTCTCTTTCTTCGTTATGTCAGGCCCCAATCACAGGAGGTGGCTTCCCTCAAATGCTTCCTTCAGGACAAGGTTCCAACCACTCGACCATCTTCATCAAGCCCCTTTTCAATATCCTTCTGAAAATCAGTTCCTCAACAAACTCCAGATATAGTCTAGCAGAATATGGAGAATATCACAGAATATGCCAAGTGTGGAAAAGAGTGGCTATCGCTTCCTCTGTTCTGGTCACTATTCTTAAAGCAAGCTATTTATTTCTGGCAGCAGCTACATCACACCATTGAGTCATAGTAAACGTTTTATAAAATAAAACCTCTGTTCTTACACAAACTGTTAAGGCAAACTTTCCACTCAAATCCTTTCTGGAATGACATGGAATGAAAAGAAAAAGAAAGGAAGAAAGAAAGGAGGGCAAAGAGGGAGTGAAGGTTGGTTTTTCTACCAGTGGTTCTCCAACTTTAGCCAGTGTTAGAGACATCTGGAGGGCTCATAAAAACACAGATTGCTGAGCTCCATCCCCAGAGTCTCTGATGAGTAGGGATGAGGCTGGGGCCCAAGACTTTGCATTTCTAACAAATTAGGTGATACACAAGCTGCTGGTCCACTCCTAGCACCACTCCTCTAGCCTATGTTCACGCAATTCACTTTATAAACTGAAATGCAAATTACATATATCTCTGTTGATTTTAAACTTCTTATTTGACCTTGGTTTTCAGTCATTTGGAATCTCTCTGAATCTTAAGTTTGCTGTTCAACACATCACACAGTGACAGCAGCCCCACGTCCAATGTCTTCATCGGCTTGATGATAATAATGTTAAATTACGTAGGGCCAAACCCACAGCCTGTTGATGGATCCTCAGGGACTTCTTTCCTGGTTGGTCCTGTTTCTTTAACCCATGTGCTGTGATAGGTTGTTTACAGAGGGGAAAAAGTAGAACTTCACTAGTGTAAGCGATGCATGAGGCCCATTTTAGGCCAGGGGTCCTGCCCATCTTCCCTAACTGACAATCCCACCCATTTCATTCTGCAGCCACTTAGGTTTCTCCAAAGAACCCAAAAGGCTAGCCAAGTGCCTTTGGAAACATTATTGTGGTAAAAAGGCTCATAGGCTTTGAAGTCAGGCAAACAAACTCTCGCTTACCAGCTCTGTGATTTTCTTATTTATGAAAGGGATTAATAAAACCTACCTTCTGTGTATGTTGAGAGAATTAAATGACATGGAGTAGGCAAAACACCTTCACATTGCCTGGTATTCAGCCAATGTGAGTTACAATTATGTTCTTTGCCTGGCCAACATCTTCTAGGTGCTTCTGCTATCTAGTGAATTAAGTCCAGGTTCCTTAGTTTAGCACTTAAGACACAACTTGTCACCAACCTATCATCCTAGACTCACCTTTCGTCTCTAGAAACCTCAGCTAAACATTATTCCTAAAATATGTATTATATGTCGCAAACTCTGTGTTCTGCCTAACATCCCTATCAGAAAGCCTTCCCCCTAGGTTATAACAACAGAAATTTGCATTCTCATAGTTCTGGAGGCTAGAAGTCAGGAATCAAGGTGTTAGCAGAGCTGGGCTTCCTTACCCAGGCATCTAAGGGTTTACCTGCCGCCTTTGGCATTCCTTGGCTTACAGCTGCCTAACTTTAGACTGTACCTGTTTCCCATGGCCATCTTCTTATAAGGACACTGATCATATAGGATTAGGGGTCTACCTTACTCCAGGATGACCTCATTTTAACTTAACTAATTATACCTTCGATGGCCCTGTTTCCAAATAAGCTCACATAATGAGGCACTGGGGACTGGGGCTTCAGCATATATATATATTTTTTTGAGGGTACCCCATTCAGCCTATAATGGTAGGTGCTCATACACTATACTGAATTGTGTAGAATGTAGCGCTCTGTACCTAAATGTTCTAAATGTTCTGACTATAAAGTCCTTCAAAGCAAAGAACGTTCTGGTGCTTTCTTATTCTTCCTCAGTCTTTTCCACTGCAACTCACACAATCCCTCCTTGGTAAATTCTTAATGACTAAAAGACTTCATTAGAAAGACACACACGATCAAGTGACAAAAGCCCATGAACATCCCTTGATCAGCCAGTGTTTTATAGTGATTATAATTACTTCTTGGAATTTTATGCACATATACATCACCGAGATTTGAAAGACAGATAGGTAGGTATATAGACAAATAACAGAGATTATACACATCACAGAGAGTATATATATATATATATAAGAATGAAAAAAATGAAGGCGATAATAGAAAATTGTAAGGGGAAAATAGAAAACATATATATATATATATATGTGTGTGTATGTATAGGAAGAATCAATGGACAGTGTGAGCAATTTTATACTGTATTTTACCCTGTATAGTTAATAGATTTCATTATGGAATGAAAATAAGGGAGAAAAAGCAAGAAAGAGAACTTCCAGGTAATAGGAAGTGGGGCTGTTCAGGGAATCAGCACCGGTGAAATGGCTTTTCTTCCAGGGATCACCCTCTGTTCCTACTTAACTGCAACCTCCCTGAACCATGCTAGGTCACTTTGGGGGCAACCCACAAGCCAACACACTGCCCGACCATCCTTCAGACATGGCTTCACAGGCCCACTACTTATCTTGCTTCTCCCATCACCACGTCTTATAACTGCCATGGCTCCTTTGTGATCACATCCCTCTGAGAGGTCATAAGAAATGCACACCACCCAGGAGCTTCGTGAGAAGCTGTGTAGTTGACTTCCATGGAATACACATCGGCTTCGAGCAAAGACACACATAAAAATCGTTTCTTTGGAGCTCAAGTGTCTACTATGTCACTGTATTAACTCTTTAGAGTACAAATCCATGTGTAATTATGATAAAGTACGGCACATATAGATCTTTAATGACCTTTATGGAAATGTCACCAGATATATCTTCAAGCTACACACACACACACACACACACACACACACATACACAGGAAAGCCCCTCTCTGTGATGAAAACACCTTATAATTTTCTATTATCTCCTTCATTTTTTTTTCATTCTCTACAGACGGGCCTTTGTGTTGACTGTACATGTACATAAACAAGTAAATTCATTTCTACAGGTCTGAGGGATGAAGGAGTCCTTTGTGTGAACAGAAAGTCTCTCCGCTTGCTGCACGTCAACTGTATTCATAAGAGCATTGTATAAAAACCATAAGATAGAGGAAAAGACTCAACAGTACAAAAGTCACACCAGTACAGGCAAGGAAAGAGATATATGCAATGCAACACTCAACATTAGAAAATGAAGGGAAATGAAGCCAAGACCATAAGTCAAGCCCGTCCTTGAAAACTCGTGGCCACACAGCCTAGTACTATGGCTTTTGATAATTTTAGTTGTATCCTGCCATGGGGGAAACTAGTCTCCCCAGCAAAACTGCAAGCTCTCTGGAGCCATATCTTCTGATTTTCTTATTGGATCTCCCTTTTCAATTCCACTCTGACTGGACACCAACACACACACACTTGGAGAACATGGCTCCTTTGTCATTGCGTCCACTTCCAACACCCTTTTCCTCCTTCCTCAGTACCAGTGATGCACATGGCCTGTCTGTCATTTAAGTCCCTGTTCACACTGAGCCAAGTGCTTTAATTTAGGAAGTGTGACTATAAGGTAACACATCTTAAAAAATAAATAAAATGAGCCTAGTTTTTCTAAAAACATAGTTTATGGGCTACCCAAAAATATCAGTTTCATTAATCTATTATATAATTTGATTTTATTGTTTTACCTATATGGTCATTATCCATTTAAACAATATTAGGTCTCAAAAAATAGAAAAAAAATGGGTAGTTGCACCCATGTCTTTCTTTACAAATAGTTAGATAGATATCTTTGAGGCAAATGCAGCAGAATTTCCAGATTCAAATCCAAATCCACTCTTTCTCAGAAGAGTTCCCTCATGATGATACACGGACATTTCTACAACATTCTTTGTACTTGAAACTTATTTTAAAATTTTTCTTAAATTCAGTCGCAAAACATCGACTTAAGCACCCACCATGCATCAGATTTTGTTCCAGGAATTTACCTCTAGGGGTGGAAATAAGAAACAGAGATGGTAGAAGGTCAAACATAACAAATAATGAAGAGTGTGGTGGAGAAACATAGAGTGGAGAACAGGGAGGGGAGGTGCTGACAGAGGGACCCTGTGGTTGTAGATAGTGGGTGACCAGGAAGGCCTCTCTGAGCAGGTGACATTCCAGGAAAGACCTGAAAGGATAAAGAACACCAGCCTTCCAGCCTTCCAGCTAGTGGGAAGGAGCTCTGTGGGTGGAGACAGGCTTTAGGAGGAAGTAAATACAGGGCCTTTGAGGAGCAGCAGAGGCCTGTCTGAGGGAAGTCACGGCTTGAGGGTGAGTGACCAACAGGCCAGGGACAGCCTCAGAGGCACAATAAGAACTTTGGTTTCTACCCAAAGAGAGGTAAGAAGTCATTGCAGAGCTTGAACAGGAGATTTTGATGTGACCACCATGTCAGTAGGAGTCACTCTAACTGCTGTGTTGCAAACAGCATCTAAGTGGGGCCAGGTAGGAGGCCGTTCCAGGAGGGACTGCCTGGACTGGATAGTAGTAGCCATGATGGGAGAACAGGTTGGAAGTCGAATCTATCTTTTAAGCACATAGGAAAATCAACTGAATTGCATTTCATTCCTCTTCACTAGAACTCTGGCAGTTTTTAAAAATCAACACTACTTTTCAAAACTTCAGCTTGATTCCCATTGAAGGACTTCTCGGTCATGTATTTTTAGACTCTGAACACTGCTCTACAACAGAAATTCCAGAAAGTATTCTGAGCACTGTTGGTATTAGGAAATAAACATATAACCCCCTTGGAACAATTTTTGCCTGGTAGAGGCTATAGAAGAGCTGGCATACATTGACAATATGAAAAAAAAAAAGGATCCTTATTAAAATCAATTCAGGAAGCATGGGGTCAGTCACTCTATAATCATTCTTCAGAAGGAAAAGCCAGACACATCACACACGCCCAGCACACCACTGCTGCCCTTGGAAGTGTTGATAAAGCAAACACACAAGAGGCTAAAACCAAGGGCCACTCCCCATAGCCCCGCTCTGCTCCACTGATAACAGGCAATGGGTCAGACAAGACCTTGTCCCACCAGAGATGACAGACATCATCACGGAATAGTTTTATAATCACTAGCCAACTTAGGGGGTAGGGGGCGGAATAGAAACCACGGCCTAGATGACAAGCAAAACCCTGATGGCAATCCACTCCTTACGCCTCCAACATGCCAGACGCTTTACACGTGTTCTCTTCCCAGTAACTTAGTGGACAAGAACTGTTATCTCCCTCTTATGATGAAAACCTGAGCTTCAGAGAGATGAGTGATTTGTAAGACCAGAAAGCTAACCAGTTAAAAACGGGGAAGGTGAACCCAGGGCCAGCTGGCTGGAAAGTTCCTCTTCTTTCCCACTGGGGAGCTGCTCAGCAACTGAATGAGAGCCCCAGGCTGAATGAGTTGCAAACATTATTTAAGGAGGCCCAGAAGCAAACCTCTGGGACAGCCACTGAGAACCTAGCAATAAGGGCAGGGTGGGGGTGGGGGGGTTCATTTTTAAGAGATTGTGAGCAGATCATGAATTCAATGCAACACTATTTCTTATAAAAGTTCAAACGCAGTGCAAAACTGTCATAATAATAATAGTAACCGTTGAATAGGCTGATTTTGTGCTAGGTGTTTCCATGCATCCTCTCTATGCCTTACAAAATTCTTGCCAAGTAGGTGCTTTTATCCACATTTGACTGATGTGGAAACTGTCTCAGAGTCGGGACTTCCTCAGACTCTCCACAGGACCAAAGCCCATGTTGAACCCACACTGGCCCAACTGCAAGGACTACTGCTTCTCCTCCTAGAATGGTAAGGTGGTCAAGAGCTTGGCTTCTGCAGCCAGACTCCCTGGATTCAAATCCTGACCCTGCCTTGTCCTACCTGCATGGCCTGGGCAAGATCCTTAACTTCTCTGTGCCTCAGTTTCCTCACCTATAAGATGAAGATAATCATAGTACTTACCTCAAGGGTTATTATAAAGATAAAATGGATCAAACTATGTGAAGCACTTTATAAAAGAGTGCCTAGCACACCACAAGCACCATTTGTCAGTGATAATGATGGATAGTGCTATAGAGTTGACATTATGCAAAAAGAACAAAGAATCATTATTACTGTTACAGGAACATTTCTTTGAATCCAGTGGGGAAGGACTGTCGTTCACAGTACTTTGGGGGTCCTGCCTACTCACAAGACGGCTGACATCATAACCTCATGCAAATGACAATAAGCCAATTTCTTTATGAGCCAGTAAGTCATTCGATGAGTTTAAGAAAAACCTGATCTATTAATAGCCTTGTGCAAACAAAGTGTTTATTATACCTCTTGGCTTTTTTGAAGAAGCGGGTTACTATTCTGTGTGTGCCTCCAACGTGGCGCCAGAGTTCCGATCAGTAGTAAAGGGGTTGTATTCCGTGAAATTCTGTACAACAGGGGCACAGTGTAACTGACTCTTTTCAGTAGCACTTTTTGCAATTCTAATTGAACAGACAGTCAGTTTTTTTGGCTGACCTCTTTTCATTTTACACACCCTTGGGCAACTGGAGAAATGAAAGCTGTGGGTGCGTGTGTGCGTGCATGCACTCACGCACACGCACGTGTTTAAGGTTAGGAAAAGTCTTCATTAACTCCATTAGTGCTATGCCCTGCACAACAGTAGGAACCTTCCCGTTCATTATGTAGCATTAGAGGCCCTTAAAAAGCAGGCCTAGGCCACTGAAGTTGAATTTTCACTGTTAAAGTCTCAGAGGTGTACACCGTTTACAACCTTTACAGAAATGAGATATATATATATATATATATATATATATCCATTAAAAGTGGCTTGTAATTCACTCCTCCTACGAAAATAGTTGTTTATTTTTCCCCATAAAAATCAATTCATCCTTGCATCCTCAACTCTAAAAACTCATTCAATTACAATACAGCTTGAAGTAAAAATAGAAGATATAAATGACTTAGGACTTAGCCACCGTGTTGTATATACTTGCAAGCGATCTCTAAAAAATGAGATTTTATCATATTTGATAAATAGGTTACTGGGCAAAGGCAAATGCAACCAGACATAAAAATCCAAGTCTTAGGAAAGAGGTCAGAGAAAGCAGGACAGATTTTATTTTACTCTCCTTCATCCAAGTTCTGAGACACTATTCTGTAGAGAGAGGAGCTCCCCTGTCGAGGCAAAGGGGACTCCTGCCGGAGCTGGCTGCTCTCTGCAAAAATGAATGGCCATTGCTCCTCCTTCAGCCCCAGTCAGGAAATCTAAGTTTCTTTTGAAATCCACCGAGATTACTGCATCTCAGCACACTCATTTCCTGATTCCTAGGGACCATCAGCAGATTGTATTCTACCAACCTATCTGGTACTAATATCTGGGGCCTCATACCAGCCTTGCACAAGAAGGAGACATTTTTCTCCAGATGTCTTATGATGTATGAACCTGGTACATCACATTGTCTCCCAGGGAGTTATTTTACATGATGTTATGAGTGACCTGAAAGTAATGAGTTAATCTGAAAAATAATATGGCAATTGACTTTGGTAGACAATTCAGTAGAGGGCTCTTCCCCTTGGAGAAATCAAAGACTTAGGAGTCAAAATATAAGTGAGGACATAGAAAGAAGGCAGCTAACATAGGCTGAGTGGCCACTCTCCAGCTGGCAGTTATGAACATTGCTTTATTTGACTCTCACAATAAATACCACGTGAATCAGGAATTATGAGGCCAACTTGGGTCACAAAGCCTATGCCACTGAACACTCCACCGCGCTGCTTCACAGTGAACAGAAGACACAGATGTAGTCACCATCACATCCCAGGGTGTTAATGCACACACTGAAACACAATGATAATTCTTTCATAACCTAATGAAAGAAACATAAAGCAAAGAAACTACTGTGCATTTTAAAGAACCGAACCTGCTCCTATCTCTATCTGATTTATTCAGATAGGTCCGCTATAAATATTGTAGGGCTCAAAGGAATCCCTCGGTTCAGGCAGATGGCTCAGCCCCTTGGAATTAAGGTGCTTGCCCACCAGGGAGCCCACCCAAGATGTCAGTCTGCCCCAAATCCGTACAACCCCCTTTCTGGAAAGAATGAATTCTAAGGCATTTCTCTGGATTCTCTAGATTTTGCTCTACGAGTATTTCCATTAGTGGAAAGACTATGCAGATTGAGACACACTTTACATGCTCTCCCCCAGGCACTGAGCAACTAGAAGGCAGAAGCTGAGTCGGCTGTCTCTCCAGAGGGCTCCCACTGTGATGCTGACTCAGTGCCATGGGAGGGGCTGGCTCACAGTTTGCTGACGGCTACACTAGGCAGTGGGTCAGGGTCGCTGACCAAAGAGGGCTCTGAGCTCTTTGCCACTCCTCCCATGGAGAGATGGAGTCTATTTCCTTTCCCTTTGAATCTGGGCTGACCTGTAGCTCATTTGATCAACAGAATGAATAAGGTGGAAGTGAGGTTCTGGCAGATTCTGCCTTGGCCTCTTGGTCACCTGGGCCTCAGGTAAAAAGCCTGCCTACCCTTTTTGGGAAGACCAAGTGGAGATACCCTGAGACTACCTGGAGAGGAAGAGGGTCTCAGCTGAGCCCAGCCTTCTGGTCACCCCATCCTCGCGCAAGCATACGAGCAGACTCATCACAGACCTTCCAGACCATCACAGCAGCCACCTGAATACCACCAGGTGACCCCAGTCAAAGCCACAAGGAGCAGAAGAACAGCCCAGCCCAAGCTTCTGACTCCCCCCAAAATCATGAGATGTAATAAAATGGTTGTTTTTTGAGGCCATGAAGTTTTGGGGTAGTTTGTTATTCACTGAATAGGGCATTGAAATAGTCACAAAGGTACAAATCTTAATATCCTAGAGGTGGTAAAGTTTGCAGTGAGCAATGGGTGTGAAAAGGGTTTGAGTTGGTGAAAGGCAGCTAGAAATAGCTGAGCCCCGCAAAGTCCTCCGAGGTCAGTACATCTAAATATAAGTGTTCTTTGGTGGGTCCGTGGAGCCATGAGGTCATGAGGACCCTTCAATCAGTAATTAACTTCTTGGGTCCTGATTTCTTCATTTGTAAAACTGGGGGTTTATTCCACTCCAAGATGGTGGGTGCCCTTGTTCATGTTGGTGCTACTCAGTTTGAAAATTCCCCTTCCCTATTTTCTCCCTCATAACCCTGTGCATGCTTTTAATCATAAATACGGAGCCACTTAATCAAAGATGTATTCAAGTTTCTAAATGGGCTGAGAGCTATACTAAATTTTGTAGGTTCGAAGGCATTTCCAGAGCACCAGAGCCCTATCTGAGCATATTCCAATAAAGGCTGCTGTTGGCATAAAGCTTTAAAAACACAGTAAGAGTTCCTGTTTGGAAAAAGTTCTATGTTCATGTATTTCTTTTTCTCCTCTATCCCTTCATGTATCAGGGTCTTTATCCCTATCATATCCCCTCCAATACTGGTGTACATTTAAAGCCATCCTATGACCACACCAGTATATGCTATTTAGAGTCTGTTAACATAATGGAAGTCAGAGATAGCAGGGGGGCAGTAAGGTTTTATTTTACCACCATTCATCCAAGTTCTAAGAGACTATTCCGCCAAGAGGGGAGAGTAGTGAGAACTCCAAGTTTCCTTGAGAAGCTAAATGTGACTTTCATAGAAGCTTGGGTGTTCTACCTCTCCCAGGCTGGGAGAGTCTACAGATACACAGCCTTGGACAAGATGAACTCTGAACTCACTCACAGAAATGCTATTGTATAAGTCCTCCCAGTCTGGCATTCTGACTCTAGAAAGAGTATGTATAAACATTTTTCAGAACACAATGACCCAAAAAGGCTTGGAATATGCTTTAAATCTGTGCTTTCCATTGAAGAATGGAGAATGGTCTCATCTGAATCATAAGAGGTGCTCTTTCAAACCACATCTGTTCACAGAAAACTCTTTTCCTCTCCAGGGACAATCAGAATCTCCAAGAAAGGGACCATGGGCAGTCTTTGTAGAAGTTCCCCAAGGGGAGGGGAGTGCCTGTGCCCACATGTGAGCTTGCTTGCATGCACACACACACACACACACACACACACACACACGCTCCCCTGCTTAAAATCAGTGTCCTGAGGAATCCTAATAAGTCATCCGCATATCATCTAACCACCCTGAGAACCTATTCGTAGTGTTCCTGTCTTTCTTCCCTTAGGGAGGAGAGAGTCAAATGCATGCTGGGTAATACAGTAATCACAGGGCCTCCAGAAACTTTCGAGGCTTTGTTCTTCTGAGTTGTTGGGCTCTCCAGATAGCTAGATCTGCCCATTTAAGTATCAGCCTTTCTTTTTCTCCAGCAATTTTGGATACAAAACTCTCTAAGATGTTATTGCATGTGTTCAGTTTCCTGAATATAATGTATCCTCACCTCCCCAAGTCAAGGCTTTTATCATAACCACCAATTTCCATAGAGGGGCTGGAAGGGAGATTTTATTACTGAAGGCTGCTAAGCCCCCCAAGAAGACTGCTGAAGGCAAGTGGAAAACTGGAGAATAACAAGCCAAAACTGGAACTCCAGAGAAGGAGGCTACAGCTGCTGTCAGCTGCCAGGTAGGGTGCCAAAAAGATGAAGAGTTGGTTGACTATAAACAGGGTAACATTTAGGAGAACTGTCCACAACAGGCATTGCATTCTGAGATTTGGTTTTCTGGGCAAGCCCCACTGTGGTGCACAGGCAAAAATCTCAAGTCTAAAGGGTCACCTGCTCCTGTCAGAGTATTTTCCTCCAGCCCTCCCCTTCTAATTCAGTGATGGTATTTGCTTGTGCTTCCAGAGATAACCACCCTAGTTAGAAGTGCACAAAGGGCCAAAGGCTGTCTTTTCTGGTAAGTCACCTGTGTGTATGTGTGCTTTGTGTCTTCTGTTCAGGGATCTTTGACTTACTGTCTTGACCGTGGCTGTTTCAGGTTAGGTTGCTGCAAAGCTGAGCTCCAGATAGATAAGGAGCTGTTATTCTTCCTTATTTTCCCTCTAAAATCACCTTCTTCCAGATTCCCATGTTCATTGACAGTGAACAAGCCTATCTTCACCTTCTCCTTCCAAAAAGCTTCCACCTTAGGTTGTATCTTTTCCTACTGGGGAGGGCTCTAATCTCAGGTCCTGTTGTTCACATCAGGGGGCAGCCAGGGCTTCAGTGACCTCTGGGAAGGTACACATCCACTAAGAACTCACAAAGGTTCCCTACAGTACCAGCCTCAAGGGACACATCCCCTCCCGGGGGTTCTGGGAATAAGGTAAGTAGTCCATAATCCTGCCATCAGAGGCCACTCCCGAGAGCACAAGGTCAGGGGCCAAAGAATAACAGTGATTTAGCAGTTTATGTTACAGACAACAAAACCTAAGAGAGCTTGCCTTCAAGGTACTGAAGTTATATAATTGAAACAGGGCCAGGGAGAACAATCCATGGGTGCCGGTCATCCATACAGACAAACCAGTAAGACTGATTTGAAAACCAAGAAAGAAGAGCATGTGATCATGTTTTTGTTTTTATTTTTTTCAGTCACCTTGCAATACACCAGGCTACCTTTGATCCAAGCTTCTTTTTCATAGAACTCTGTCTTGGCTTTCCCTCCATTACTCCACCCTCTAGCCAACCCAGTTTCTCTTATTCTTCTCCCATTCTGGCTGACACTGAGGCAAAGAAGAAGGGAAAGACTGGCTACAAAGAGCATAGTATGTGGTGAAGAGTGGGAGGCTAGGAGTCAGACCTGGATACTGGATTGGTATCCCACCCTGTCAGTTCCTAGCTGTAGGACCCTGGCCAAGTGACTTAATTTTTCTGTGACTCAGAGTCTTTCTCTGCAAAATGGAGAAGGAAAACAGTAGTAGAGAGAAAACCTGAATGAGTGGAGGTGGTTAAAAGGTACAACCTCCAGTCATAAAATAAGTCTCAAAAATATTAATATTCGGCATGGTGACCACACTTACCAACACGGTATTGTGTATTTGAAAGTTGTAAAGAGAGTAAATCTCAGAAGGTCTCACCACAAGAAAAGAGCATGTGTCACTATGAGGTGACAGATGTTAACTAAACTCATTGTGGTGATCATTTCACAATACAGACATATATAAATTCATATATTATATACCTTAAACTAATATGATGTTATATGTCAATTACGTCTCAATAAATCTGGGGAAAAAAAGAACACTTCATCATGCAAACTTCACAGTATAACTGTGCGTACTGAGACAACATTTATAAAGTGCTTAGCAGAGGCTCTGGTACACAGGGAGCTGACACTCCGCAGGGTGACAGCAAGCAATGGCGGCCTGTCACCAGCGTGCTATCCTCACGGTGTCCTCAGAACATGCACTGAGATTTGAAAGACTCCAAGGAAGGGTCCTTGAAGATTCATTTTAATAAGTCAGAACTATTTTTCATGAAAACACATGTAAATGCATACTCGAAAACGTTTTAAAAACTTTAAACTTATTCTCTGAGATCTCATATACAACATTGATTTGTATGGTATTTCCCCATTTTCATAAGAAATACAAAGAAAATTCTTATCCAAATCATCAACATTTCTAAAAGTTTAGAATCCAGGACAGCTAAATTTTCAGCAAATGGATGTCAAGACTTTTCTTTTCCTCAAGTAAGGCCACTTTTGAATCATTTTGTCATACATGCTGACTCTTTACACACTTTCCCTGGAGGACAACCTTCTCCCTTAATCTCTCCTCTCCTCCAGGCATAGAGCACCACCTATTTGGTGCCTAAAAGGCCCCTTTAAGACCATTTTTTGCACAGGCTTCTCCTGCCAAGAATGAATATCCTTCCTCCTGTTTTAACAAGATACTTCTCAAGGCCCTGCTCAACTCCCTGGTAAAATCTTTCCAACTGTGCTTTCTGCATACACTGTTCACATGACACTATGACGCACTTACATTACCTGTTTACAGGTCTGCCTCCCTCATCAGCTCAGGGCTTTGAGAGCAATGCTTTAATGTGCATAAGGGTCACGTGACGATCTTGTTAGAAATGTAGATTCTGATCTACATTCTGCCCCGTTCTGATTCAGTAAGACTCCGGTGGGGGCTGTGATTCTGCATTTTCCTCTGGCTCCTTGGTAATGCTGAAAACTGCTAGCCTGTAGTCCACTTGAGTGGCAAGCTAAGAACATCTCTAAAACCTCATCACCCTCATCATTTTTGACACAGCTGCCCAGCAACAGTACTCAGGGAGAAAGGAGAGATGGCAGGACTGCCTGAAACATCGGAGGACCGGGTGGCAAGAGGATGTGTGTGTGGATGGGGGTGGGAGTTGGGCAGAGTGGGTAGATTCAGAGAGGAAAAGGGGACAGGATGAGGTTAGTGAAGAGAAAGGAGGTAGTAAAGAGTGTAAGAAAACAGAGTGGAAAAGACAGAGAGCGAAGACAACAGGAAAGGAAAGAGGAGAGAAAAAGAGGAACAGGTGGTCATAGGATGAAAAAAGGAAGGTCAGCTGACTTCTCTCCCTAGGGTGGAATCAGGCCCACATGATCTGACTTTCCAGATGAGAAGGTGGACTTCTGGACTGAAGCCCTCAGGCCACTGAAGAAGTGTGCTCAAGAGCTTCGACCACTTCGTTCTAGCAGTCCTTCCTTCCTGACGGATTGAGAGAGGCGCTCACCCTTATGCCAAATAAAAGAGTCCATGTCATCACTGTGAGTGTCTATCAGCACAGAAAATCTAACACAGTAGAAAGAATTTTCCCCTAAGACTTCAAACTGACTGTCTATTAAAACAACCTAAAGTCACCTGATACAGTTCGATCCGTTGTTCAGGTGCTCTGGCTTTTGGGTTCTGTAAACGAAAGACTCTGAACTCTGCTTTCACCAAATTGGATGCATTCTTCTCCATCGCTGAGACGTCAAATCGGACGATTCTGAAGTAGGGTCTGTAGAAAGTGGGTGGGATGGCATCTGCAAAAAGTTAGGGCAATCATTGAAAAATGATCAAATCCATCGTTCTCTCAGAAGAGTCCGCGCAGCATGAGACAGCCTCCAGAAACCATAAGGGAAATCTCTACAGAATGATTTGGTTTCCGATGGGCCGATTTAATACCATTAACAATTTAACCAGAAAAAAATAAATAAACATGGGCATTCGGTTACAGGAGTAGCAGATTAATGGAGATTAACAAACCTCTTCCAACCCTCTTTGAGGGCATGCAGTTAACCCTATCCTTTGAAAGCTGACAGAGTGGTGGAAAATCCTCAACGGTTATGAACTGGAACAAGCTCCCTGACAGTTGATGCCGGGGAGAGCTGTTCGGCTTGCGTACACTTTAATCAGATTGTGCCAAGAAAATAGCTCCTAATGGCAAGCAGTTTGACTACATTTTTTTTTTCCTTGAAATTTTGGCATCTGAATATTCTACTCTATCCAGGTTCACATATTGCATCTTTTTTTGGCTTCAATATTTTGTTTTTTTGCACACAACTGACCAAACACACCCTCTGGTTAGTTAGGGTGAAGAAGCTAGAATTAAAAAATAAACAAGCTATAGCCACATACTGGCTATACCGGGTCCAGCCTTAAAATTCTCTGTTCAGGATAATGTCCATTGATGGGATGGAATCCTGGCTAATGAAAAGAATCAGCCTAAATGCTTTCAGTTCTGAGCCATGTACAATACAGAGATGAAGACGTTACATGATTTCAAACTCAGAGATTGCTAGATTTCTGCTATATTATTTTATTTCCTATTTATTATTTTGTAGTAATCTGTCATTGCCTGACAATAAGCAACTAAAGATACACCAAAACAAAAGCAAATCCTAATTCTATCCCCATGCTTCATATACAACAACCACTGATTGAGCACCTATACTGGGAAGGTCATTTGTTACAGATGTTTCTACAGTCCTCTTCCAAAATCTGCAAACTTTCTTTTATTACTCCCAGAATGTTCCATGCAACTCTGGCAGCTCCAATATTTTCTACCTTCTCCTCTATTAGGCAGCTTCATTACAACATAATCGTTCTCAGTTGTTCACGGCTTTTCACAAATGTTTTTATTACTCCTGCATCATGTGTGCTCATTTTGCTTTCCCCCATGAAATTTTAAGAATCTTGAGGGCAGAGACCACGTTTGCCAGATCTTTCTTTCTCCCCACATGCACAGGATAGGGCTCTGCACACACGGAATTCAGCAAATATCCACTGTTTGCATAGTTGGTCATCAACAGGAGTCTTGAAAGACTCAGGGATCTGGCTATTGGCAAGACTAACTTCTTATTAAGTAAATGAGCCACCTTGCCAATCTTAAAATAGAAATAAATACCTTCTGTGATCTCTTGGGAAATGCATGACCTGATGATTACACTGAAGAAAGTGCTAGGAACACACCACCATTTGCTCACCTTAAGAGCTCGGCACTTTCTCCCCTCAGAGGGACTTTTCCCTTTCCCCATGTCCACTGACTCTCAGAAAACAGCTCATGGGGAAGTGGTGAATTCCAAGCCATACTCTGCCCGAAGACTATTTCATAAATGACTGTGTGAATTGAAGCTTTGTAGCTTGTGAACCAAAAGTCTCAGAAACAAACAAACAACCAAAAAAACCCCTCAAAACTCCAAAGCATCCAGGTTTCAGAGAAAAGAGCGTATTCGTGCAGACATGGTGATGGCTTACTGCGTCACCACTGTGAAATAGTTAGTGGACAGATTTAGGCCATCAAAAATTCGTACAATGGAAAGGTTTTTGGAGTCCCCTAGCATAGCAGTTTGCAAGGGTAGTTTCCGAGAAGAAAAAAAGATCTTTCTCTCCTCTGAAATGTGCCCACCCCAGGTGACTGGACAGATTTGTACCAGTCTGACCAGCTCTGCTGAAAGCACACCAAGTGCCCAGGTGGAGAAGCCAGGGCAGGGCAGAAGCTAGGCTCTCTGGCTTTCTACATGCTCTAGTTTACCCAGAACCTTCTACAGGTCTAGTGGCTGCATTCGTCTTTTCATAGCCTCCCCATTAGAAAGCAGAAGCTTCAACATGCTTTGAAAGAGCATCCTGAAAGAGCAAAGCTCATGCAGTGTGCTTCCTGTCATTAGGAAGAGTAAATGTCTCCACTGTTTCCCCACTTCTCATTCAGTGGAACCCCCACGGCCTCCTCTACTTCCACAAACACCCATCTTTCACACCCACCCGCCCCAATCTTATCCTTCCATCAAGTTCGTAAATAAGTGCTCTTGAGATTTATTTTTATTCTCTTTTGTGTTTACTCAACTTTGAACAATTTCTTCCCCTTTCTGGTCTTCTGCCCAAAGTCACTCTTTCTTTTTATGGCTGCTACAGACCATGAGGTCAATTTTGTTTCTTCTTCTTCTAAGCAAATCGTCCAATGATCCTGTCCTAGGCTTTCGAGCTTTGAAGGGGTGTTTGCAAATATTTACAGGAGCAGCTTGATCGTTAAAGCACAGTTGTTCTCTTCTGCTCCCTCTATGCTGGCAAACAGCCCTCCTCCCCTCTGGCTATTATAACCATTTCAGCTGTTTATACTTCAGCCGCCTGATAATGCAGATCCACATTTTTGCCTCTCGTTTCAATGCGTGAGGCGAAATGACTGCTAAGCCCCCACCAGTGCCTCTCCTTTGGTCTTGTAACAACAGAGAAGTGACCAGGCCAGGAGAACACAGCCTTCGCCACATACTCTTGCACAGAAGGGTGGGAACTTGCTCCCTAGACACTGTCGATCAAAGAACTGAACGCTGCTTCCAAGGGTGGGTCTCGGATGACCCTGCCGTCATCTGCTATGGGTCACCAGTGCCCTGCCTGGCTGAGGAACTTAAGCAACTTGCCAAATGTTTCTGCATATAGGAAAAAAAAATCACAGCAAATAGCTCTGGCCTAGTCTGTCACCTAGTCCTTACCTCATAAAAGCTTTCATACGCGCAGGGCAGGGCAAACTGAAAGCGGCCCCCTGTCCCCAGCGGGGACACAGCAGGTTTGCTCCCCAGGCTCGGACGCCGGAGCAGCAGAGCAGGCACTTAGAGGCCCGTGCAGCCCCAATCCACCCACCTAGCCTTTGGAGGGATGGAGCTTTTCCCTCTGCCTCCTCCCGGCACTCACTTCCCCCTTCTGAATGGAAGTTTTCTCTAAAGTCCTCCTTAATTCTAATCCCAGCTCCTCTTTCATCGCCGCTGGGTGGTCGGGTTTGACCTCTTCCAACCTAGCCATACTGCTGTCCTGGCCGGCTCCTTCCTCACACTCTCTGACCTGCATTTTGTGGTTCGACCACATCAATGTTCCTTTAACCCTTTGGATTTTGGACCACCTGGCTGCTTCTGCTCCCTGCCCTGCTCTCCCACGTGCCCTCCTCTCAGGGACAATCTCACGCATGGGAGATTCCAAAATGTCCTTATGTGAGCATGCTCCCTGCACCCCAACCCTGGCCACTCATCCCTGCAGAATCAAACTCTGGGGGATAGGACAGGAAGCCCAGTTGCAGCACTTAATCACAAGCTGCTTTTGTGGGCATTATATTTTGGTTTGTTCTCTGTTCCAAATAATTTATTAGCTTCTTGTATCTTACCTGCTCCTTGTGTGAGCCCCTGGAGCTCAGGAATCTTCACTTGTAGCTCTTTGGCTGTCCACAGCCCCAGGCTGGCTTGGTGGGCATGTGGCCAGTTCGGTTACACTGGGCCCCTTGCTCAGGAAACCTCACATTTGAGTTTGATGCTCTATGGTCACCATCCGAAATTCTTGCATGTCATTTGTGACTTTAGGATTTGAAAGTGAAGTCCAGTGAGACACTGGAGCACGCGCAAGGGGCATGGAGCCTCAGCTCCTGTGCTGTCGCCCCTCCCATTACCTGATGGCTTCCCTAGGATTGCTTCTCGGTCCTCTGACGCCCCCAGCCTCACCTGGGAGAGACAGGGTCAGGGATACACACCTAAAACAACTCGGGGCAGGTGTGGTGGAAGCTGTTCACACCCGAGGCTACCAGTGCCTCAGCACATTCAAAGGGCAATTCAGCAGAAACATGCTCACGCTTGACCCAGGTACTAAGCACATCCTAGCACAGAGTTTGCAATCTTGTGGGCTGGCGTAGCAGTCCCACAGAAAGGAGATGCCAGGCTCAACATGGCATCAGTCTGGTGGCTGGTGGTGGGAATCCAGCAGCTGGCGGACAACACATTCCAAGTGACAAGGCAGGGCCCAAGTGTCTGTGAGTCCGTCTCCACTCTGGGGAATAACCACGTACCCAGGGAACACGACGTTAAAGGGCGTATAAAAAAAGTACTGTGACAGCTCGAGAGAGAACAAGACCATGGCACAAGGGCAGAAGTTTTATATTTTAGGATCTCAACAATACCTTTTTCCTCCTTTTTAAAAGTTTCTGTCTTGTAAAAGGGTCCCACAGATCTTATAACCAGCCCTGCCCCAGTCACATACAGTTATAAGGTCTTTAATGCAGGGAGGGACTGGGAAGGCCACCTGAATTTTAATCCCATATCAACCAGTCCTAGCTATGTGGCAATAGGGACATTATTTGGCTTTTCCGAGACTGTTTCTTCATCTGTATAAAGAGTTAAATAGTACCCTGCCTCACCAGTACTGAATGGTGTTGCCAGGACTACATAAGCAAGCCGACCGAGAGTTTGAGCACAGGCTCTAGCATGACTTTCCCCTCAGAAAGGTCCCCGCTGTCCCCCTTCCCCTCCTGCAATAAAGCTGCCAGGTGGTCTTGGCACCTTCTTTGAATGTCCCCAGAGAGAGAAAACTCTTGCAGCCCAACTAACTTAATTAGAAGAGGAGAAGGAGCGGAAGAGCTGTTTGCACTGCAGCAGTTTATAAGCACAGTTCCTCCCCCCTGCAGAGAGGAATTAGTTACCAAAGTTCTCACAGACTCCCCTCCACCCTCCTTTTAGATTTCACCTGTTTCACCAAAACCCTGCCCATCAGAAAGGGGAAAAGGAGGACTCTACCTCCCACTAGACATCTCTGTGTCACGTAACTCCTCCTTCCCCTGAGATGCTTACAGCAGGACTCCTTTTTCAAAAAGTTAGTGAAAAACAAAGACTGAAGAAAGGTCTCACAATATCACCAATACGTAATGACCCCTGAAGGAGAATGTGGAGTTGGGGCCCCAAGAATGTCCAGAGCTCAGCCATTTGGGAGACAATGTCTCGATCATCTCTGTGTTGTTTATTCCCTCCTAGGCTGTTTCCAATACAAAATCAGGAGAAAGAAAAAGTATGTGTCAGATGTTGGAACCTTGCGTCGAGGATCTCTGGGTACTGGCTTTATTTGCTAAATCAGTGGTTCTCAAAGTGTGGTCCTGGACCCAGAGCAGCTACCTCACCAGGGAAATTGTGATAAATGCAAACTATCCAGGGATATATGAGGCACCATCAAAAGTTTGAGAACCGCTGTGCTACAAGGTACTGGGTGACTCCTAGCTGGTGAGACTAGTGCTATTTAATATAACAAGCAGATTTGGCAGAAGCCAAGAAAGAAGGAAAAGATGTTAGTTTCTAACACAGCAGCTTTCTGGAGCCAACACTAACCAGAACCCCCAAGGGAAACTGGCAGTGGTCTCAGTGTCTTTGGGACATTTCCAAAACAAACCAGAAGGTCAGTAATTCTAAGTGACAGGCAAAAGGCACAGGTATGAAAGGGATATAGAGGCCTAGAAATTTGGTTTGTCTCCCTCCCCTGCTCCCTTCTTCCCTCCCTCCTTCTCCCCTTCCTTCCTTTCCATTTACCTGAACTTAAAATAGAAGCTAGTCTCCCTCCTAGGGGAGAAGTTACAAGAGGCTTACAAAGCAGTCCAGGCTCTGGTTGATTGCAGTGGTTGTAAGGATCCTATATAGCAGGGGTTCTCAAAGCATGCGCAAGGGGTAGGACAGAGCAGTCTGCATTTTATCAAACTCCTTGGGCAAGTTTTATGCACCCAGAAGTTTGAGAACCACTGAAATGAAGGACAAAAGAAAAGAAATCCACAAAGAAACAAAGAAAAAGGAGCATCGATGACAGACTTTCTTAGTCTTTGAAAAAAAATCACGCTTACATTTAAAATAATTTTTAATTTATGTTAGATTCATACATCTAACATCCTATAAAACAGACCTATTTCATTAGTCTGTTGTTGATTATCGTCTGTCTCCTGCTGCTAGAATGTAAACTCCATTGAGAGATCTCCTAGCGTCAGAAGCATCTGGGAACTTACATAGAAGATAGTAGTAGCTCAATAAATATTTTTGAATGATAAAATAAAAAGACAAAAGAGTGTCTAAGCTTTTGGTCAGGTATTATACGTAGAAAAAAGTGTAAGACAGAGAAAACTACAGCCATACAAGAACTCTGAGGCTCTTACAATGGAAAAACAAAATTCCTCTGTGTTTTTCACTAATTGTCTACCTCGACTACCCATTTCAAACTGAAGACCTTTGAAAAAACTGATACCTCAGCCCCTGAGAGTCTGTTCAGTTGGACTGTGGTGGACTTTTCTAAGCTCCTCAGACGATTCTCATTCACAGGTGGGCGCAGAACGCCTCGGTGAGAGGAACTGATCATCCTTAGCTTGAAGTGGAGACAATTTACACACATCAAATCCCTTAAGAGATTCCAAATATTTTAGGGGCTTGCATATGGAAAGTTCTTACTTTCCATTGATCCAAGGAGTCCTATTTTGGCCCAAAATATAAAGAATTTTCTAATACTCTAAAGAGTTTAATAAAGGAATGCAGTACCCTTCAAGGCTGGGAGCTCTCACCTCACTGGACGAATTCATATAGTTGCGAGATGAGCCTTGTTCTAAAACAAGCAGTGCCCCGAATCCGGTGGCTGGTTGAAGTACGTGGCCACCCAGATCACCTGCAGCTTTACCATTATACATTTTTATTTTGATGTTCTTCATTGATGGAGCCTCTAAAAATAGTTTTTCTCCCCTAAAGCCTACATTAGATGATTGTCACTTATCCCCTACAATGGAATCTCTGGGAGCATTAGTACCTGGCTCCATCTCAGACCTGTGGGCAAATTCCAGGCGATTCTGTTTCACACCCAGATTTGGTAACGAATGCCCTAGATTCTGGTCCAAGCACAGTGACCTTGGCCAGCCTTCCTTTCCCATTACTCACTGTCATGAGCTGACTAGCGATAAATAAAACATGTCCATCCCACCAACCACACCCAAAAAAGAATGGCCTGATTTCAGTGCAGCCTCAGAATTCTACTCCATGACCCCTTCCCACTTTATAATAGCTTTATGTACTTAATTTCTGCTGTGGAGATGTTTTTAATTCCCATTTCACAGATAAATTGAGAGCAAGAATTAACTCTTGGCCAAGGTCAAGATATGGCTGGCCTTTCAATCAAAAGCTCTCGATTTTCACTACAATGTCCTGCCTTCTGTGCAAAGGAGCCCCCTGAGTGCAAGGGATGAACACCAGGCAGAAACACCTATGCCTGCACTGGAGCATCGATGCAAAAACAGGCGCACAGTCATGGCTCCTCCTCAGCTCGAGATGAGCTTAGCCTTGCAATAACTCAAGAAACAGTAGCACAATACCAGTATTGTCACTGGTATTCCTTAAAAGAATGGCCCTGATTTGGATATCCAGGGTCTTGCTTGGTGGGGCGGTCCCTCCATAAGAGGCACTTTGTTAATACCAGTATTGCCCAGGATATCTGGCCCCCATACAGATGTGCCTAGTGTCCCCAGCCCTAGTGGCATTCACTGACTCTTATCCCCAAGCATCTCAAATGCATAGAACAAACTCCTCATTTCCTTTTCCAGAAATGACTGCATTTTTTCCTAAGCTCTGCAGTAATTGGCGTGGACTGTTGACATGCTTAATGAGTGTGGTGGCCCCTCATTCCTGACGTCCCCAGCTTTGAGGGAAGTAGTCTGAGGTTCACTACACATCAAGTGCGGCAAGACAAGCAACCCACCGAATGGTCAGAGGGCATTAAACCAGCTTCTGTTTGTGTGTGCGCAGACACAGCCCGCAAGAAACCAAGACAATTGTGTTTTGGGGTTTTCTAAAATTTGTCTTGGCACACTGGATATGGATTTTATTTCACGACCGCATCCCAAACGCTGCTGACATTCAAGTCACAGCAATTTAACACAAAATGACTGAGAAATAAACAGCGCATCAGCCGTGGTTTCTGATTTTGTCTCCAGCCATCCCTTCTACTCAACATAACGCAGCACCAGAGCATCTGTGATTTCAAGGGGGAGTCTCTAAGACGGGGACAGTGTCAAACCTGACATGCTGTTGGCAGTTGTTCGTCTAATTGTGTCAGCCTCAGCTTGTGTGACCTGGCCTTCCTCTAACTGTCATTTGAGACCGCTCATACTGTCAGCATGAGTGTTTGGGCCCCTTCTTAGACGGGGTGAAAAAAGTAAAATAACAGTGGTGCTGGCCCATGGCGGTTAGTCTTCTTGAGCTGTGACAGATGCAGAGTTCCTAGTTTCTACTCCATAGTTGCCATCACACTCCTAAAACCCCACCTACCTGGAGACACGTATTTCGTTTTAATTCCTCTACATTTCTCGTCATGCTCAGGAATGTGTAGGCAGCTTCTGTACCTTATTCTGTAGGGTGTGCTGGGTTTGAGCAGTAAAATCTTTGGTTTCAGAAATGAGAGGCCAGTGGCTAACGTCAAGAAGTGTTAGAGACAATGAGTGTGGAGAGGGTGCCTGGACCCACATTGGCAGGCAGATGGTCCATGAAAGTGACATACCTCTTTCAACTGGCCTCACACTAGCAGGCATTCCTCATGGTTGGAATAGGCAATTACAGACATTCTTCCCTGCCACAAAGTGCTCTTGGTTTTTGGCTTTATTTTTTTCTTTCTCTCTCTTCCATTTTAACCTCTCTCCTTCCTTTGCTCCATTTTCTTGTCCTCTTCTTTTTCTTACTTCTCTTCAATCTTTGCTTTTATTCTCTGTGATACCCAGGAGACAAGATAGTCATGGTTTTGATCCACTAATGACATTTAAAGAGGCCAGGGACCCAGCGACATAATTATCTACACAACCACTCTAGACCTCAGCCATGGCTCCCACCAAGGTCAATAGAAAGGAGGGAAAATGTGTTGACTCCACTCATGAGTTAAACGTGGAAATTAGGATTTCATCCTGAATCTCTTAATGGGTTAGAAGCACATTTAATGTTTAATCACTTCTTACAGATTGAAAAATTGAGGAATAAAATCTTTCCAAGATTAGAGCAAACATTGGCAAAACAAGGATTAGAAATGCACAGTCCTGAACATTCTTGCTCATACAAAGACAGCATTCTTATTCCCGAACAAACTTCAACATTCCCCTCTCCAGAAACTTCTGCACTTCCCCTGCAGCTCTATAATGATTGGTATGGATTTTTGACATGCTTAATGGGTATAGTGGCTCCTTACTAGCCTGAAAATTTTTCTCTAATCTCTCTAAAATTATAGCAGTGAGGCATATAATAGTCAATGCGTGTCTAGTACTGTGGGTTTTTCTCTGTGTTTTCTGTAAGGTTCTTGCTTGTGGGCTAACTTCTTTGTAAGGCAATTGCCTAATTGTTTTGAGGCACTGTGCTGTTTTGCTGCTCTGCCCTAAAGCTAAGCTAATAAGCAGCAGGGCACACCCTGCTAGGATTGCATGCTATTTACCAACTTAACCAAGTGGCATGGGCTATTATGACTAACATATTAAATTCATGGCTTGGGAGTGAATAAATATGAAGAGGAATAGATGGTCTGGATTATCCAGTTTGAGAAAGAAAAGCAAACACAGCCAACGTTGAGTCTCTGAAACTCTTCATTGCACTTAGAAATGCAAGCCCACAAAGGAATCACCTAGCACCAGTTAGGTGCTCTCTCAACGTTATCTGTATTTAATTCCTTTTACTGCAGTTTTCTCGACAAGGCAAGACAGACTGTCCAAGAGTGCTTTCGGTGACAAAGAACAAACTCAGGTAGGTGGCCTACTACCGTCTGTGAGAGCTCCATGTGTACAAGCTCTTCCCTATCTTGGGCTGAGATATGCTTGCCCACAAGGTCTACCCAATGGGGCTCGTTCTGCCGCACAAGGTGATTCATTCCCTTTCCACCGACCCTGCTTAGAAATTTTGAAGCCAGTTCTCATGTTCCCCAACCTCCATCTCTTTTCTTTACTAAGCAAATATTCCTATTTTCTTTAATTATTTTTCATAAAAGTCTTCTACCTTTGTGGATGTTTTCCTCTTTGCTCCAGTCTTAAAATTGGATGCTTAAATTGGAACATAATTCTCAAGGCAGAATAAAGTAGAACTATCACCTCCCTTATTGTAGAACTTCAACTATCAATGCATCCCAACAGGGAATTACTTTTTTTTTTTTTAAGTTTTGCACTCATACCACATTTTATGCGTTTTGAATGCATAATAAATTACAAATCTTAGGTCTTTCTTGTGCAAAAAATTTTACAGATGTCATTATCTTATGTTTTATATGCTGAGGTTTTGTGTGTGTGTGTGTGTATACATGCAAATTTTGCAGTATATCCCTATAGAATGTGTACTTATTTGATTCCTCATTTCAGAAATGCTGAGATGGATTTGAAGTCTGATTTGGAAAACCTGTACATTCATTGGTTAAATGATAATGCACAGAACAGACTTAGCATCTCTTTCATTCAATCCTGTGGATTCACAGATCATGAACAGTTTCTAAGATTTGTTTAGGTGAATACAGGCCTGAACCCATGCGAGAACTTCTTCCTTTGCGGTGCCATCCACACAACAGGGAGCGCCATGGCGGGGACAGCCAAGTCCCGGGAAGGGGCCCTTTGCAGCTGTACAATCACACAGTGAGGTTTCTGCTTCCCCAGTGGCACATTTTCTTTAAGGTGGATCAGCAAGTCAGTTGTGTCCTGTTGCAAATCACCAAGGAATGGCCAACAGGACAGAGCTGAGGAAGGTTTCAGAATCCACTTCAGCCCAGAATGCCCATTCTCTATTAATCAGCTCTCGGTGGGATAGTTTCCAAATACGCTTCCTTGGAAAGCTGCACGGAAGGTCTGGATTATTCTTTATGCCAAAGGCTAACCCTAAGTCTCAAATATAGAGATGATAGGGAGTAAGAATTGCTTTGAAGGAATTTTTGGTTACCAGGTATCCTTATTAGCATTTCAAGAGATGGTCATTTGGTATCTTACAAAGAACATTCGAGTTTCAAAGGATGGTGTTTTTGGGGGGTTGGTAGATGCACTCATTAAAGGCGTGTATGCTTTCCTCGTCCTGTTTGTACTGGCAACACAGCTATGGGCAATTGAGATATGGGACCATACAGGAATTATAGGAATCCAGATGAACCGTGGCATGAACGTGTTCTGGAATGGAGCCATGGGCTTATGCTTGTTTTAAGAAACTGTGTTCCTTTGGGTGCTAAGCAGTTTTCTGTTCAAGGTCGGACCACAATTTGTGGGAGGAAAAAACATTCTTTAAAGTAAGAATCTTATGGCAGAGCTCGACCATAGCTAAGTACTTTAAAATATTTGAGGATGTGTTATTTTTATTTAATTATATGAGAGCAAGCCCT
>JAVSCE010007561.1:0-166093 GCA_032199065.1 Smutsia gigantea
ATTTGTTGTTCTTAGTCTTTTCGATGCTGGCCATCCTAACTGGTGTGAGGTGATATCTCATTGTCGTTTTAATTTGCATTTCCCTGATAATTAGTGATGTGGAGCATCTTCTCATGTGCCTGTTGTCCATCTGAATTTCTATTTTGGATAATTGTCTGTTCATATCCTCCGCCCATTTTTTAATTGTATTATTTGCTTTTTTGGTGTTGAAGCATATGAGTTCTTTATATGTTTTTGATGTTAACCCCTTACTGGATATGTCATTTAAAAATATATTCTTCCATACTGTAGGACACCTTTTTGTACCACTGATGGTGTTCTTTGCTGTACAGAAGCTTTTTAGTTTGATGTAGTCCCATGTGTTCATTTTTTATTTTGTTTCCCTTGCTCAAGGAGATGCATTCAGAAAAAAGTTGCTCATGTTTATATCAGGAAATTTTTGCCTATGTTGTCTTCTAAGGGTTTTATGGTTTCATGACTTACATTGAGGTCTTTGATCCATTTCGACTTTACTTTTATGTATGGGGATAGACAATAAACCAGTTTCATTCTCTTGTATGTAGCTGTCCAGTTTTGACAACACCAGTTTTTGAACAGGCTGTCATTTCCCCATTGTATGTCCATGGATCTTTTATTGTATATTAATTGACCATATATACCTGGGTTTATATTTGGGCTCTCTAGTCTGTTCCACTGGTCTATGGGTCTGTTCTTGTGCCAGTACCAAATTGTCTTGATTACGGTAGCTTTGTAGTAGAGCTTGAAGTCAGGGAACTAAATCACCCCTGCTTTATTCTACCTTCTCAAGATTGCTTTGGCTATTCAGGGTCTTTTGTGGTTCCATATGAATTTTAGAAGTATTACCTCCAGTTTGTTGAAGAATGCTGTTGGTATTTTGATAGGGAATGCATTCAATCTGTAAAATGCTTTAGGCAGGATGGCCATTTTGACAATATTAATTATTCCTATCCATGAGCATGGGATGTGTTTCCATTTATTGGTTATCTTCTTTAATTTCTCTCAAGAGTGTCTTGTAGTTTTCAGAGCATAGGTGTTCACTTGCTTGGCTACGTTTATTCCAATGCATTTTATTCTTTTGTGTGCAGTTGTGGATGGAATTGTTTTCCTGATTTCTCTTTCTGCTAGCTCATCATTAGTGTATAGGAATGCAACAGATTTCTGTCTATTAACTTTGTATCCTGCAACTTTGCTCAATTCGGATATTAGATGTAGTAGTTTTGGAGTGGATTCTTTAGGGTTTTTAATGTACAATATCATGTCATATGCAAACAGTGACAGTTTGACTTCTTCCTTACCAGTCTGGATGCCTTTTTTTCTTTGTGTTGTCTGAGTGCTGTGGTGAGGACCTCCAGAACTTTGTTGAATGAAAGTGGGGAAAGTGGGCATCCTTGTCTTATTTCCAATTTTAAAGGAAAAGTTTTCAGCTTCTCGCTGTTAAGTAGGATGCTGACTGTAGGTTTGTCATATATAGCGTTTATAATGTTGAGGTATTTGCCCTCTACACCCATTTTGTTGAGAGTTTCTTTCATGAATGGATGTTGAATTTTGTCAAATGCTTTTTCAGCGTCTGTGGAGTTGATCATGTGGTTTTTGTCCTTTTTGTTGATGTTTATATATTTTCAAATATTGTACTATCCTTGCATCCCTGGAATAAATCCTACTTGATCATGATGGATGATGTTTTTGACGTATATTTGAATTTTGCTTGCTAATATTTTGTTGAGAATTTTTGCATCTATGTTCATCAGGGATATTGGTCTGTAGTTTTTTTTTTTTTTTTTTTTGTGGTGTCTTTGCCTGGTTTGGTATTAGGCTGATGCTTGCTTCATAGAATGAGTGTGGAAGTATTCCTTCCTCTTCTACTTTTTGGAAAACTTTAAAGAGAATGGGTTTTAGGTTTTCACTAAATGTTTGACAAAATTCAGCAATGAGGCCGCCTAGTCCAGGAGTTTTGTTCTTGGTTAGTGTTTCGATTACCAATTCAATTTTGTTGCTAGCAATTGGTCTGTTCAGATTTTATGTTCTTTATGGGTCAGCCTTGGAAGGCTGTATTTTTCTAGAAAGATGTCCATTTCTTCTAGGTTATATACTTTGTTAGCATACAAATTTTCATATTATTCTCTAATAATTCTTTGTATTTTTGTGGTGTCAGTAGTGATTTTTTCTTTCTCATTTCTGATTCTGTTTATGTGTGTAGACTCTCTTTTTGCCTTGATAAGTCTGGGTAAGGGTTTATCTATTTTGTTTATTTCCTCAAAGAACCAGCTCCTGCTTTCATTGATTCTTTCTATTGTTCTAGTCTTCCCGATTTTGTTTATTTCTGCTCTAATCTTTATTGTGTCCCTCCTTCTACTGGTTTATTTCACTGAGCATAATACCCTCTAGCTGGATCCATATTGTTGCCAATGTCTGGATTTGTTTTCTTCTTATGGCTGAATAATATTCCATTGTGTATATATATACCACATCTTCTTTATCCATTCATCTACTGATGGACACTTAGGTTGCTTCCATTTCTTGGCTATAGTAAATAGTGCTGTGATAAACATAGGGGTGGATATGTCTTTTTGAAACTGGGCTGCTGCATTATTAGGGTAAATTCCTAGGAGTGGAATTCCTGGGTCAAATGGTATTTCTATTTTTAGATTTTTGAGGAACCTCCATACAGCTTTCCACAATGGCTGAATTAGTTTACATTCCCACCAGCAGTGTAGGAGGGTTCCCCTTTCTCCACATCTTCACCAACATTTGTTGTTGTTTGACTTTTGGATGGCGGCCATCCTAACTGGTGTGAGGTGATATCACATTAGGGTTTTAATTTGCATTTCTCTGATGACTACTGATGTGGAGCATCTTTTCATGTGCCTATTGGCCATCTGAATTTCTCCCTTGGAGAAGTGTTTGTTCAGCTCTTCTGCCCATTTTATAATTGGCTTATTTGCTTTTTGTTTGCTGGGGTGCATGAGCTCTTTACATAATTTGGATGTCAACCCCTTATTGGATATGTCATTTATGAATACATTGTCCCATACTGTAGGATATCTTTTTGTTCTACTGATGGTATCCCTTGATGTACAGAAGCTATTTAGTTTGATATAGTCCCATTCGTTCATTTTTGCTTTTGTTTCCCTTGCCTGGGGAGAAATGTTCATGAAGAAGTTACTCATGTTTATGTCCAAGAGATTTTTGCCTATGCTTTTTTCTAAGAGTTTTATGGTTTCATGAATTACATGCAGGTCTTTGATCCATTTTGAGTTTACTTTTGTCTATAGAATTCGACCATAATCCATGTTCATTCTCTTACTTATAGCTATACAGTTTTGCCAACGCCAGCTATTGAAGAGGCTGTCACTTCCCCATTGTATGTCCATGGTTCCTTTAGTGTATATTAATTGACCACATATGCTTGGGTTTATATCTGGGCTCTCTATTCTGTTCCATTGGTCAATGGGTCTGTTCTTGTGCCAGTACCAAATTGTCTTGATTACGGTAGCTTTGTAGTAGAGCTTGAAGTCAGGAGCATAATCCCCCCTGCTTTACTATTCCTTCTCAGGATTCCTTTGGCTATTCGGGTTCTTTGTGGTTCCATATGAATTTTGCAACTATTTTCTCTAGTTTATTGAAGAATGCTGTTGGTATTTTGATAGGGATTACATTAAATCTGTAGATTGCTTTAGGCAGGATGGCCATTTTGACAATATTAATTCTTCCTAGCCAAGAGCATGGGATGAATTTCCATTTATTAGTGTCCTCTTTAATTTCTCTTAAGAGCGTCTTATAGTTTTCAGGGTATAGTTCTTTCTCTTGCTTGGGTAGGTTTATTCCTAGATATTTTATTCTTTTTGATGTGATTGTGAATGGAATTGTTTTCCTGATTTCTCTTTCTGCTAGTTCATCATTAGTGTACAGGAATGCCACAGATTTCTGTGTATTAATTTTGTATCCTGCAACTTTGCTGAATTCAGATATTAGATCTAATAGTTTTGGAGTGGATTTTTTAGAGTTTTTTTATGTACAATATCATATCATCTGCAAACAGGGACAGTTTGAATTCTTCCTTACCAACTGGATGCCTTTATTTCTTTGTGTTGTCTGATTGCTGTGGCTAGGACCTCCAGAGCTATGTTGAATAAAAGTCGGGAGAGGGGGCATCCTTGTATTTTTCCCGATCTTAAAGAAAAGCTTTCAGCTTCTCGCTGTTAAGTATAATGGTGGCTGTGGGTTTCTCATATATGGTCTTTATGATGTTGATGTACTTGCCGTCTATACCCATTTTGTTGAGAGTTTTATCATGAATGGAAAGCATTTGTCAAATGCTTTTTCTGCATCTATTGAGGTGATCATGTGGTTTTTGTCCGTCTTTTTGTCGATGTGGTGGATGATGTTCATGGATTTTCAAATGTTGTACCATCCTTGCATTCCTGGAATAAATCCTACTTGATCATGGTGTATTATACTTTTGCTGTATTTTCAATTTGTTTTGCTAATATTTTGTTGAGTATTTTTGCATCTATGTTTATCAGGGATATTGGTCTGTAGTTTACTTTTCTTGTGTTGTCCTTGCCCGGTTTTGGTATTAGAGTGATGCTGGCCTCATAGAATGAGTTTGGAAGTATTCCCTCCTCTTCTACTCCTTGGAAAACTTTAAGGAGGATGGCTATTAGGTCTTCATTAAATGTTTGATAAAATTCAGCTGTGAAGCCATCTGGCCAGGCATTTTGTTCTTAGGTTGGTTTTTGATTACCAGTTCAATTTCGTTGCTTGTAATTTGTCTGTTCATATTATCTGTTTCTTTCTGGGTCAGCCTTAAAAGGTTGTATTTTCCTAGCAAGTTGTCCATTTAATCTAGGTTATCTACTTTGTTAGCATATAAATTTTCATAGTATTCCTTCATAATTCTTTGTATTTCTGTGGTGTCTGTAGTGATTTTTCCTTTCTCATTTCTGATTCTCTTTATGTGAGTAGACTTTTTTTCTTGATAAATCTGGCTATGGGTTTGTCTATCTTGTTTATTTTCTCAAAGAACTACCTCTTGCTTTTGTTGATCCATTCTATTGTTTTGTTCTCAATTTTATTTATTTCTGCTCTAATCTTTATTATGTCCCTCCTTCTCCTGACTTTGGGTCTCATCTGTTCTTCTTTTTCTAGTTTCATTAATTGTGACTTTAGACTGCACATATATGATTGTTCTTCTTTCCTGAGGTAGGCCTGTATTGCAATATACTTTCCTCTTAGCACAGCCTTCACTGCTTCCCACAGATTTTGTGATGTTTAATTATTGTTGTCATTTGTCTCCATATATTGCTTGATCTCTGTTTTTATTTTGTGATTGATCCATTGATTATTTAGGAGCATGTTGTGAAGCCTCCATATATTTGTGGGATTTTTCATTTTCTTTGCATAATTCATTTCTTGTTTCATACTTTTGTGGTCTGAGAAAATTTTGGTACAATTTCAATCTTTTTGAATTTGCTGAGGCTCTTTTTGTGGCCAGTATGTGATCTATTCTTGAAAATGTTCCATGTGCACTTGAGAAGAATGTGTATCCTGTTACTTTTGGATGGTGTTTTCTGTAGATGTCCATTAGGTCCATCTGTTCTAATATGCTTTTCAGTGCCTCTGTCTCTTTACTTATTTTCTGTCTGTTTGATCTGTCCTTTGGAGTGAGTGGTGTGTTGAAGTCTCCTAAAATGAATGTATTGCATTCTATTTCCCCCTTTTATCTGTTAGTATTTGTTTCACAGATATGGGTGAACCTGTGTTGGGTGCATAGACTTTTATAATGGTTATATCCTCTTGATGTACTGACCCCTTTATCATTATGTAATGTCCTTCTTTGTCTCTTGTGCCTTTTTTTGTTTTGAAGTCTATTTTCTCTGATATAAGTACTGCAACTCTGCTTTTTTCTCACTATTAGTTGCATGAAATATCTTTTTCCATCCCTTCCCTTTCAGTCTGTATTTGTCTTTGGGTTTGAAATGAGTCTCTTATAGGCAGCATATAGATGTGTCTTGTTTTTTTTATCCAATCAGTAATTCTATATCTTTTGATTGGTGCATTCAGATCATTTACATTATGGGTGATTATTGATAGGTATGTTGTTATTCCCATTGAAGGCTTTAGATTTTGGTTACCAAAGGTTCAAGGGCAAGTCCCTTACTATCTAAAAGTCTAATTTAACTCACTTCCTGTACTATTACAAGCACAACCTAATGTTTTAGGTTTCCTCCTTTTTCTTCCTCTTCCATTCTTTGTATGTTATGAATCATATTCTGTACTCTTTGTCTTCCCTTCAATGATATCTGTTTTGCCTTAGGAATACTTCCATCTATAGGAGACCCTCCAAAATGCCCTATAGAGATGGTTTCTGGGAGGTAAATTCTCTCAGCTTTTGCTTATCTGAAAATTGTTTAATCCCTCCTTCAAATTTAAATGATAACCTTGCCAGGTAGAGTATTCTTGGTTCAAGGCCCTTCTGCTTCTTGCATTAAATATATCATTTCACTCCCTTTTGGCCTGTAAGGTGTCTGTTGAGAAGTCTGATGATAGCCTGATGGGTTTTCCTTTGTATGTGATCTTTTTTCTCTTTCTAGCTGCTTTTAAAAGTCTGTCTTTATCCTTGATCTTTGCCATTTTAATTATTATATGTCTTGATGTTGTCTTCCTTGGGGGTCTTGTGCATCTTCCTGGGAGATCTGTGCATCTCCATTGCTTGAGAGATTATCTCCTTCCCCAGACTGGGGAAGTTTTCAGCAATTACCTCCTCAATGACATTTTCTATCCCTTTTTATCTCTCTTCTTCTTCTGTTCCATTGTATTGGTCACACAATTCTCTCAATATTCTTTCATGCTTAGAGGTCCTTTTTTCTTTCTGTGCCTCAAATTCTTTGTATTCCTCTTCTCTAATTTCTATTCCATTTACCATCTCTTCTACTACACCTAATCTGCTTTTAAAACCCTCCATTGTATGTTTCATTTCAGATATGGAATTCCTTAATGATTGAATCTCCATCCTAAATTCATTCCTGAGGTCTTCAATATTTTTCTATACCTCCATAAGAACGTTTATAATTTTTATTTTGAACTCTCTTTCAGGAAGATTGTTGAGTTTGGTTTCAATTGGCTCTCTTTCTGGAGTTTGTGAGATTTTTGTCTGAACTATATTCTTTTGATGTTTCATTTTTCTGTGTGGTGCCCACTAGTGTGCAATACCTCCAGCCTCTGGAGCTTCTCAGCCCCTAGAGTGAGGTTGGGGGATGTAGGGGAGCAGAGCTGGTGCCTGTGGGGAGGGAAGATATGTTTCCTGTTTCCCATCTGCAGTACCTGTCTCCAGTGTCAGAGGCAATGGGCCAAGAACACACGGGTAATCTTCTGTGCTTTGCATCTCAGCTGTTGTAGGCAGGGCCTCCTTCTGGCTAGCCTGGTGCCTGCACAGTGACTGCAGGTTTGGGAGCAGGTGCCTGTAGGTCAGTAGGAAGGCTTGGCAGGCTGTGTGTCACAATGGGGGGCCTCGAACTTGAGCAGGCAGTAAGGGGATGGAGCACCTGAAGCTCCTCAAAGTTCCCAACCAGCCTGGCATAGCCCACCCAGACTACCTTTTCCCGCTCTCCCTTCTCCCGCACAGCAAGCTCTGTGCAACCCCCCCACACCCCACTTCAAAAGCCCTCTCGCTGTTAGGAAGCCTCTCAGACTCCCTGCCTTTCTTGTGACACAGAGCAGCCCGGTGTAGATCCCCTCCTCCACAAAAGCCCGGAATATCAATTTTCTCAAGCACTCTGCCTGTCCCAGCTCCCCAACGTCCTGAGCACCACACACTATAGTATTGTGCTCACAAAGTAGATGCCCAGGGCTAGGTGTCCAGCAGTCCTAGGCTTTCAGCTCCTCCCCCACTCCATTTCTCTTCCTCCCTCCAGTAAGCTGGGGTGGGGGAAGGGCTTGGGTCATGCAGGATTAAGGCTTTCATACATTACCCTGTTTCTTGAGGTCTGCTCTGTTCATGAGGTTTGTATTCAGTCTAGTTCAGCCTTCTTCTTTGTTGTTGTCTGAAGGTTAATTGTATTTATTAACTATATTTTTGTACTGTTTGTGATTTTGGGAGGAGCTGTCTGTCTCACCTCTCATGCCACCATCTTGGAAAAGCCCGGGTCTTGTTTTTTTATCCACTCAGTGATTCTGTGTCTTTTGATTGGTGCACTCAGGCTATTTACATTTAGGGTGATTATTGATAGGTATGTATTTATTGCCATTGCAGGATTTAGATTCATGGTTACCAAATATTCAAGGGTACCTTCCTTTTTCTAAGAGTCTAACTTTGCTCACTTAGTAAGCTATTACAAACAAAATGTAAAGGTACTTTTTTTCCCCTCATTTTCTTCCTCCTCAATTCTTTATATATTATGTATCATATTCTGTACTCTTTGTCTATCTCTTTTTATTACCTCTGGTTACAGGTGTTTAACCTTAGAAACTCTTCCATCTATAGCAGTCCCTCCAAAATACACTGTAGAGATGGTTTGTGGCAGGTAAATTTTCTCAGGTTTTGCTTATCTGGAAATTGTTTAATGCCTCCTTCAAAGTTAAATGATAATCTTGCCAGATAGGGTATTATTGGTTCGATGGCCTTCTGCTTCATTGGGTTAAATATATCATGCCACTCCCTACTGACCTGTAAGGTTTCTGCTGAGAAGTCTGATGATAGCCTCATGAGCTTTCTTTTGTATGTGATCTTTCATGTCTCTCTGGCTGCTTTTAATAGTCTGTCCTTATCCTAGATTTTTTCCATTTTAATTATTATATGTCTTGGTGTTGTCCTCCTTGGGTCCCTTGTGTTGGGAGATCTGTGCACCTCCATGGCCCAAGATACTATCTCCTTCCCAGACTGGGGAAATTTTCAGCAATTACTTTCTCAAAGACACTTTCTATCTCTTTTTCTCTCACACTTTCTTCTGGTACCCTTAAAATACGAATGTTGTTCCATTTGGATTGGTCACACAGTTCTATCAGTATTCTTTCATTCCCATAGATCCTTTTTTCTCTCTGTGCCTCAGCTTCATTGTATTCCTCTTCTCTAATTTCTGTTTCATTTATCATCTCCTTCACTGTATCTAATCTTTTTATATCCACCATTGTGTTCCTCACCAATTGGATCTCCATCCTAAATTTGTTCCTGAGTTCTTGAATATTTTTCTGTACCTTCAGAAGCATGTTTGATTTTCATTTTGGTTTGTCTTTCAGGAAGATTAATTAGATCTGTCTCACTCAACCCTTTTGCTGGTATTGTCAAGATTTTGCTTTGAACCAGGTTCCTTTGATGTATCATTTTTGCATTTGGCACCCTGTAGTGCCCAGATGTTCTACTCTTTGGAGCTGCTCAGCCCCTAGAGCGATGTGGGGATTTTCAGGGGAGTGGTGCTGCTGCCTGGGGGAGGAAAAAGCTGTTTCCTGCTTCCTGGCAGCTATGCCTGTCTCCACTGTCAGAACCAGTGGTCTGAACACACAGGTGTAAGCCTCTATGCTTTGTGTTTGTAGCTGGTGTAGGTGGTGCTTCCCTCTCGCTGGTTTGCGAGCCAGTTGCAGCCTAGCCAGGAGGAAGGTGAGGCAAGCTGCATATCATGGTTTGAGGCCTTGGAGCTGCATAGCCAGCCAGAGATATGGAGCACCTGAAGATATTGAAAGTTCCCATTGTGCTTGGCAGAGTGCACCTGGACAGTTTTGCTTACCTGTCCTTCCTCCTGAGCAGTAAGCTCTGTGTAATCCTTGCCCCTTTAATATCCCTCTCACTTTTAGGAAGTCTCTCAGACTGTCCTCCCAGATCAGCCAGATATGGATCCCTGTTTTCCACAAGCAGCCAGAATCTCAGTCTCTTCAGGTATTCCACCTGTCTTAGCCTTCCAACCCCACTGATCACCAGGCACCAACCACTGTAGGTTTGTGCTCCCAGAGCAGGTCTCCAGGGCTAGGTACTCAGTGGTTCCAGGCCTCCATAACCTCCCATCTCTGTTTCTCTTCCTCCTGCCAGTGAGGGCTTGGGTCCCTCCAGGTCACGGCTTTGGTATGTTACCCTGTTCAGTGAGGTCTGTTCTCTCCTCTAGGTGTATGCAGTCTGGTGCAGCCTTCTTTCATGTTGCACTTTCAGGATTACTTGTATTAATTATATTTTCATATTATATGTGGTTTTAGGAGGAGGTTTCTGTCTCACTGCTCACACCGCCATTTTCCCCTGTGTCTTTTCATAATGTTCTCTGCACATATTGTGTTCTAATATCTTCTTAAAAGGAAATAGCCATACTGTGTTATAGCGTATTCTAATGACCTTATTTTAATTTATTACCTGTATAAGATATTGTCTCCAAATACACTGACATTCTGAGGTCCCAGGGTGAGGACTTCAACACATGAATTGAGGGGGGTAAAATTCCACCCATAATAGATCCTAAGGAAATGTACATGCTTTTATGTGTAATTTTGAATTACTATTAGAAAATATTTTAGAATTACCAAACAACATAAAAAATAATATAAAACATTTGCTTAATTTTGCTTTTCTTTCCCTTGCCTGGGGAGACATGCAGAAAATAATTGCTAATGCTGATGTTCAAGAGTCTACTCCCATGTTTTCTTTTAGGAGTTTTATGGTTTCAGGTCCTATATTTAGGTATTTAATCCATTGGGAGTTTATTTTTCTGTACGGTATAATACAGTGGTCTAGTTTCATTCTTTTGCATGTAACTGTCCTGTTTTCCATCTCTATTTGTTAAAGAGACTGTCTTTTTGCCATTATGGATTACAGCCTGCTTCATCTTATTTTAACTGACCATATTTATTTCTGTGTTTATTTCTCAGCTCCCTATTCTGCTCCACATATCTATATGTATATTTTTGTGCCAATACCATACTGTTTTGATTATTATAGCTTTGTAGTATAGCCTGAAATAAGTGAGGTAATACCTCCACCTCCAGATATGTTCTTTCTTCTCAAAACTGCTTTGGCTACTTTGGTCTTTTGTGGTTCCATACAAATTTTAGAATTATTGACTTTACTTCTTTGAAAAATGTTATTAGTATTTACATAAGGATTGCAATGAATCTGCAGATTTATTTGGGTCATATGTCCATTTTAACAACATTAATTCTTCCTACCAGCGGCATGGAAAATCTTTCCATTTATTGGTTTAATCTTCAATTTCTTTCATCAATGTCTTACAGTTTTCAGAGTACAACATATGAAAACAGCCTAAGTATCAATCAATAGATGAATGGGTAAAGAAGATGTGTTACATATATATATATATACTATATGTAGTATATATACACACAATGGAATATTACTCAGACATAAAAAAGAGTGAAATATTGCCATTTTCAACAACATGTTTTGACCTAAGGATATTATTTAAATGAAATAAGTCAGATAGGGGAAAACAAATACCATATGAATTCACTTACATGTGGAATCTATAAAAATAAAACAAACCAAAAGGAAAACAGAAAGCGACTCATAATAATAAACAAATTGATGGTTGCCAAGAGAGGGGTGTAAGGGAATGGATGTAGTAGAGAAGGGGATAAAGAGGTACTAACTTGCAATGATAAAATAAATAAGTCACAGGGAAAATGGAAGGCATAAATATAGTTAATAATTTTGTAATATAATAATATTAGCATATATTCTACAATATAGTAATAAATTTGAATAGTGACTACACTTTTCATGATAAGAATTTCATAATTTATAAAATTATCAAATCATAATGGTGTACACTTGAAAACAATATAATATTGTGTATCAGCTACACTTCAAATTGAATAGTAAATTAAAAAGTTAAATTCATATTCAGATAAGAGAAAAAAGAATAATAAAAACATATGATGTACACACAACTCAGTTTAAAAAAATCAAATATTTCCAAAACATTGGATATCCCAGTGTAACATTTCAGTCATGCTCTCCATCCACCTTGAGAAATACTTTTTCTAGAATTTAGAATTTCTATTTTCCCTGTACACCTTTAAAATTTTATTACATACTGTACAACCTTAATCAATATATAATTTTTGTTTTAAGCATTGCAAAAATGATATTGTACTGTATACTTTATTATTTATTTTATAGTGATAAAATAAACGTAACAAAACTTACCATCTCAGCTGTATTTAATTTTATAGTTCAGAGTTATTAAATCCACAAAAGGGACTACTGGGGGCTTGCAATGTTCTATTCAATTCCCTATAAAAACAACTTAGTAAGCATGTTATCTATTTGCTTCCAAGCAGTGCCCTGCACCAGTGAGCAAACCTAAAACACTTTTCAAGATTTAATTCTAACACTTGCTTCATTTCTTCATCCACTTCACCTATTGCCTCTTTAACCTCAATGGCAAATACTTTAAGGGACCGTATGAAATAATAGGCTTGGGTAGGAAGTTTACTATATTACCTGTAGCTGTTTGGGGTCCAAGAGCTATCAGTTAGTGCAAACTTTTGATATCTCTAATCTCTGTCGTCTCTTTTACTGTCTAACGTAATGGTGCCAACCAATGACTTATTCCCTAAGTTTAAATCTTTCTTGTAATCATTAGCTCCAAACAGAGTAAACACAACAGGTCCATACCAGGACACACAATAAATGTCCAAGATCAAAGACAAGGAGAGAATCTTAAAGGCAGTGAGAGAAAAGCAATGAGTTACACACAAGGGAAACCCATGAGGCTGTTAGCTGGTTTTCAGCAAAAACACTACAAGCCAGAACAGAGAGGAGTGATATATGCAAAGTGCTGAAAGAGAAAAACCTCCGACCAAGAATATTCTACCCAGCAAAGCTATAATTCAGAATGGAAGGGGAGATAAAGAGCTTCACAGATAAGCATAAGTTAAAAGAGTTCATCAGAAGTAAATCAGCGTTAGAGAACTGCTAAAGGATCTTCTTTTAAGGGAAAAGAAAAGACTCCAACTAGAAGCAAGAAAAATATGAAAGGAAAAGTTTCACTGGCAAAAGTAATCATATACCAGACATAGTAGATCAATAATTTAAAAGCTAATATGAAGGTCAAAAATACAAAAGTAGTAAAACCAGTTATATCTAAAAATTAAGAAAGGAAATCACAAAATTAAAAGATGTAAAAGAAGGCATCATATACATAAAATATGGAGGAGGGGGAGAAAAAATGCAGTGCTGATAGAATGTTTTCGAACTCAGGGATCATCAACTTATTACAGATTGATCTAGTTGCAGGATGTCATGTGTGAAAACCATGGTAACCGCAAGCTAAAAACCTATAACAGCTATACAAAAAACAAGGAGAAGAGAAGCCAAACATAATACCAAAGAAAGTTGTAATGCAGAAGGAGAGAAAATGAGAGGACAGACCTGAGAAGAACAACAAAAACAAACAGAAAACATCTAACAAAATGGCAGTAATTATATATTTATCAAATTATTTTTATGTAAATGGACTAAATGCTCCAATCAAAAGATATAGGGTGGCTGAATAGGTGAAAAAAGTCCCATCTATGTAGTTCTTACAAGAGACTCACTTTAGACATAAAGACACACAGACTAAAACTGAAGGGATGGGAAAAGATATTTCATGCAAAATAGAATGAAAAAAAAGCTGGAGAAACAGTTCTTAAATCACACAAAATAGATTTAAAAGAAAGACTGCAAGTAGACACGAAGCATAATTACATGGAACATTTTCTAGAACAGACCAAATATGAGCCAAAAAGCAAGTCACACAAATTTAAGAAACTGAAATAATATCAAGGACGCTTTCCAGCCACAGTGGAATGAAACTGGAAATCAATTTAAAAAAAAAGGAAAAAGCACAAATAGGTAAAGGCTAAACAGCATGCTACTAAACAGCCATTGTGTCACCAAACAAATAAAGGAAGAAATAAAAAATACTTAGATAATTATGAAAATAAAAATACAACAGTTCATGGGATTCATCCCAGGGACGCAAGGATGGTACAACATTCGAAAATCCATCAACATCATCTACCACATCAACAAAAAGAAGAACAAAAAAAACATGATCATCTCCATAGATGCTGAAAAAACATTTGACAAAATTCAACATCCATTCATGATAAAAACTCTCAACAAAATGGGTATAGAGGGCAAATACCTCAACAAAATTAAGGCCATATATGACAAACCCACAGCTAACATCATACTTAACAGTGAGAAACTGAAAGCTTTTCATCTAAGATTGGGAAGAAGATAGGGAGGCCCACTCTCCCCACTGTTATTCAACATAGTACTGCAGGTCCTAGCTACAGCAATCAGACAAAGCAAAGAAATACAAGGCATCCACACTGGTAAAGAAGAAGTCAAATTGTCACTATTTGCAGATGATATGATATTGTATATAAAAAACCCTAAAGACTCCACTCGAAAACTACAAGAACTAATATCTGAATTGAGCAAAGTTGCAGGATACAAAATTAACAAACAGAAATCTGTTGCTTTCCTATACACTAAAGATGAACTAGCAGAAAGAGAGATCAGGAAACAACTCCATTCACAATTGCATCAAACTATTTGGGGTCTTTTGTGGTTCCATATGAATTTTAGAGCTATTTGTTCCAGTTCATTGAAGAATGCTTTTGGTATTTTGATAGGGATTGCACTGAATCTGTAGATTGCTTTAGGTAGTATAGCCATTTTGACAATATTTATTCTTCCTAGCCTAGAGCATCGGAAGAATTTCCATTTGTTAGTGTCCTCTTTAATTTCTCTTAGGAGTGTCTTGTAGTTTTCAGAGTATCAGTCTTTTACTTCCTTCATTAGGTTGACTCCTAGGTATTTTATTCTTTTTGATGCAACTGTGAATAGAATTGTTTTCCTGATTTCTCTTTCTGCTAGTTCATCTTTAGTGTATAGAAAAGCAACAAATTTCTGTGTGTTAATTTTGTATGCTGCAATGTTACTCAATTCAGATATTAGTTCTAGTAGTTTTGGAGTGGAGTCTTTAGGGTTTTTTATTCTACTGTATAGAGAGTGGGTGCCAGGCAATGATCCAGATACTGGGCACAGAACCTAACAGTTGAACCTCAACTCACATCTCTTCCTGTCCCTGCTGTCAGGGATTCTCTCACTCATGAAACAGCATTCTTCAATGAACTGGAACAAATAGTTCAAAAATTCACATGGAACCACAAAAGACCCCAAATAGCCAAAGCAATCCTGAGAAGAAAGAATAAAACAGGGGGAATTACACTCCCAGACTTCAAGCTCTACTACAAAGCTACAGTAATCAAGACAATTTGGTATTGGCACAAGAAGAAACCTACAGACCAGTGGAACAGAATAGAAAACACAGACATTACCCCAAACATATACGGTCAATTAATATATGATAAAGGAGCCTTGGATATACAATGGGGAGATGACAACCTCTTCAGCAGCTGGTGTTGGAAAAACAGGACAGCTACATGTAAGAGAATGAAACTGGACTACTGTTTAACCCCATACACAAAAGTAAACTCAAAATGGATCAAAGACCTGAATGTAAGTCATGAAACCATAAAACTCTTAGAAAAAAACATAGACAAAAATCTCTTGGACATAAACATGAGCTATTTCTTCACGAATATATCTGCCCAGGCAAGGGAAACAAAAGCAAAAATGAACAAGTGAAACTATATCAAGCTGAAAAGCTTCTGTACAGCAAAGGACACCATCAGTAGAACAAAAAGATATCCTACAGTATGGGAGAATATATTCATAAATGACATATCCGGTAAGGGGTTGACATCCAAAATATATACAAAACTCACACACCTCAACAAACAAAAAGCAAATAATCCAATTAATAAAAGGGCAGAGTATATGAATAGACACTTCTCCAAAGAAGAAATTCAGTTGGCCAACAGGCATATGAAAAGATGCTCCACATTGCTAATCATCAGAGAAATGCAAATTAAAGCCACAATGAGATATCACCTCACACCAGCAAGTATGGCCAATATCCAAAACACAAACAACAAATGTTGGCAAGGATGTGGAGAAAAGGGAACCCTCCTACACTGCTGGTGGGAATGCAAATTAGCTCAACCACTGTGGAAAGCAGTATGGAGGTTTCTCAAAACACTCAAAAAAGAAATACAATTTGAGGGGTGGAGAGGCCGCTGCCGACCCTGTTCCCGCAGTCTGTACATGGGAGGCGATCGGCTCCTAGGGGAAGCTCTGGACTGCACCAGCTGGCTGTGGGCAGAAAGCATGAATTTGACTTCCGGGAAGATGGCGGCGTGAGCAGGGTGGCAAAAATCTCCTCCCAACACTATATTTATCTACAAAAACAGAGCAAACACATCTATTCATAAAATTGAGACCAGAATACACAGGAAAGCCACAGTGTGCAGCTGCACCAGAGAGGACTCGGCACCCCAAGAGGCGGTCTTAAAGAGCCCAGCTGACATATGTGGCAAGAACCAGTGACCAATTCTATAGCAATGAAAAGACAGAGGAATATGGTTCAAACCAAAATCAACCAGACAACCCCAGAGAGGGAGCCTGAAGGGATGGAAATGCACAGTCTTCCTGAAAATGAATTGAGAGTAAAAGTCAAAACCATGCGGATGGACCTACAGAGAAATGTGCAAGAGCTGAAGGAGGAAGTGAGGGAAGTGAGGAAAGACAATGCAGATAACAGACAAGTGATCGACGGGCTTAACAGCAGACTGGATGAGATGGAAGACACTGGTAATGGAATAGAAATCAGAGAACAGGAATACAGAGCAGCTGAGGCAGAGAGAGATAAAAGGATTTCTAGGAATGAAAGAATATTAAGAGAACTGTGTGACCAATCCAGAAGGAAAAATATTCGCATTATACTAGTACCAGAGGAAGAAGAGAGAGAAACAGGGACAGAAAGTGTCTTTTAAGAAATAATTGCTGAAAACTTTCCCTCACTGGGGAAGGAAATAGTCTTGCAGTCCACCGAAGCCCACAGATCTCCCAACACAAGGGACCAAAGGAAGGCAACACCAAGACAAATAATAATAAAGATGGCAAAGATCAAAGACAAAGACAGGGAATTAAAGGCAGCTAGAGAGAGAAAAAAGATCACCTACAAAGGAAAACCCATCAGACTATCATCAGACTTCTTAACAGAAACCTTACAGGCCAGAAGAGAATGGCATGATACATTTAATGTTATGAAACAGAAAGGCCTCGAACCAAGAATATTGTATCCAGCATGATTATCATTTAAATATGATGATGGATTAAACAATATACAGACAAACGAAAGTTGAGAGAGTTTGCCTCTCATAAACCATCAATACAGGATATCGTAAATGGACTGCTCTAGATGGAAGCACACCTAAGGCTAAAAAGATGTCACCAGAGAAAATAAAATCATAGCAAAGAAAGCAGACCATCCAAATACTAACTAAAGGCAAAGAAAAAAACACATAGTAAGAAAGAATGGAGGAGGAGGAATAAGAAGGGAGAGAAATAAAGAAACATCAGACAGTATTTACAATAATTTAACAAGAAAGGTATGTTAGACTGTTAGATAGTAAAGAAGCAATCCTTGAACCCTTGGTAACCACGAATCTAAAGCCAGCAATGGCGATAAGTACGTAACTATCAATAATCACCCTAAATGTAAATGGACTGAATGCACCAATCAAAAGACACAGAGTAACAGAATAGATAAAAAAGCAAGACCAATCTATATGCTGCCTACAAGAAACTCACCTCAAATCCAAAGATATACACAGACTAAAAGTGAAGGGATGGAAAAAGATATTTCATGCAAACAACAAAGAGAAAAAAGCAGGTGTTGCAGTACTTGTATCAGACAAAATAGACTTCAAAAAGAAGAAAGTAGCAAAAGATAAAGAAGGACATTACATAATGATAAAGGGCTCAATCCAACAAGAAGATATAACCATTATAAATATATATGCACCCAACACAGGAGCCCCAGCATATGTGAGACAAGTACTAAGAGAAATAAAGGAGGAAATAGACAGCAATTCATTAATTTTAGGAGACTTCAACACACCACTCACTCCAGAGGACAGATCAACCAGAGAGAAAATAAGTAAAGACACAGAGGCACTGAACAACACACTAGAACAGATGGACCTAACAGACATCTACAGAACTCTACACCCAAAAGCAACAGGATACACATTCTTCTCAAGTGCACATGGAACATTTTCCAGAATAGACCACATACTAGGCCACAAAAAGAACCTCAGTAATTTCAAAAATATTGAAATCCTACCAACCAACTTCTCAGATCACCAAGGTATAAAACTAGAAATAAATTTTAGAAAGAAATCAAAAAGGCTCACAAATACATGGAGACTTAACAACACTCTCCTAATTAATCAATGGGTTAACGACCAAATCAAAACAGAAATCAAAGAATATATGGAGACTAATGACAACAACAACACAAAGCCACAACTTCTGTGGGACGCAGCAAAGGCCGTTCTAAGAGGAAAGTATATGGCAATCCAGGCCTATTTAAAGAAGGAAGAATATTCCCAAATGAATAGTCTAAAGACACATTTACTGAAATTGGAAAAAGAAGAACAAATGAGGCCCAAAGTCACCAGAAGGAGGGACATAATACAGATCAGAGAAGAAATAAATAAAATTGAGAAGAATAAAACAATAGAAAAAATCAATGAAACCAAGAGCTGGTTCTTTGAAAAAATAAACAAAATAGATAAACCCCTAGCCAGACTCATTAAGAGAAAAAGAGAATCTACACACATAAACACAATCAGAAATGAGAAAGGAAAAATCACGACAGACCACACAGAAATAAAAAGAAACATAAGAGAATATTAGAAGAATCTATATGCTAACAAGCCGGAAAACATGGAAGAAATGGACAACTTCTTAGAAAAATACAACCTTCCAAGACTGACCAAGCAAGAAACAGAAAAACTAAACAGCCAATCACCAGCAACGAAATTGAAGTGGTAATCAAAAAACTACCCAAGAACAAAACGCCCAGACCATATGGATTCACATCTGAATTCTAGCAGACATATAGAGGAGAAATAACACCAATTCTCCTTAAAGTTTTCCAAAAAATAGAAGAGGAGGGAATACTTCCAAACTCATTCTATGAAGCCAGCATCACTCTAATACCAAAACCAGGCAAAGACCTCACCAAAAAAGAAAATTACAGACCAATATCCCTGATGAACATAGATGCAAAAATACACAACAAAATATTAGCAAACCGAATTCAAAAATACATCAAGAGGATCATACACCATGATCAAGTGGCATACATGCCAGGGATGCAAGGATGGTTCAGCATTCGAAAATACATCAACATCATCCACCACATCAACAAAAAGAAGAACAAAAACCACATGTTCATCTCCATAGATGCTGAAAAAGCATTTGACAAAGTTCAGCATCCATTCCTGATTAAAACTCTCATCAAAATGTGTATAGACAGCAAGTACCTCAACATCATAAAGGCTATATATGACAAACCCACAGCTAAAATCATACTTAACGGCGAGACGCTGAAAGCTTTTCATCTAAGATCGGGAACAAGACAGGGATACCCACTCTCTCCACTATTATTCAACAAAGTACTGGAGGTCCTAGCCACAGCAATCAGACAAAACAAAGACATACAAGGCATCCAGATTGGTAAAGAAGAAGTCAAATTGTCACTATTTGCAGATGACATGATACTGTACATAGAAAAACCCTAAAGACTCCATTCCAAAACTCCTAGAACTAATATCTGAATTCAGCAATCTTGCAAGATACAAAGTTAACACATAGAAATCTGTTGCTTTCCTATACACTAATGATGAACTAACAGAGAAATCAGAGAAACAATTCCATTCACAACTGCCTCAAAAAGAATACAATAACTCGGAATAAAGCTAACGAAGGAAGTGAAAGACCTGTACTCTGAAAACTACAAGACACACCTAAGAGAAATTAGGGAGGACACTAACAAATGGAAATTCTTCCCCTGCTCTTGGCTAGGAAGAATAAATATTGTCAAAATGGCTATACTACCTTAATCAATCAATAGATTCAATGCAATCCCTATCAAACTACCAACAGCTTTCTTCAATTAACTGGAGCAAATAATCCTAAAATACATGTGGAACCACAAAAGACCCCGAATAGCCAAAACAATCCTGGGAAGGAGGAATAAAACAGGGGGAATTACCTTCCCTGGCTTCAAGCTCTACTACAAAGCCACAGTAATCAAGACAATTTGGTACTGGCACAAAAACAGACTCACAGACCAGTGGAACAGAATAGAAAATCGAAACATTAACCCCAACATATACAGTCAATTAATATTTGATAAAGGAGCCTTCGATATACAATGGGGAGATGACAGCCTGTTCAGCAGCTGGTGTTGGAAAAACTGAACAGCTGTATGTAAGAGAATGAAACTGGACTACGGTCTAACCTATTACACAAAAGTAAACTCACAATGGACCAAAGACCTAAATGTAAGTCATGAAACCATAAAACTCTTAGAAAAAACATAGGCCAAAATCTCTTGGACATAAACATGAGCGACTTCTTCATGAACATAGCTCCCCAGGCAAGGGAAACAAAAGCAAACATGAACAAGTGGGACTATATGAAGCTGAAAAGCCTCTGTACAGCAAAGGACACCATCAGTAGAACAAAAAGACATCCTACAGTATGGGAGAATAGATTCATAAATGACGTATCCAATAAGCGCTTGATATAAAAAGTATATAAAGAACTCACGCACCTCAACTAACTAAAAGCAAATAATCCAATTAAGAAATGGGCAGAGGACATGAATAGACACTTCTCCAAAGAATAAGTTCAGATGGCCATCAGCACATGAAAAGATGCTCCACATCGCTAATCATTAGAGAAATGCAAATTAAAACCACAATGAGATATCACCTCTCACCAACATCCAAAACACAAACAACAACAAATGTTGACGAGGATGTGGAGAAAAGGGAACCCTCCTACACTGCTGGTGGGAATGCAAATTAGTTCAACCATTGTGGAAAGCAGTATGGAGGTTCCTCAGAAAACTCAAAATAGAAATACCATTTGACCCAGGACTTCCACTCCTAGGAATTTACCCTAAGAATGCAGCAGCCCAATTTGAAAAGACAGATGCACCCCTATGTTTATCGCAGCACTACTTACAATAGCCAAGAAATGGAAGCAACCTAAGGGTCCATCAGTAGATGAATGGATAAAGAAGATGGGGTACATATACACAATGGAATATTATTCAGCCATAAGAAGAAAAAAAATCCTACCATTTGCAACAACATGGATGGAGCTAGAGGGTATTATGCTCAGTGAAATAAGCCAAGCAGAAAAAGACGAATATCAAATAGTTTCACTCATATGTGGAGCATATGAGCAAAGAAAAAAAACTGAAAGAACAAAACAGCAGCAGACTTACAGAACACAAGAATGGACTAATAGTTACCAAAGGGAAAGTGACTGGGAGGATGGGTGAGAAAGGAGGGACAAGGGGGAAAAAGGGGCATTGCAATTTGCACACATAATGTTCGGGGTTCACAGGGAGGGCTGTACAACTCAGAGAAGACAAGTAGTGATTCTATAGCATCTCACTACGCTGATGGACAATGACTGTAATGGGGTAGGTGGGGAGGACCTGATGAAGTTGCAAGTTATGTAACCATAATGTTGCACATGTAATTGTAGATTAATGATACCAAAATAAAATAAAATAATAAGAATAAAATGCACCCAAATTGTTAGGAAGAAGTAAAATTGTCACTACTTGTTGGTTGAAGATCAACATATTGAAGACCTTTTAAACTCCATGGAAAAACAGTTAGAATTAATTGATGAATTCAGTAAACTCATAAGATAGAAAATTAATGTACAGAAATCTGTTGCATTTCTATATGCAAATAATAAACTAGCAGAAAGAAAAATTAAGGAAACAGTCCCATTTGCAATTATTTCAAAAAATAAAATACCTCGGACTAAGTCTAACCAAAGAGGGGAAAGACCAGTATTTTGAAAACTATATAACACTGTTGATAGAAATTGAACAAGACACAAACAAATGAGAAACTAACCAATGGTCATTCATAAGATGAATTAATATTGTTAAAATGGCCATACTGTCCAAGGTAATCTACAGATTCAGTAAAATCCCTATCAAAATTCTAATGGCATTTTTCAGTGAACTAAAGCAAAGAATCCTAAAATTTGTATGGAACCCCAATCTTGAGAAAAAAGAAGAAAGCTGGGAATATCATGCTCCTTGAGTTTAAACTATTTCAAAACTTCAGGAAATAAAACAGTATGGTACCTGCATAATACCAGATACATACACCAACTGAAGATAATAGAGAACCCATATACCTTCATTCATATGGTCATTAATATATGACCAAGAAGGAAAGGATATAAAATGGGGAAAAGACACTATCTTCAATAGTTGGTGCTAGGAAAACTGGACAGCAACATAAAAAAGAATGAACTGTATCACTGTCTTATAACATACATAAAAATAAACTTGGATTAAGAACCTAAATATGAAACAAATAATACAAATATTAAAGAAAATATAGGCAGTAAAATCTTGAATATAGGCATTAGTAATTTTTTTTTGCCTTTCTTTTAAGGCAAGGGAAATAATGCAAAAATAACAAGTGGGACAACATGAAGCTACAAGGCTTCTGCACAACAAAGGAAACCATCAAGAAAATGAAAAAGCAACTTACTGAATTGGAGAATATATTTGCAAAGTGACAATTCTGATAAGGGGCTAATATCCAAAATTTACAAAAAACTAATACAATTCAGTCCCCCCAAAACAAATAATCTGATAGAAAAATGGACAGAGGGCCTAAATAGACATTTTCAGAAAGAAAATGTACAGATGGTCAGCACGCACATGAAAAGATGCTCACCAATACTAATCCTCAGGGAAATGCAGATCAAAACTTCAATGAGCTATTACCTCACACCTGTTAGAATGGCTATTATTAAAAACACTACAAATAATAATGTCGGTGAGAATGTGAAATCAAGGAAATACTTATGCCCTTTCTGTGGCAATATGAAATGGGGCAGCCAATACAAAAACAGTACAGAGGTATCTCAGAAACTTAAAACAGAAATAGCATACACTGAGTAATTCCAGATGTATTTACCTGAAGAATGCAAAACAGGAAGGCAAAATGATATACCCCGATGTTTACAGCAGTGTTATACATAATAGCAAAATATGGAAGCAACCTCAGTGCCCATCTCTAGATGAATGGATAAAGAAGATGTGGTTCAGATGCACAATGAAATATTGCTCAGCCATAAGAATAATATTACTCTTGCCATTTGGAACAACAAGGATATACCTACAAGGTATTATGCTAAGTGAAATAGAACAGAGAAAACAAATATCATAGGACTTCCATTATATCTGGAATCTTGAAATAAAACGGATGAACAAAGAAGTAAGTACACTTATAAATACAGAAAACAGATTGGTCTTTGCCATAAAGGAAAGTTTGGGGCACAGCAAAAATAGGTGAAGAGGATCAAGAGGTACAAACTACCAATTATAAAATAAATAAATCACAGGGATGACAAATAAAGCATAGAAAACATAATGTCATAATGATTTTGTATGTTGATAGAAGGTAAGTAACTATGCTTATGATAAGCATTACATAATATTTATACTTGTTAAATATCTACTTGTATACCTGAAATTAATACAGGATAGCATTTCAAACTCAATTTAAAGAAAAAGTATGAGTCTGTGTTGCAAGGAGGAGAAAGCAGTGATAGAGCCAAATGAAACTGAAGAATATATACCTTTGACAAGACTAAAGTGTGTTGGTTGAAATGTAGATGAGGAAAACAGAAGTTTCAGAAAAGTAGGGAAATATCCATTTACATAATGCTGGCACTACCATGCTTCTCTCTTAGACTTTCTTCTCAATGCTCTTTATTTTACAACAGTATAAGACTGGATTTCCCATGGCTCAATTTCCTTCCAATGAACAAAACATTTAAAAATTTTAAATTAAACTTCCAATGTGAAAATCTAGTATTTCTTTGAAAGGAATCTTTTGAGGATATCATGGAAAGACTGCTTAACTTGTTTATTTCTAAGGGTATAAATGAAGGGGTTCAACAAAGGGGCAACAGACACAATAAGCAGAGAAACAGCCTTATTAATGGACACCTCATCCTTAGCTGAAGGGTTGATATACATAAAAATACAGCTGCCATAGCTGATGGAAACCACAATCATGTGGGAAGAACAGGTGGAAAAGGCTTTTTTCCTCTGCTGGGAAGAGGGGAATCTTAGAACCGTCCTAATGATGTATATGTAGGACAGAACCACACACATAAGTGTCACTAAGAGGGTAAATACAGCACAGAGTATGGCCAGCTGCTCTATGAACCATGTATCTGAGCATGAATTCTTCAATATTGGAGAAATATCACAGACGAAATGGTTAATAACAGAGTCACAGAATTCCAGATTAAGGCTCAAAGAGAGGGGTGGAAGGATGATCAATAAGCCGGATACCCAACAACAGAGGATGAGGTTCCTGCAGACTCTGCTTTTCATGATGGTCACGTAATGCAGGGGTTTGCAGATGGCCACATAGCGGTCATAGGACATCATAGCCAACAGGAAAAATTCTGTAGCTCCAAAGAGGATGACAAAAAATTCTTGAATGAAGCAGGCTTCGATAGTAATGATTTTGTTCCCACTTGCTATGATGTACAGGTATGGAGGGACACAGGCCGTTGTGAGTGAGATTTCTAGGGAAGAGAAATTTTGAAGAAAAAAATACATAGCTGTTTTTAAATGAGAATCCATGAAGATGAGAGAAATTATGGTCAGATTCCCAATTACACTAAATGTATATGTGACAAACAAAAAGGTAAAAACCAGAATCTCTAGCTGTGGGTCACTTGTCAGTCCCAGTATGATGAACGTCCTTATCGCTGACTGGTTTCTCATCACTGACTCCATCTGCCAATCTTCACATAAAAGTCACAGAAATGGATCTGAGGAACAATGTCGAGTAGGACAAAATGAGACCATGTCTACCCATACCATGCAAACCCAGTCACATGCATTTCTTTCTGTAATTTGGTAATGGAGTTTTCATGAGGTACTTCCCTCAGCTGCACTGAAATGTACCACATGGTAGCTAAGCTTATGGGATGTTTCTCTTGAAAATTACTGCTACTGAAATTACTATAAATATTCTAGTTTCTTTGGATTCACAATGCTATTTCCAATTAATTTTTTTAAGCCCACAATTTGGTTGGTATTTCCCCTGTAGGATCAGGAATCACCTGCTTTTGAGCTATATTTTCATGGGCCATAAAGTCTCTTTGTTCCAAAAGTTCTGTACCCAAAAGTTAAACCCTAAAATTCCCTTGCTTAAGTTATGGCACCTGATGAATTGGAAATCTATAGCACATGGTGTATGTGCCCTATCTAGACTCCCCAGCACCCCTTTCTAGTGAACTGGGCATTATTTTAGGTCAAGTCAGATTTCTCCCAGATAACTAGTCTTTCACCAGCCCTGTCTCTAAATTCCTCTATTAATGCTTTACTTCCTGTCTTTAGCAAGGAGGTTTGGATGCATGATTATTTTAATTTCTTCAGAATATTTGGCGTTCCTTCCATCACAAGAAGTGTGACACACATTTCAGCAACACAGAGAGTTTAAGTACATGGTCCTTGGAACAGTTTGTCTAGGCTCAAGTCCTATCTCTGACATCTCTGTCATCTACTAGGTGAGTGACCTCGGTCAAGTCATTTAATCTCTCTGTTCTCTCAGTTTCCTAATCTGTAAAGTAGAGTTAACAGGAATATTATCTCACTATCTCATAGGGCTTCTGTGAGGTTTAAATTAATAGTACCAGTTCCCACCAGGTATAGACATTCCATAAACATTGAGAGGATACAGATAACATGTTAGAAAATGGGTCAATAACCTGGGTGTATGAGGCAAAAAGTTGCACACAGGTGATAATATAAAAGAGGAAAAAAACAAAAATGGAATATTTGCCTATGATAGTTGAGATGTAAAGGATATAAATATATAGATATATACATGATAGGTAATTGACAGACCAAAGGAGAGAGGGAGAATAGAGAGAGACATTAAGAAGTATTTTCTGTATGTCAAGCAAAACATTGTATATGAGACTGTACCAACATAATGATGTTTTAAATGAGTGATCCCACTGTATTGATAGGGTGGGCTTGAAATTATCCCATGCCTTACCTTAGACATCCTCATTGTCTCATCAGGAGGCTGTAAGTCAAATATATGCTTAGGTGAGCCTCACAGTTGAACAGAAGCATATTGATAGGATCATCTAAGTCTCTTCCTAGCTTGCCCCATAAACCTACACTCACCCTTTATATCACATGGTTTCTGAATTTATGAGAAATACCATTATAAATTAAAATAGGAATATTTCTGTATACTCTGGGTAGCTAAAAGGAAGATAATAAAGTTCAAAGAGCAAGAGTACTTAAGAAGACTGTCTGGCTCTGGAAAAATGAGTGGTCTTGTTCTCTCTGGAAAAAACAGGTTTTTACACTTATGACCCTGTTTATTTTGTCCATCTGCAACAGAAGTGCAGAAAACTGTTGAATAAAAAAGTCCTTTGAGGCCATGATTCAAAGTCTCAGATGAATTTAAAATATAATTTACTTCACCATAAAAAGATCTGAACCAAGAACCAATGGGGATAATGTCCTTACATAGACAAAGAAGCAATTACTTCAACCTACTCAACTCAACTGTTAAAATAAAAGATTCCAATGACAATTCACAAACTTGTCCTTATATATTTGTTCACACATGGTTTATGCAATGCAATAAGTAAGATAGCCTTCTTACCTAAAATTACATTAGTAAAAATAGTTAATATAAAAACAGCAAAAAATGGGTATGAAAATGGAAAAATGGATGGAAACTGTAATATCCAAAAAATAAACAAATTTTGATGTTTGTCCTTCCAAATATGGCACATAACAATATTTAAGTGCTGTGTTTACTCTTATCAGTTTATTGTAAAGGATACCACTCAGGAAAAGTCAATGGAAGAGATATACAGGGCAAGGTATAGGGGAGGGAGGCATGAAGTTTCCATGACCTCTTCGTTCACACACTCCCAGCACCTTGATGTGTTCACCAACCCAGAGCTCCTAGATCTCTTTGTTCAAGGGCTTTAAGTGTTTAATTTCCATCCCCTCATACCCTTCCCAGAGCTCAGTGAATGGGGCTGAAAGTTCAAATCCTCCAATGATTTGACCTTTCTGATGAGCCACCCCATTCTGAGGCTCTTTAGGGTCCCCACCCTAAGTCTTTTTATAAGCATATACTCCAGGTAATACAAGTTTACCAATCAACAGATCCCATGAGTTAGGATATCTCTGTCAGGAACAGGGAAAGAGACGAAACTTTTCTTTATATATACACGTATGTAACTTTATCCTTTTACATAAATATACACACACAAGGCATATTTATCTACAAGGTGAAATAGTCAGATTCATTCAGTTTAATGTCTTTCTCTGTAATTAATAGAGGTAGAAAAAATGATTATGTAAAATGAATATTTGAGCAATAAAATGATCAAGCTAGAATATAGATATATGCAGATAAATGCACCCAAAATCTGAAGAATATAACTTTACTTGGCTTAACGTAAATATGTTTTCTCAGTTCAGGAAGCTAAAAGTCCAAGACCAAGGTGCTGATGTGTTGTGTTCTTCCGAAGTCTCCCTCTTTTGCTGGGAGATGGCCGTCTTCTCCCTGGGCTCCTCCTGGTGCTCCCTCGGCACATGTCTGTGTCCTCATCTCCTCTTCTTACAAGGACACGGTCACATTTGATTCGGGCCTACCCTAGTGACCTCGTTTTAACTTATTACATCTTTAATGACCGTATCTCCTAGTAAAGTCACATTCAGAGGTACTGGATTTGGAATTCAATATATGAATTTGAGTGGGATACGACTCACATTACAATTGGAACCTACGGAGCCTAAGGAAATTTACAGGCTGGAGTTGTGTGACATTTTGAATCGCTATCAGAAAATATTTTAATAAGAATAAAAATTATTAAAAAAATAAGAAAACACTTGTTTGTTTTTGGTTTTCATTTTCTTGCCTTAGGAAACATATCCAGGAAAACTGCTAATGCCAATGTTCAGGAGTTCACTGCTAATGTTTTCTTTTTAGGAGTTTTATGGTTTCAGGTCCTATATTTAGGTTTTTAATCCAATGGCATTTTTCTATGTGGTATATGACCTTGGTCCAGTTTCATTCTTTTGCATGTAGCTATCCATTTTCCTAACACAATTTTTTCAAGAGACTGTCTTTTCCGATGGCATATTCTTGCCTCCTTAGTCCATATATTAACTGACCATGTAAGTGTGGGTTTATTCCACACTTTTGATTAGTGTACCAATCAAATAAATATAGCTTCTTAGTATAGCATAAAATCAGGGAGTGTAATACCCTCAGATTTATTCTTTCTCAAGATTACTTTGCCTATTTGGGTCTTTGATATTTCCATACAAATTTCAGGATCATTTACTCCAGTTGTGTGAAAAATGCCATTGGTATAATAGTAGGGATTGCAATGTATGTAGATTTGAGAAATATGGCCATTTAACAATATTATTTCTTCCTATTCATGGACATGGAATATTCTTCCATTTTTTGTATTATCTTGAATTTCTTTCAATATCTTATGGTTTTCAGATATAGCTGAGATCTGGAAGAAATCTTAGTATACATCAATAAGTGAATGGATAAAGAAGATGTGGTCCGTATAGATAGTGGAATACTATTGGGCCATTAAAAATAATGAAATATTGCCCTTTTTGACAACATGGGTGGACATGGAGAGTATAATGCTAAGTGAAGGAAGTCAGATAAAGACAAACACCATATATTTCACTTATAGGTGAAATCTAAAAAAACAACAAACAAATAGTATGTTTCAGGAACTGCAAGAACTATGAACAAGGAGTTGGGACACCAAAACATTTGGTGAGAAGCAGTTTATTAGTGCTGGCACTGGCTCAGCGGATTCATATCCAAAAGTTGAGCCCCGAGCGTAGTCGGGCCATAAGTTTCATACATTCACTACAAGAATAGAGGAGAGTCAGCCCCCAAGAGTGTTGCAGTGAGAGCTGTTAGAATACTATAGGTTCAGCCAAAATGGTAGTTATATTTTAACCTATCTCAATAAAGGATATCCAGATACTCTATGGTAAACTAAAGGGCCTACATGACTATGATCAACAAGCTGTTCCATATCACTGGGTCACAGTGGGAAGTACATTGTTACATTGCTTTAAACTCAAGCACCCTGGTATTCATCTGCATTCTTAAAGCCTTAAAGAAACATTGTCCCTTTTCTTGGCTTGGCTTCCTATCATAAGTAGACTCATATACAGAGAAAAAACTGGTGGTAACTATGCGAGCAGGGGGAAGGGCCAAAGAAGTAAAGAGGACAAAAAGGTATAAACTTGAAATTATGAAATAAAAAGTCACATGGATGAAAAATACAGCATAGGAAATATAGTCATTAATTTGTAAAAACTTTGGTGACAGTTGATAACTATGCTTCTTGTGGTGTGCATTTTATAATATATGTAATTACTGAATCATTATACTGTATATCAGAAACCAATACAATATCATATTGCATATAAACTATATTTCAATAAAATATAGATAGAAAATTAATATTCTGATTTTTTAGAACACTGAAAAGCATATAATGTGTCCACTGTTTAGCTTAAAAAATTTTTAACATTTTTTTATATATAAGTCCCTTATATAACCTTCTCAGTCAAGATCTCTTCCCACCTCCAGTGGTATCCTTATCTACAATTTAGCATTGCTGGTTTCTCTGTTTTCCTTTATACTTTCAGTACATACCCATACAACCTCCAACAATATATAGCAGTTTTTGTTTTAATCTTTATGTAAATGATATTACTCTATGCTTTATACCCAATTTATTTTACTGTGGAAAAATAAACATAACATACAATTTGTCATATTAGCCATTTTCAAATACATATTTCATAGTTTTTAAATACATTCATAAAGTAGTGGAACCATCACCACCATCCATCTCTATAACTTTTGATTTTACAAAACTTAAACTGTATACCCACCAAACAATTACTCCCTATTATGCCATCCTCCAGACACTGACAACACCCATTCTACTTTCTGTTTTTAAGACTGAGACTATTCCAAGCACAGCATTATTTCCCTTTCTCTAAGCAGCTTATTTAACACAGACTAATATGCTCAAGTTTCATCCATGTGGTAGCTGTTATGTCTGAACTTCATTCTTTTCTTGTCTGTATCTTACCATGGTTTTTAAAAACAGGAAAAGTTTCATATTACAAAACAGGAAACACAGAAATTAATTATCTTAATGCAACTAAAGTGGTAGGCATTAAAATACTATATTAGGAATGAAAGAGTAAACATTCTGACAGATATGGTACATATTTAATTTTAGAAAATGTATAAATGTTAATCACCATATAGACATATTAAAATTGAACAATGATTAATAAAATAGGTATAAAATTTAATGAACAGTTATTATTCTTTAATTCATTTCCAAAGATGAAAGCTAAAAAATTCACAGAAGCAGTAACATCCAGAAATAATCATTTATCAAAGATCATTGGATTGTATGAGTGAAATCAGTGCATTTTATTTATGTAATCTGCACCTCAATAAAAAAAAGTACTAAAACATTGAAAACCAAGGAGCTTAAAATCTCAAATCACTCCTTCCAGTATATTGAAAGATGCCCTGCATGTCTACAAAGAAAAGGCAACCCAATAAATATTTCACCAATGATTTAAAATGGCATTTCACAAAAGAGCATAGACCATGGTCAATAAGCATACAAGATGGTGTTCAGTATAGTTACTAATCAAGGAAATCCCGACTCAGACAACAGAGTGAGAAGAGGTGGGCCCAATACGGCAGCATACCTGTAACCACATGCTTCCCCCCCCACACACACACAGAGGATCTATACCTACACACAGAGCAATTCACCCTGAGGAAGAACTGAGGACTGAATGAACATCTGCAAAATATGGGATAAAAAGGACATATAAACAATTGGAGTATAAACAGAGACATGGTAATGGAGGGAGCCCTACACCAAATCAGTCCTGCATATGGAGGGATATCACTGAGAGACAAGAACAGATATGCAACAGCCCTGGACACAGAAAAAATAATGTGATTTAAAGAGCTTAAAAGGAAACCATACTATTTGAGAAGAAAACTAATTTTGAGAACTAAAGCACCTGCCAAACCAAGAGGAAAGTGCTAGAACACTCTAAAAGATGAGAGGTACTGATGACTGCCATTGTTTATGTTCTCCTTGCATATAGACAGGTAAAAAGGGAGCACCAGTGAGCACCATTGTTTACATTTCCCACACACACTGAAGTGTGGATGGGAGCAGTGTCAGGGCACACATACCAGCTAGAGACTTAACCAGTGTGGACTCCTAGAACCTGCCTGCACCCAAATACATATTCCAGAGATCCACAAGTCCTGCCAAAGTGGCACAAGGGTGGTTCCCCGAAGATTCATCCATCCCAAGACCCTTCCATCCCCGGTCACCCTGTTAGTGCCACTCTGACCAAGGTACAACCAGGACACTCAACCATGCTTCTCCCCCACAGGTTGCCCCAACAGGGAGGCCCAGGCTGGGTGACACCGTAGGAGACCCCAGGGACACACCCTGCTTCACCTGCCACCCAACCAATGAGGCACCAGTTGGTGACAACCTAGGAAATGTCTGGAATATGCTCCTCTAATGAGAGACACATTTCTGGCAAGAGCCCAGCCTGATGCCCTCAGGAGATGCCTTTCCTGAATATTTCTTATGCTGGCTGTCCCACAAGTATAGCAACAGCTGGGGCATACGTGAGATGTCCTCAGCTCACACAATACAAGCCCTGACATTGACCCATGACCACCTGTCCTCCAGCTAGCTGCCCAAAACTGATAGTCACACACAGTCTACCAACGGGATGTTCCTACACAAGGCCGTGCCTGCAAGACTGGAAGAGCAAGCCCATTCACTTAACCTACAGAACAAACACAGGAAGCCAAGAAAATGAGGAGACAGAGGAATATGCTTGAAACAAAGAAACATGACAAAGCTTCAGGAAAAGAATTAAATGAAACAAAGTTAAGGAATTTACAGAATAAAGAGTTTAAAGTAATGTTGAGAGAAGAGTGAATGAACTCAGAGGATTTCAACAAAGAGATGGAAAATATTAAAAAGAAAAAATCAGAGATGAAAAGAATACAATATGATTGAAAAATACACTAGAAGGAATCAACAGCAGATTAGAGAATGAAAAGAAAGGATCAGCAGTTTGGAAGACAGAGTAATAGAAAGCATTCAAGGTGAGCGACAGAAAGAAGAAAGTAGAAAGAGAAACGAGGGTAAATTAATGGATGTCTTAGACAAGAGCAAACATCCCAACATTTGCATTATCAGAGTCCCAGAAGAGAAAAAGACAGTGATGGAAAACTTACCTAAAAAAATTAGTAGCCGAACATTTCCCAAATCTGGAGGAAGAAACAAACATCCAAATCCAGGAAGCAGAGAGCCCCAACAAGACAAACCCAAAAAGGTACACAGGAGGACACATAATGATTTAAATATCCAAAATCAAAGACAAAGACAGAGATTTAAAACTAGCAAGAGAAAAGCAATGAGTTACAAAAAAGGGAAACAGCATAAGGCTATCATTAGTTTTTTTTAATTGAGGTATAGTTGATATACAATATTTTATTGGCTTCAAGTATACAATACAGTGATTCAACAGATATACGTATTATTAAATCATCACCCCCATTAGTACACTTACTATCTGTCAATAGAGAAAGATGTTACAGAACCTTTGGATATATTCTCCAGGCTTCTGCTACCAGCTTATATTAAGACTTTTTTAGCCCTTTATCTCCCTCATCTTCCTTATCCACCCACTACAATCTCTCCCAATGGTAACAACCAGTCCATTTTCAGTGTCTTTGATTTTACTGCTATTTTGTTCATTTTGTTTTGTGAAAATAAGTGAAATTATATGGTGTTTGTCTTTCTCCACCTGGCTTATTGCATTTACTATAATACCCTCCAGGTTGATCCATATTGTTGCAAATGGCAGGATTTCTTCCTATTTTTGGCTGAATAATATTCCATTTTATATATGAACCACATCTTCTTATCCACTTATCTATTGATGGACACTTTGACTGCTTCCATATCATGGTTATTGTAAATAATGTGGAAATAAACATAGGGTACAAATATCTTTTTGAATAAGAGATTTTGTTTTCCTCTGGTAAATTCCTACAAATGGAGACAACTGGTCTTATGGTATTTCTATTTTTAGTTTTATGAGGAATTTTCATACTGCTTTACATAGTGGCTGCACTAATTTACATTCCCACCAACACCATAGGAGGTTTCCCTTTTCTCCACTTCCTCACCAACACTTGCCATTTCTTTTCTTTTGCATAGTGCGCATTCTAACCCTGTGAGATAATATCTCACTGTGGTTTTGTTTTATATTTACCTGATGATTAACAATGTGGATCATCTTTAAATATGCTTGTTGGCCACCTGTATGTCTTTTTTGGAAAAAGGGTCGTATGTGTTCTTTATATATTGTGGATGTTAACCCCTCACTGTATCAATAATTTACAAATATATTCTCCCACATTGTAGATTGCCTTTTTGTTCTGTTGATGGCATCGTTTATTTTACAGATTTTAATTTGATTTAGTTCTACTTGTTCATTTTTCATTTTGTTTTCATGCACAAGTATATGTGTCCAGGAAAAAACTGATCATGCTTATAGTCAAGAGATTTTTGCCTGTTTTCTTCTAAAAGTTTTATGGTTTCATGACTTACATTCAGGTCATTGATTAATTTTGAGTTTACTTTTGTGTATTGGGTTAGACAGTGTAATTCGGTTTCATTCTCTTGAATGTAGCTATCCAGTTGTAACTCTTGGGAGGGAATCCTGGGAAAAAAATATCTTTGAAACCAAATCAGTCAAAGAGAGAAATAAAGTTAAGAAACTCATGTATTTCTTACAAGAAGTCATCCCATCTCTCTTTTGACCAGGCTGCAGCAGAAAAGAGAAGTCCATCCAACTTCTCCAGTCTAGATATGCCCTTGCATGCCCTTGTAATTACCTAATGATATGTAAATGACTAAATCTCTCCACCCCTTGGGAAAACTTTTTGATATGCAGATGTACTACAACCAGGTGAGAGATTCTGGAAATATTGCAAATTTACCCACACCAGTTTTCCCAACACCATTTATTGAAGAGACTGCTTTTCTCCATTGTATATTAAGGCTCCTTTATCATATATTAATTGACCATATTTGTGTGGATTTATATCTGGACTCTCTTTTCTGTTCCATTTATCTATGTCTCTGGTCTTGTGCCAGTGCCATGCTGTTTTGATTACTGCAGTGTTGTAGTATACCTGGAAATCAGGGAGTGTAATAGCCCAGTTTTGTTCTTCTTTCTCAGGATTGTTTTGGCTATTCAGGGTCTTTTGTGGTTCCATGTGAATTTTAGAAATATTTTTTCTAGTTCACTGAAGAATGCTGTTGGTGTTTTGATAGGGATTGCATTGAATCTGTAAATTTCTTTGGGCAGGATGGCCATTTTGCAATATTATTTCTTCCTATTCAGGAGCTCAGGATGTATTTCCATTTATTTGTGTCTTTTATTTACCTTATCAATGTCTTTTAGTTTTTAGATTACAGGTCTTCTACCTCCTTATTAGGTTTATTCCAAGGTATTTTATTTTTTGATGCAATTGTAAATGGAAATGCTTTCCTGATTTCTATTTCTGCTACTTTGCTTTAAGAGAATAGGAAAACAGATTCCCGTGTGTTAATTCTGTACCTTGCAACTTTGCCGAATCTAGTTATCAGTTCTAATTTTTTTTTTTGGTGACATTGTTAGGGTTTTCTATATATATTATCATTCCATCTGCAAATGTGACAGTTTAACTTCTTTCTAAACAATTTGGATGTCTTTTATCTCTTTATTGTGTCTGATTGCCATGGCTAGGACCTGCAGTACTATGCTGAATAAAAGTGATGAGAGTGGGCATCCTTGTCTTCTTCCTGTTTTTAAAAGAAAAACTTTCAGTTTTTTGCCACTGAGTATGATGTTAGTGGTGGGTTTATCAGACATGGCCTTTATTATGTTCAGGTATGTACCCTCTACTCCCATTTTGTTTTTGTGAGAGTTTTTATGGATGGATGTCGAATTTTGTCAAATGCTTTTTCAGCATCTATTGAGATGATCATATGGTTTTTATCCTTATTTTTGTTAATGTGGTATATCACAGTGATTGTCTTATGAATATTCTACCATCCTTTCATCCCTGGAATAAATCCCACTTGGTCACAATGGATGATCCTGTTGATGTATTTCTGAATTTGGTTTGGTAAGATTTTGTTGAGGATTTTTGTATCTATGTTCATCAGGGATATTGGTCTATAATTTTCTTTTTTTTGTAGTGTCTTTGCCTTGCTTTGTTATTAGAGTGATGCTAGAGTCATAGAATAGGTTTGGAAGTGTGCCCTCCTCTTCTACTTTTTGGAATACTTTAAGAATAGGTATTATCTTTTCTTTAAACGTTTGGTAGAATTCAGCTGTGAAGCCATCTGTTAATGGAATTTTGTTTCTTGGGAGTGGGTTTATTACCACTTAAATTTCTTTACTTTTCATAGGTCTTTTCAGATTTTCTGTTTCATCCTGGTTCAGTCTTGGAATGTTTCACTTTTCTAGGAATTTGCCCATTTTTTTCTAGGTTGTCCAATTTATTGGCATATATCTTTTGTAGACTTCTTTAGTAAATATTTCTACTTCTGTCATGTTAGTTTTAAATATTCCTTTTTAATTTCTGATTTTATTTGTGTCCTCTCTCTTTTTACTTGATAAGTCTACCTATTGGTTTGTCTATTTTGTTTATCTTCTAAACCAGCTCTAAGTTTCATTGATTTTTTTCTATGGTTTTATTCTTCTCTATATTATTTTTTTCTCCTGTTGTGTTTCTTATGTCTCTCCTTCTACTAACATTGGGTTTCTTTTGTTCTTATTTTTCTACTTTCTTTAGTTGTGAATTTAGGCTGTTTATTTGGAATTATGCTTGTTTTGTGAGGGAGACCTGTATTGGTATGTATTTCCTTCTTAAAACTGCTCTGTAGCATCACACATATATTGAACTGTTGTATTTTTGTTTTCATTTATCTCCATGTATTGCTTAATTTTCTTTTTGATTTGCTCATTTACCCACTGATCATTGAAAAACATGTTGTTTAGCCTCCATGTATTTGTCAGCTTTTGTTTTCTTTGTGTAATTTATTTCTAGTTTCATACCATTGTGATGTGAAAAGATGTTTCTTACAATTTCAATCTTTTTAAATTTATTGAGACTCTATATTTGTGTCCTAATATGTGATCTATTCTGGATAAGTTCCATATGCATTTGAGAAAACATGTGTATCCTACTGCTTTTGGGTGGAGTGTTCTGAAGATGTCTGTTAGGTCCATTTATTCTAATGTGTTGTATCTTTTCTAATGTATTGTTCAGTGCCTCTGTCTCCTTACTTATTTTGTGTCTGGTTGATCTGTCCTTTGGAGTGAGTGGTATGTCGAAGTCTCCTAAAATGAATGCATTGCATTCCATTTCCCCCTTCAATTTTTTTAGTAATTGTTTCACATATGTAGGTGCTCCTGTGTTGGGTGCATAGATATTTATAATGGTTATATCCAGTTGTTGGACTGACCCCTTTATCATTATATAATGTCCTACTTTGCTCTTGTTACTTTCTTTGGTTTGAATTCTATTTTGTCAGATACAAGTACTGCAAAACCTGCTTATTTCCCCCTATTGTTTGTATGAAATATATTTTTCCATCCCTTCACTTTTAGTCCATGTATGTCTTTGGGTTTGAAGTGAGTCTCTTGTAGGCAGCATATAGATGGGTTTGCTTTTTTATCCATTCTGTAACTCTGTGTCTTTTGGTTGGCGCATTCAGTCTATTTACATTTAGGGTGATTATCAATAGATATGTACTTATTGCCATTGCAGGCTTTGGATTTGTGGTTATCAAAGGTTCGAGGATAGCTTCTTTACTATCTAACAGTCTAACTTAACTCACTTATTATGCTATTATAAACACAGTCTGGTGATTCTTTTTTCACTCCCTTCTTTTTCGTTCTCCTCCGCTTTTTTTATGTCTGGTGTCATATTCTGTACTCTTTGTGAATCCCTTGACTGACTTTGTGAGTAGATGATTTAATTTTGCATTTGGTTAGCATTTAGTTGGTCTACTTTCTTTGCTGTGGTTTTGTTTTCTCTGGTGACAGTTATTTAGTCTTAGGCACACTTCCATCTAGAACAGTCACTTTAAAATACCCTTTACAGATGGTTTGTGGGTGGTAAATTCCATCAGTTTTTGCTTATCTGGGAATTGTTTAATCCCTCCTTCAAATTTAAATAATAATCTTGCTGGATAGAGTATTCTTGGTTTGAGGCCCTTCTATTTCATTTCATTAAATATATCATGCCACTCCCTTGGCCTGTAATGTTTCTTCTGAGAAGTCTGATGGGTTTTCCTTTTTAGGTGATCTTTTTTCTCTCTCTGGCTGCTTTTAATACTCTGTCCTTGTCTTTGATCTTTGCCACTTTAATTAATATATGTCTTGATGTTGTCCTCCTTGGGTCCCTTGTGTTGTGAGATCTGTGGACTTCCCAGATTGGGTAAGTGTTCAGCAGTTATTTCTTCAAAGAAACTTTCTATCCCGTTTTCTCTCTTATTCTTCTTCTGGTACTCTTATAATGTGTATATTGTTCTGTTTGGATTGGTCACACAGTTCTCTTAACATTCTTTCATTCATAGAGATCCCTTTTTCTCTTTCTGCCTCAGCTTCTCTGTATTCCTATTCTCTGATTTCTATTCCATTAATTGTCTCCCCCATCTCATCTAATCTGCTTTTAAATCTCTCCATTGTTTGCTTCATTTCAGTTATCTCCCTCCTGATTTCATCTCTTAGCTCTTGAATATTTTCTGTAGCTCCATTAGCATGCTTATCACTTTTATTTTGAATTATTTTTCAGGAAGATTGGTGATTTCAGTTTCACCAAGCCATCTTTCTGGTGTTTGAAGATTTTGGATTGAACAAGGTTCTTCTGCCTTTTCACAGTCTTGAGGCAATGGGGGTGGTCGTCGGTGAGCAGTGCTGGTGTCAGCTGGGAGGAACAAGTCCCTTCCTGCTTCCCGGCCACTGTGCCTGTCTCTGCTGTCTGTGCTGGTTGGTTGTTCACAGGGAGCAGCCTCTGGGTTCATCTCCTAAGCTGCCATGGGTTGGGCAGCCCACAGGAGGGCCTAAGGTAATGGTGGGTGTTGCAGCCGAGTGGCAGGTGTGTGTGTCCATCACGAGGACAAAGCCCTTTCCTGCCTCCCAAGGGCTGGATTTCATTTAGGGCTCTGGAGAAACAGTGTTACTGACTACGACCCTTTTCCTTTCCCACAATAAATTAGACCAGGTGACCTTTAGCTTTAAACCATTGTTTTTGAAGTATAGGGAGAAAATATATAATATTTAGGAACCATGGACTTTTTCATCAGGCAAACATAAGTTTAAGTCTGAACGTTACCTCTTAGTAAGCATATGGACTTGAAAAAATTATTTAGTTTCTCAACTTTCAACTTCTCAACTTTTCAGCTATAGAATGGGGTAGTCATATAACCTACCTGTAAGTGTTGTCACAAAGATAAGACTATAGCAGACAACATACACAGAGTACTTATCACAGTACAAGGGTAATGTGGGGAAAGCTCAGTATTACTTACCTAAAACATTAATTACGTTTCGTGTAACAATAGATAGTCCCACATTTATCCTACCTCATTCAAATATATGATAGTGTACTGAATAGAGAAAATATTTTATAAAACTATTTATTGAATGAAAGAGAAAACAGAAGTCATGTTATAAAATTATAATCTACATTATTTGCTTCAATTTTTGTTTTGGTTTGGATAGCAACTGGCCTTTATTCTTAATAAAAATTATAGATATAAAAGGTGTATAACATAATTATTTGATATATATATACATGTACATATTGAAACATCAGTAAAGTCAAGCTAATTAACATAACTCCGCATAGTTACCTTTGTGTGTGTGTGTGTGTCTTGTTAAAGTATCTGAAGTCTTCCAATGTTCAATACAGCATCATTAACTATAGTCATCATGTTGTACATTAGAACTCCAGACTTATTCACCTTACAGAACTACAACATTGTACAAGTTCATGAACATTGTCAGGAACTGACTTATTTAAGTCAAAAATGAGAAAACAAATTCTCCTAATTATTTGTGATGTCTCATATGAAGAGTGGACACCAGAGGAAAAGTTGCTTAGACTAGAGATGGGGCTGTTTCCACTCTCTTCTTTGATATGAAGTCCACTTTGGCTACCCTCGGGGAATTCTGAGCAAACTGAATGTGGGGAAAATGGAACTTCCTAATCAAGATTCCCACCTAGCCTTTATAACACCCATTGTGTATATCATAAGAGCATGTTTGCACATTATGGGATGTTTACTGGCAGCAGAGCCATTGCTCAGTCACGGGATTGCCAGTCGGAGGTAGGGGTGAAGAGGAATCACTCATTCTCTCCTCTTATCCATTCCCGGAAAGTAAGGGTTAAGGTACCCACCAGTCACTGGGGATTAACCCATAGGTGTCCAGCCAGAGCAGGAGGGGGCAAAGCACACTGGGGAGAGAGAACTGACAGCCAGGGTTTGGAGTGAGGAGAGATTGAGCTGTGAAAATAACATTTTCATTCCCAAACTCTGGCCCTTGTTTTCCTTTGGTCTCACCAGATCATAGAAAACTTGTCCCAGGCAGGGAAACTCCTCCTCCCACAGCCACACTGAAATAGCCATACACATGTGAAAAGAATCAAGCCTTCTGCTTTTCATCTTAATGTTTTGCACATGACCTATTGTGGCATATTCCTGTCTCCAAAGGCACACTCCTCTGTGATATATGTTTAACATTTTTATTTGAAAGTGTTCATTCAAATCCTTTACACTGTAGATTAATTAGAGACTATTGAACTTTACTCTGAAGGGAATCTTTTGTTTGTTAAGTCACTTGATCGCTCCACACTTGTTGCAGACTCATTGGATATAGCTATTGGTGTTCCTTTAAATGTAAAATTCAGTGGGAGACCCGGATCCATGTTCAGACAGGTAAATATCCATTTACCAAACTGGAGAGAGTTCCTATCAGTTTCTACCATGCCTATCTTCTCAGTTAACCAGACTACATGAACATTTTTCCAAGTGATAGAGTGGAGCAATGTATTTGGAATTTGATTCTTTTAAATTTTTAAGAAAGGTGACTGGGAATTAATGGGCATTGGTCACTGAGGAAAACTTACAGAATTTCTGTGCCTAGTAGTGTGGGTGTGCACAAAAATAATGTGACAAGATCTACACTGACTTGTTTATAGTCATCCACACCTACCCAGCTTTCAATCACACTCAGGATCTTTGCGATTCAATTGTACTCAAAAGCCATGAAAGACCATCAGAGAGGTGAGCTTAATGAAGTGGATTTTGACAGATATTCATGCCCTGGAAACTAATAGAATCAAATTTGGGTACCAACTTATGTTGACAATATTCCAGAGAAGGAATCAACAGATAAATCTGAGGTACTGCCTTGTTCAATGATATATGACCTGATCTTGAATAACGTCATAAAGGGAAAAAAGGTAAGAATAGAAATAAAGGATTTATAGAAGAGACAGTCACCAGTGAAAGATCCTGAGAAAGCCCTTTCTCCTCAATTGAATGAAAATGTCTCCCCTATGTTCTCCTCTACACAATTTTTATCACCAAGTTGAAGATCTAAACTTTTTAAATATTTTACAATATTTTTGCCAAAGTGTACAAACATGCTAAGTTATTGGTCATTGAACACAATAACATTTGTATGCTATAGTGCAAGAGATGACTAATTTCTTTTCCAGGTGACATTGGGATATTTGGCAAATTTGGCTGTGGACTCAGAAAGGTCAGAGAAGAATTAAATGTTGACAGAAAAATGTAAGAACATTTTCAGGGCTCAGAGCATACATAGTCTCGGGTAATGAATACTTGGGAAAGTATCCTATGAGGGCACTTGAAGCCTGGATCAAAAGTAACAGATGAAATTAGGTAGATATAATGGGAAGAATCAGGATCCAGGACCTAGAGCCCAGACACATGACCTCTCTCGTCTAACATTTGGTATCCTGTCATCTGTGTCTGAATGGTTCTCCATTACCTGGGATAGAACCAGCTAGCAGGTGACGAGAGCCAGGGCCATGCCACTTCCCTCTAACACTGTTTGAGAACCAGAGAAGTGGCTATACGGTGCCTCTATGCACACTCCATCTCTTACAGGGAAGGGAAAAGACATGTTTCCCCAGACTCAGGGGAAACACATTTCAAGGCTATTTGTGGGAAATATTTTCCAACAACCAAGTGAAAACTATTCCTGCAAATAACTAATTGGAGGCTTCTGGGACAATCCTGTTCCATTTAAATGATGGGAGAAATCAGGATTTCTGGAGATAATGATTACAGATGGGAAATGTTTGAATAATGTTACAATGTCATTAATTATAGGTTGTTGAAATGGAATTGTCTTCCTGATATTGGCCGTAATTCATGTACAAAAAGCTAATTGACAGATAATTTTGGTCAGGAAGGCAAAAGTCATATCATATAAAATATTGGATATCTACTCATAACATAGGGAAAAAAAGAGTAGGGAGAAGTCCATTATCTATTTCCTTTCCATTTGCCAAATCACGGAAAGCCTATGCATGGGTGAACAAACAAGTTAAAAGGCATTATTTTGAAATATTTAAGAAGTAAGTGTCTAGAAATAAAACTGTTTGCTTTCAAATCCCTGCTTTCCCATCCCCTAGATGGATGATATCTTATATCAGTAAGTTTTATGTTCCCAAACTTATGAGCCTCAGGTTCCTCATTTGTAAAATGTGCATTATAATACTACATCTCTGAGAGAGTTGATGTGAGGATTAGTTTAGATAAACCATGTAAACTGTTTAGCATGATATCTGGCACATAGTGTTTGCGGCATGTTAACTGTTTTCCTAGTAAGAATTAACAATTTGAAGGGAGAATAAAATGGATTTCCTTACCCAGAAGCACCTCTTATATGATTTAACTTCATCATCAGAAATGCATTTTTCAATTAAAACCAAAATATCTCTAGGATTGATAGTTGAAAGTTATTTCTAGCTTTTGAAGATTTAGTATTGATCCATTTTCAAATTCTAAAATATAAGGAAACTTACAACATCTCTCTGAATAATAAGACATATTCACTTAAGTGTTTGACCTTTCATATAGTAAATTTCTCTCTTATTAAGGTTTTCAGAATTGTAGAAACTAAAGAACAGAAATAGGTAGACTAGTTATTAAAGAAATCCGAGAATATATTAGAGTTAGAAAACTGAACACTCATGAGAGATATTAGAGGAGATACCAATAAATGGAAACACATCCTGTGCTCATGGATAAGAATAATTAATATTGTCAAAATGGCCATCTTGCCTTAAGCAATCTACAGATTTAATGCAATTCCTATCAAAATACCAAAAGCATTCTTCAATGAACTAAAGCAAATCATTCTAAAATTCAAATGGAACCACAAAAGACCCCGAGGAGCCAAAGCATTCCTGAGAAGGAAGAATCAAGCTGGAGGGATTATGCTCCCCAACTTTAAGCTCTACTACAAAGCCACAGTAATCAAGACAATTTGGTACTGGCCCAATTTGGTACTGTTCCATAGACCAATGGAACCGACTAGAGAGCCCTGATATAAAACCAACTATATATGGTCAATTAATATATGATAAAGGAGCCATGGACATATAATAGGGAAATGTCAGCCTCTTCAATAACTGGTCTTGGCAAAACTGGACAGCTACAGGCAAGAGAATGAAACTGGATTATTATTTAACCCCATACACAAAAGTAAACTTGAAATGGATCAAAAACCTGAATATAAGTCATGAAACCATAAAACACTTAGAAGACAACATAGGCAAAAATATCCTGAACATAAGCATGAGCAACTTCTTCTTGAATGCATCTCCTTTAGCAAGGGAAACAAAACCAAAAATGAACATATGGGACTACATCAAACAAAAAAGCTTCTGTATGACAAAGGATACCATCAACAGAACAAAAAGACATCTTACAGCATGGGGGAATATATTTGTAAATGACATATCCAACAAGGGGTTAACATCCAAAATATATAAAGAACTCACACACCTCAACACCCAAAAAGCACATAACCCATTGAAAAAATGGGCAGAGGATATTTAGAGACACTTCTCCAAAGAAGAAATTCAGTTGGCCAACAGACACACAAAAATATGCTCCATATCACTAATCATCAGGGAAATGCAAATTAAAACCTCAGTGAGATATCACCTCACACCAGTAAGGATGGCCAGCATCAAGAAGACTAAGAACAAAAATGCCGGTGAGGATGTGGAGAAAGGGGAACCCTCCTACACTGCTGGTGGGAATGTAAGCTAGTTCAACCATTGTGGAAAGCAATATGGAGGTTCTCAAAAAACTAAAAATACAAATGCCATTTGACCCGGGAATCCCACTCCTTGGAATTTACCCAAAGAATACAACTTCTCAGATTCAAAAAGACATATACATCCCTATGTTTATCACAGCACTATTTATAATAGCCATGACATGGAGGCAACCTAAGTGTCCATTAGTAGATGGTACAGAAGATGTGGTACATATACACCATGGAATATTATTCAGCCATAAGAAGAAAACAAATCCTACCATTTTAAACAACATGGATGGAGATGGCAGATATTATGCTCAGTGAAATAAGCCAGGCAGAGAAAGACAAGTGCCAAGTGATTTCCCTCATTTGTGGAGTATAACGCAGCAAAGTTGAAGGAAAATAATAGCAGCAGACTCACAGACTCCAAGAAGGGACTAGTGGTTATCAAAGGGGAGAGGTGTGGGAAAGCAGGTGGAGAGGGAGAGAGAAGGGATTTGAGGGGTATTATGTTTTGTACACATGGTGCAGGGGGTCATGGGGAAATGCACAGAGAATGCAAACAGTGAATTTGTGCCATCTTACTACACTGATGGACAGTGACTGCATTGGGGTACCGGTGTGGACTTGATAGTATGGGTAAAAGTAGTCACCACATTGTTTTTTCATGTGAAACCTTCATAAGAGTGTATATTAATAATAACATAATAAAAAATTTAAAAAAATTGTGGGATACAGTGAAAGAAGTTCCTAGAGGGAAATTTATAGCAGTGACTGCATCTATTAGAAAAAAGAAATATCTATAATCCATAATCTGTTTCTAACATAGGACATAGACATTAAAATAATAATTAATTATGAATTATTTTATGACCACAACTTTAACAACCTAGATGAGTCCTTAGAAGAAATATTTTGTCAAAATTCACACAAGAGAAAATAATATGGATAGGACTATATCTATTACTAATTCAATTAATCTTTAATAACCTTCCAAAACAGAAAGCAGCTCTCCTAGATACACAACCAGGTGAATTCTTCCAAACACCCCAAGCTTCAGGTGGTGATCTTTGTCTTCCTGTTCATCACCTACATGAGTATCACTTGGGATGATGGGAAAGTGACCATTATCATCCTCACCCAGATGGGCTCCCACCTCCACACCACCATGCACTTCTTCCTCAGAAATTTCTCATTATGAAAGCCTTCATTCACAACTATCAGTAGATTTAATGATTGCATTGCTCAACTTTTTTTCTTTTTTTCTTTTTTTGAGAGTCACTGAATTTTACTTTCTGACTGCCATGTCCCAGGACAATTATATTGCCATCTGCAAACCCCTGCATTACATGAACACCATGAACCGTAGAGTCTGCACACTCCTTGTCTTCTCTTCATGGTTACTTTCATTCTTAATCATACTCCCTGCACTCATGTCCCTCTTGAACCTTGTTACTTTTGTTGTTTTATTTTCCTAATGGTATCTTAAGAAGCACTAAATTTTTAATTGTTACAAAGTCCATATTTTACACATTTTTCTTTAATAAATATTCTTTTAGTGTCTTATCTAATAAATATGAGCCTACCCTATGTTTCTTAGCTCTTCAATTTAAGTATTTTAACCATTTTCTGTTAATTTTTATATATGGTATGGGATCAGAGTCTAAGTATATTTTTGAACATGGATATTCAATTATCCCAGCATGTTTGTTGAAAAACCAGCCTTTCCCCTATTGAATTGTCATGGCACATTGTTGAAAATCAATATTGATCATAAGTGGTTATTTCCATACTCTCAATTATACTTTATTGATACTTGCATCAACACCACGCTGTCTTAATGACTGTGAATTTATAGTAGGTTTTGAACTCCAATTATGGTCTTTTTCTAAAGAAAGTTGGGTATTCCAAGTCCTTTGTATTTACATATACATTTATGAAAAGCCTATCATCATTTTAGATTTTAATTTTTGCACATTACCTCCCTATTTCTTTTGTACCCTCATCCCACACTGCTACATTAATTAATCATTATTTCCTTTTAGCTGAATCTATTGCCAGAATGAATTGAGAAAGATTCCTTTATGAGTATATATCTTTACATGTCATTACAGCATTTTAGTAAATTATCTTCAGAGTTAGGAGTATTTATAATTCTTAGAAATATAACTTTGAGAACCTCTTGCACACATGCATTAAGTTTCATGAATACAAATGTTTATAACATTACTCTTCCTAGTAGTGAAAACTTGTTCTTCAGTCAAAGAACAGATTAAACATATGTGCTCAAATTCACACAATGGGATACTGTAAAGTCTTTGAACACAATTTAGCAATACCATTAACATGAACAAGTTTCATAAAAAATAATGGGGGAACATAAGGCAAAGAAAAGTGTACACAGCTTAATTGCATTCATGCAAAAGTTTTTAAAGAAGATAAAACAAGACTAGACAATATAAATCATATTAAATTCCTACATGGTAAAGCTACAATGAAAATTAAGGAAATTATCATAGAAATGAGTGTACTTATGTCTTGGGGATGGGAGAAAATGTAAACATGATGCAGACAGGCAAGTGGAACGTTTTTAAGGTTATGGTAGTGATCCATTTTCATAACCTGAGTGTTAGTTACATTGAGTCCTTGCTTTATACTTGTCTTCTTTAAAGTGCACAAATGATTTATCCTTGCTTTATTTATGAGCAAATTGTTAAAATAAATGATTGATATGGAAAAATAGACCGAAATTATTTTATATTTAAGTATTCCAAAGAGAATATTTGTTCAGCTACATGCAAATTAATTTGAACTTCTGGATGAAATAGATAATTGTCTATGAAAATATAATTTATTAAATTGACTGAGGGAGGCAGGGAAAATCTAAACTGACCTCCATAGAAGACGTAAAGAAGGTTGAGAAAGAGGTATCCTTCAAAATGCAGCAGGTCTTCAGGGTTGGTTTCAGAGGCTAACTCCTGCAAATCTTTACAGAGTCAATAATTATTTATTTAGTCCTAGATAACTCTGAGGTTGAAGTCTTTCACAATGATTATGGCTCCTTGAATCAAAATAGCTTTTCCTGGAACTTGAGGATGCAGTTTTTATGTAACTTTCTTATCCAGTGAAATCACATTTGTAAATTAAATTTCAGTAGATATTAATTCCATTGTTTTCTCTATAGCATCAACTACAGAATGTTCTTGTACATTTACTTTGATTCTGCTATACCAATGAGTGACATCTCACTGGAAGTTCTCACCCAGTTTATGCTGAGAACGTTATGGCTGTCTAACTTTCCAATGTGATCTAAATGTCTATCTGATAAATCAAGTCCAACCATACTTTTCTTTGTAAGATTTAGTTATTTCCACACCATAGTTGTAGTCAAAGACATGCTCTTAAGCCCAGACATGCATGGTGCTTATGATTTATACAACATACCATAGGTCTAAAGGACAATGAGGGAGAAGCAACACCACTACAACTTCCCCTGCCATACATACCCGACTATCCATTTCACATGCACAAGGCAGATGTAGCTGAAAGAAACCTGGAAAAACCTTTCTACACTGACTCAAAATCCAGAAACACTAATGGAAAAGACTGATAGGTTTGAATTATTTTAACTTTCAAAAAAATGCCTGTGTGGCACAGAAATATGAAAAGATGTCCAACACCACTTATCATCAAGGAAATGCAAATCAAAGCCACAATGAGATATCACCTTACACCAGTTAAAATGGCTCATACAAACAAGACAATAAAGAACAAGTGTTGGCAAGGGTGTGGAGAAAAGAGAACCTTTGTACACTATTGGTGGGAATGTAAATTGGCATGGCCATTATGCAAAGCAGTATGGAGCTTCCTCAAAAAATTAAAATAGATATATCATATGACTCAGAAATTCCTTTCTGGGAATTTAGCGCCCCAAAAACATAAGTGTTTTGTTTTTGTGTTCATCAATGGATAAAGAAGTGGTATATCTATGAACAGTGGAATACTACTCAACCACAAAAAAGAATGTGACCTTTCCATTTGCAACAACAAGGAAAGGACTAGAGAAATACCTAGAGGGTATCATGCTAACTAATATAAGTCAGAGAACAACAAATACAATATGATTTCACTTATGCGTAGAATCTAAAATACAAACAAATGAACAAACAAGCAAAACAGAAATAGACTCATAAACACAGATAATGGACTCTTGGTTATTATAGGGGAGAAGAGTAAGGAGATGAATGAAATAGGCAAAGGGTATAAAGAGGTGGAAACTTCAATTTATAGGATAAGTCACAGGGATGGAAGGACAGCATAGGAAATTTACCAATGATGATATAATATCTTTGTATGGTAACTACCGTTATGGTGAACATTTGGCAATATGTATAGCTGTTGAATCCCTGTTATACAGCTGAAACCAGTATAGCAACTATATTTCAATAAGTAATTTATAAAAAAGTTTCTGTGTGGAAGTAAGTAAACCAAACAAGCTAATGTCAAACTGGGAAAAATATTTGCAGTTGATATTACTAACCTAAAACTTAACCTCTCTAATTCAGAAAGTATTCTGAGAAAGCAATAATAAGAAAACACCACTATTCCAACAGAGATAACATAAAAACAATGTGAAAAGATTACTCAAATAAAATAAAAGAGGAAGAATTTCTAAACACATGGTAATATGGTCACAATTTTTCATAATAATATAGATGATCAAATGTCAGTGAGTTACCAATTTTCACCTATCATATTGAAGAAATATCCAGTACTTTGTAAGTACACTTTATTAGCAGAGTACTGTGGGAATTGATACTGACAATGTTTGTAAGAATACAAATTGACATAATCCTACAAAGCACAATTTTATAACAGCTACCAAAAGTCAAATAGCAAAGTTCAAATTCAAATGTATTCAAAAGCTAATTCATTTTAAGGGATTTACTCAGTAAGTATGTGAGTGTGTGAACCAATATTATTTTAATAGCATTCATCTCAGTATTGCTCATAGTAGCAAAAGAAGATAATCTATTGAAATGTCCTTCAGTAGAACATTGTTCTATTTAGGAGAAATTCCATTCAACCAAATATCTTACATCTATAAAAATTTTGTAAAGCTCTTTGTGTATTGTCATAGAAATACTTACCATGTATATATGTAAGAAAACAAGCAGAACAGTGCATGTGCATGTAACACATCCCTTCTGTTTAGAAGAAGATGAAAATTAAAATCAATCACCTAATTTTATGTATATCTAAAAATTCAATGAAACACTGGAAAAATAGTGGAAGTATACAGACAAGTGACTAAGCATATGAGGATAAGTAGATAAAAACAGGTTTTACTGTAAATCTTTTTATACTTTCTGCTGTTTGAAAGCATTAAAAAACTATACAATGAATGCAAGTGTTCATCATAAAAATATATACAAATATTGCATACAAATACAATCCATACAATATACTCATCAACAAATGAAAATATTTACTATACAAAATGTACTTCTAATTCATTTGTATCAAAATGTTATATTCGTATTTTATTCACATTGGTATTTAATTCATATTCATAATTCACATATAATTCATACAATTCACAGTAAGACTAAGTGAAGCAGCAGAGTGGCTGGGTTCTGTGTTGAGCACCTCTCTCTGCATGGTAATACCAGGGTTGTCTAATAGCAGGACTTAAGGACTTGATACCACAACAGTGTACTGCTGGAGAGGCAGGGACCCTTTCAACTCCAGCAGGGTGGCTACCTGATGGGAAATAAAGATTTCTAGAGTTGGTCCATTGTAATTGTAGAGGCTTCTTCTGTTAAGAACACAGTGGCTGCCACTGCCGGAAAACAGCCAGGCGATCCTTGGTTACTGAATCTAATTTCCTTGGTAGATAACCAACTGGACTCTTGACAGGGCCCAGTTGGGTGAGCATTCTCAGAGGCACCCTGTTTCCCAGTCACATAGAGATTGGAGGGCCTGCCTGCCTGAGGAGGGCTGAGGGCAGGGGCTCATAAAAGTTTCAGTTTTAGTGTAAGAAAGGCCTTTTCCTTTTCTGATCCCTAAATGAGAGGGTTGTTGTCATTTCCCCTTTTAGGACCTCATAAACAGTCTTGGCAAGAAGCCAAGAGAGAACGTCCAGCCGAGCTGAGAGAATGCCAACCTGAAGCTTGTCAGTGGTTGTTTGCCAAAACTGAAGGGGCCTAGATGCCCTGCCTGGCTCAGGGAGGCTGCTACCCTTTGCTTAAGGAAAAATGCTGCTTTTGGTAAAACAAACAGGCCAAGTCCAACAGGACAGCCAAAGTTTCTCATAAAAGGCTTCCAGACTCCAAGAACAACCACCCAGGCATAGCTCTCCTGGGGAGCATCCTGGTCCTGGCTCTCATGGCTCCTGCCCTTCCTGGGACCTTTGGTCTCTGTTTTCCTTCTTTTCTTTGCATCCTGTCTCTTCAACCTCCTAACCAGATTTGCCCCTAATTGTTTAGAGGCAATACACATTCAAATGGTCATACAACAGGATATCAACTAATTTCTACCAACAGAGCTACAGATGAATCCTCCCTGAATACAGCCAGTTGGATCATTTGAAGTGGTTGCACCAAATGACACCACTGCTCCCACCTCCCACTCCTGACAGACAGCATGGGCTCCAGACTCTGAAGACACCATCCCTTCTCAGAATAAGCAGTTCCAGAAACGACTCATTGCTCTTATCCTGAAAATTTTCAGGCTTGAGTCTTGGGAATGTTGAGTAGTCATTTAGAAAGACATGAGCAGAAGGGGAGAAAGGAGGATAGCTGAGCACCCAGTCTCCACCCAGTCCCTGCCCAGAGGCCACCCTGTTTCCCTTAGACAAACCCCTTTTGCCTTTCAGTACAAACTAATGAGCAAAAATATGGTTTACTGGGACGTCCCCGATTTTATAGAATATGTACTTCCGGAAGAACGGACTCTGAGGCCATTATAATATCATCATATAATTTACATTGCAGTTTTAGCCCCACCATGAGTGTTGCTTAGACCTTCATGAGAAAAATGATGACCATGAATTTGGGCAAGGAGGCTGAGGGTGAGGAAACAAGAAGAATCCAAAGGATGATGTAAAATGACAAGATTGGAGAGTAAGCCATAAAAAGGCACAACATAAAAACCTGCAGATGGCTACCCACCCTCAGGGGCAGCTGCCCCTCTGTCTTTGGAGCTTACTTTACTTTTAATTTGTTAAATAAAAAAACCCTTGAAACTTTCAATCTCTATCAGGTCTTTTGACTGAAATTTTTCTTCAGAAAATGAGAACAAAGGAATTCCACAATCTCACATGACATCTGCATTGCCCAGAGAATATGTTCAAAAAAGGTGGAACCTCCATGGCTAAGTGACCCTGAAGGGGCACAACTGAAATTCTACCACAATCTAATGGCCAGCATCAAGTCAAAGGGCCAGTTCAGGTCAAAAGAAAGAGTAAAGAACCTACATCTTCTGTCTCGGAAAGTAACAAGGGATGTCCAGGTATCTGTAATTCATCACAGTCATGATTCTGAAAATGCCCTCAGGCTGAAGCAACTATTTACAGATTATTCATCTTTTTATACAGTGCTACCCTCTCCAGAATCTCAACTTTTCTCATCCTCATTGTTTCAGCAAACAACCTAAGGTCTTTATGGCAATAACTTGTTGTTTCTGATACAGTTAGTCACAGAGGAAGTCAAATGATAATCATTAGACTATTTAGATATGTTTTACTTTAGGTTGATGATTTATTTTGTATATTTTAATAAATTCAGATTACATGAGGTAATGAATATTATTATATTATAATTTTGTTCAAAGCTACATATTTATTGTGATGCAGCATAAAGAAGTTTGAAATATTTTTATTTAACCTATATTACCTAAAAAAATCAATATTCTTACCCTCTTGTAAAGAGAAGGCACTTAAAAAGAGGTTATGTTGTAAGTGGAAATAACTGTCTCTTCCAAAATGGTGTTGGGAAAACTGGATAGCTACATGGAAAAGAATAAAAGTGGATTGCTGTCTTACATTGTACACAAATATAAACTTGAAATGGATTAAAGATAAAGAACTAAATATGAAACATGAAATCACAAAAAATAGCAAACGAAGACAGGCAGTAAAACCTTGAACATAGGCAATAGTAAATTTTTTCTACACGTTTCCTAAGGCAAGGGGCAAAAAGCAAAAAATAACAAGTGTGACTATGTCAAACTAACACTTATTTATAGCAAAGAAAGCCAACAACAGAATGAAAAGGCAACCTACTGTTTGCAATGTATTTTTAATTAATAATTATGAAAAGGTTTAATATCCAAAATATGCAAAGAACTCATTCAATTCAACCTTCAAAAAACAAATAAGCTGCTTGAAAAATATAGAAGTTTTCCAAAAAGAAAAGTTACAGATGGTCAACAGACACATCAAAACATGCTCACCAATCCTAATTTTCAGGGAAGTACAAATCAAAACCTCAATGGGATATTACCTCACACATATTAAAATGGCTGTTATCAAAAACATGAGAAATAACAAATGTTAGAGAGGGTGTAAAGGAAAGGAAATCCTTGTGTCCTATTGGTGGCAATGTACAAAAAAAAGTACAGAGGTAGTTCAAAAACTAAAACCAGAAATACCATACAACCCATTAATTCCAATTCAAGATATTTACTGAAGAACAGGAAACCACTAATTCAAAAAGATATATGCACCATATGTTAATTGTGGAATTGTTCATAACAGCCAAGAAATAGAAGTAATCCCAGCATCCATCCCTAGATGAATGGAAAAAGAAAATTTGGTTACATATACAATGGAATATTATTCAGCCATAAAAATTATTAAAATTTTACCATTTGTTACAATATGGATATACTTAGAGGGTACTAGTCTAAGTTAAAATAAGGTAAAAGAAATAAATACCATAGGATTTAGGTTATAAGTGGAACCTTAAAAATAGAAAAAATGAACACTCAAAGTAACAAATACACTTAAAAATGTAGACAAGAGATAATTGGTTGCCATAAAGGAAGGCTTGAAACACAGGTGTAATAGGTGCGGGGATCAAGAACTACTCACTACCTATTATAAAATAACTAAGTCACAGGATGACAAATAAAGCATAGAAAATATATTCAATAATATTGTAATGACTTTGTATGATGACAGATTACACCTACATTTATTGTGATGAGCATTACATAATGTACATAAGTGATAAATATATAGGCATACACATGAAGTTAATATAGGATGGTATACCAATTTCATCTATAAAGAGAGTAGGAGGTAGTGTTGCAAGGAGGTAAGAACAGCGATAGGTTCAAATGAGACTGAAGAATAATGTATATTTGACAAGACTAAAAAGAGTTGATTGAAATGTAGATGAGGAAACATAGAAGTTGCAGTAAAGAAGGGGAATAACCATCTGTGTAATGCTCGCTGTCTCACACTGCTTTCTTAGAATTTCTTCTCATTCTCTTCATTGCTCTTCAACAGTAAGAGATTGGATTTCTCATTATTCAATTTCCTTCCATGGATATAACTTTTATTTTAATGTAATTTCCAATACTAAAATCTAACATTTCTTTGAAAGGAATGCAAGTCTTTTGAGGATGTCATGGAAAGACTGTTTTACTTGTTTATTTCTGAAGGTATAAATGAATGGGTTCAGCAAAGGCGTAACAGACACAATAAGCAGAAAAACAGCCTTATTTATGGACACCACATTCTTAGCTGAAGGATTGATATACATAAAAATACAGCTGCCATAGCTGATGGAAACCACAATCATGTGAGAAGAACAGGTGGAAAAGGCTTTTTTCCTCTGCTGGGAAGAGGGGAATCTTAGAACCGTCCTAATGATGTATATGTAGGACAGAACCACACACATAAGTGTCACAATGAGAGTCAACACAGCACAGAGTATGGCCAGCTGCTCTATGAACCATGTATCTGAGCATGAATTCTTCAGTATTGGAGAAGCATCACAGACGAAATGGTCAATAACAGAGTCACAGAATTCCAGATTAAGGCTCAAAGAAAGGGGTGGAAGGATTATCAATAAGCCAGATACCCAGCAACAGAGGATAAGGTTCCTGCAGGCTCTGCTGTTCATGATGGTCACGTAATGCAGGGGTTTGCAGATGGCCACACAGCGGTCATAGGACATCACAGCCAACAGGAAAAACTCTGTTGCTCCAAAGAGGATGACAAAAAATACTTGGCTGAAGCAGGCTTTGATGGTAATGACTTTGTTCCCACTTGATATGATGTATAAGTATGCGGGGACACAGGCAGTTGTGAGTGAGATTTCTAAGAAAGAAAAATTTTGAAGTAAAAAATTCATTGCTGTTTTTAAATGATAATCCACAAAGATGAGAGAAATTATGGTCAGATTCCCAATCACACTAAATGTATATGTGATAAGCAAAAAGGTAAAAACCAGAATCTCTAGCTGTGGGTCACTTGTCAGTCCCAGCATGAAGAACATTGTTACTGCTGAATGGTTTCTCATCACTGACTGCGTCTATTGCCAATCTTCACATAAAAGTCACAGAAATTGAATCTGAGGAACAATGTCAAATAGGATCAATTGACACAGTGTCTATCAATACCAAACAAACCCAGTCACATGCATTTCCTTCTGTTATTTGATAATAGTGATTTGGTGAGATAATTCCCACAACTCCTTCAACATTCCCTCGACTGAGGTGTACCACTTGAAAGCAAGGCTCATGGCAAGTTTCTCCTTAAAATTAATGCTACTGAGATTGTTTTAAATATGCAAGGATATCCTAATACACAGCTTTATTTCCAATTAATATTTTTAAGTCCATATTTTGATTGAAATTTCCTCTGTAGGATCAGGAATTGATAGCTACATACAGTTTTTTTGTTCCAAAATTTAATACTCAAAAGCTAAATCTTATAAATCCTTTGGTTTAAGTTGTGATGCCTGAAAATGGATGTATAAAGGAGATGATAATGATGTCCTACCTAGACTATCCAGTTCCCTCCTCTAATGATCTAGGCATTTTGTAAAAGTCAAGTCAGATTTCTCCCAGGTACTTGTCTACAGCTCTTTCTCTTTACTCCTGTAAATTCCTATATTATTCATTTATTTTCTTTCTTCCGCAGTGAATGTTTTAATGCATAACTATTTTAATATGACTTGAAAAAACATGGGTAAAAGTATAAACAGGTGTAGGATATCAAGATGTGTTTTGCTCTCCTCCTTCATGACATGAAGTGTGACACATATTTCAGTGTATGGATCTTGGAATCATTTGTCTAGGCTCAAGTCACATCTCTGTCATCTACTAACTGAGTGACCTTGGGCAAATCATTTAATCTCTGTATGCTCTCAGTTTTCTAAAATGTAAAGTAGAGTTAAGAGGAATACTACCTCATGGAGTTACTATGAGGTTTAAATGAGCCACATCAATTCCTACTGACTACAGATTTACCAACAACATTGACAGGGTATGATATTATGTTAGCAAATGGGACATTTTTCTGGGTTTATGAGGCTAAGAGTTTGCACACTGGTGATACTGGCACTGAAAGGGGGAAAATATTTTTAAAAAGAGTGTTTGCAATTATAATTCACATATATGAGATATAAATGCATAGATGATCCTGATTGGTAATTGAAATACAGACACAGAAAGAGAAGAGGGAAGGAGAATAGAGAGAGATTAAAAAGCATTTTCCATGTGTCATTCAAATCATTGTATATGAGACTGCACCAACATAATGATGTGTTAAATGAGTGCAACACACAGTTTCTAAATGGTGGGCTTGAAAATATCCCATGACTTACCTTTGACATTGTTAATTGTTTAGCCAGGAATCTATCCCTCAAATGACCTAGGTGAGTTTCACAGTTGAGCAAAAATATCCTAATACGATTATGTAATTGCCTTCCTAGACACTTGCTCCCAAATATTCTCACTCTGTATATTCAAACATGCTTTCTGAATTTATAAAAAATGCCATCCTAACTTAAAAAAACACTTCTGAATACTTTGGGTAGCTAATAAGAAGACGGTAATGTTCAAAGAGCAAGAAGGACTTAAGCCACTCTGCCTCAGAGAAATGGCATGTTCTGATTTTTCTAGATAAACAGGTTTTACACCTATGACTCTATTTGTTTTGTCCATCTGCAAAAGGTGTGAAGGAAACAACTGAAAAAAAAATCCTTGGAGGAGCTAATTCAAAGTCTCTGAGAGAAATGGCATGTTCTGATTTTTCTAGATAAACAGGTTTTACACCTATGACTCTATTTGTTTTGTCCATCTGTGTGAAGGAAACAACTGATCCTTGGAGGAGCTAATTCAAAGTCTCTGATGAGTGCCATAAACAGTTCTAAGCCAAACACCAATGGATATAATGTCCTTCGAGGCAAAGAAGCAATAGCAACAAATGGAGTCTTCCTGTAAAAACATGACTCCAAGGGCAATTCAGAGACCTGTCCATATATGTTTGTTCACACATAGATAATTCTATCAGTAAGAAGATAGCTTAACTAAAATCACATTCATAAATATATTTAATGTATATAAATCCAATGTAGATATGAAAACTGAAAAAAAAACATGGAGATTGTAATATCCAAAAATAAACATTATTATTTTGATGTTTGTTTTTCTGAATGTTGCCCATAGTAACATATAAGTGCTATACTTACTATTACTAGTTTATTATAAAGGATACCACTCAGAAACAGAGCAGTGTGTGTGCTGAGGGTTCAAATCTCCTAATCATTTGGTCGTTCCGATGACCACCCCATTCTGAGGCTCCCTTGGGTTCCAATCCTAAGATGCTTTAGTATAACCGCAAGGTAATAAAAGACACTCCTGTCAATCAGCAAATTCCATGAGTTAGGAGTTCTCTTCCAGGAACAAGGACCAGACAAAATATATCATATTAAATATATAATATATATCTTTCCTTCCACATAGATATATACACACTCAAGGTGTATATATCTATAGGGTGAAATAGCCCAATTCAAAAAGATTAAAAAATGGTTAATGTCTTTCTCCCAATAATTAACAAAACAAGTAGAAAAAAGTAATTAGTAAGTAAAATTGATTTGATGAATAAAATGAACAAGACAAATAATTGATATATGTAGCAAAATACACCCCAAATATGCAGAATACATTTTTATATGTGGCATAACAGAAATATGTGTTCTCACAGTTCAGGAAACTGAAAGTCCAAATTTAAGGTGCTGACAGGGTTGGTTTTCTCAGAAGCCTCTCATTTGCTGGTAGATGGCCATCTTCTCCTGGGTTTTCACATGGTGTTCCCTCTGTACTTATCTGTGTCCTAATCTCTTCTTCTTACAAGGACATAGTCATATTGAGTTAGGGCCCAGCCTAAGGACCTCTTTTTAACTTCTTACCTTGTTAATTATCTTGTATCCAAGTGAAGTCACATTCTGAAGTACAGGGAATTTGGATGTCTATATATGAATTTGAGTGGGGTGCAGTTCACCAATTATAGTTTCCTGAGGAGCCTAAGGACATTTCTAGGCTGGAATTGTGTGACATTTTAAACTATTATAAAATGTTTAAAACAACAAAAAAGAATAAAAATAATGTAAAACAGTCATTTACTTTTGCTTTTTTCCCCCTTGCCTGGAGAAACATATCCAGAAAAAAAGTGCTAATGCCAATGTTCAAGAGTTTACTAGCTGCATTTACTTTTTTTTTGCCTTGTTAGGTCAATCATTTTCTTTAATTAGTTTCTCAAAATTGTTAAAATGTACACATAGTGTGAAATTTTTAAAGCACAAAGAGATAGATCAGACTAAAAATAAAAATGTTTCCCCTTTTACTTAATCACTTGATGTTTTTTTCCTTTAAGCAAACACTATTACTATTTCTAGCAAATTCCCACAGTGAAGGGTCATGTGTTTATATATACACATGCCAATGCATCGTATTTATATATACATATGCCAAAATATCTGCCCATATTTTCCTTTAGGAAATTAATGGTTTTAGGCCTTATATTAAGATCTTTAATCCATTTCTAGTTCATTTTGTGTATGCTATAAGACAGTGGTCTAGTTTGATTCTTTTTATGTAGCTGTACAGTTTTCCTAATACCATTTTTTGAAGAGACTTTCTTTCCCTCTTTACATATTCTTGCTTCCTTTGTCATATGTTAATGGACAGTGTAAGCATGGGTCTATTTTTATGGCTTTCTATTCTGTTCCTTTGCTCTATGTGTCTATTTCTTTTTTTGCTAGAACCATACCATTTGGATTCCTATAGCTTCTTAGTATAGTTTGAAATCAGGGAGTGTGATATTTTCAGCTTTGTTCTTCTTTCTCAGAATTGCTTTAGCTAGTTATTCTTTTTATGCTTCCATGCAAATTTTAGGATTATTTTCTCTAGTTCTGTGAATAATGTCATTGGTATTTTGACAGGGATTGCATTGACTCTGTAGGTTGCTTTGAGAACTATGGCTGTTTTAACAACATTAATTCTTCCTATGCATGAGCATCAACTTTAATGCCAGGATTATCATTTTCTATTTCTTTCACCAATGTCTTATAGCTTTCAGATATAGTCAATATAGACAAAGAAAATCTGTGCTCAATAGATGAAGGGTAAAGTAGATGTGGTATAATATATACAATGGAATACTAATCAGTTATAGAAAGGAAAGAAATCTTGTCATTTGGACAACATGTATGGACCTGGAAGCTATTATGTTAAGTAAATTAAGTCTATATTTTAAGAAAAAACAAAAGAAAATATTCATATTCTTATAAAACAAAAAAGAATACTGGGAAATAAATAATGTAACCATATTCAATTTAAGAAATTAAACATTTCAAATACATTGGAAGTTTCTTTGGGAATATTTCTAGTCATTTTCTCCCATCTCTGAATGTATCCTTATCTGCAATTTAGCACTGTTGTTTTCTCTGTATTATTTTATACTTTTACTACATACCCCTAAACCTCAAACAATACATAGCACAATTTTTGTGTATTTTAAACTTTACACAAATGGTATCACATTCTATGCTTTTTTTTTTTCATTTATTTTGGTATTATTAACCTACAATTACATGTGCAATATAATGGTTATTAAACTACCCCCTTCATCAGGTCCCCCCCAAAAACCCCATTTACAGTCACTGTTCATCAGGGTAGTGAGATGCTATAAAATCACTACTTGTCTTCTCTGAGTTGTACAGCCCTCCCCGTGCGTGCCATCATTATGCCTGCTAATCAAAATGCCCGTTTTTTTCCCTCTTATCCCTCCCTTCCCACCCATCTTCCCCAGTCTCTTTCTCTTTGGTAACTATTAGTCCATTCTTGGGTTCTGTGAGCCTGCTGCTGTTTTGTTCTTTCAGTTTTTTTTCTTTGTTCTTATAGTCCACATATGAGTGAAATCATTTGATACTTGTCTTTTTCAGCTTGGCTTATTCCACTGAGCATAATACACCCTGGCTCCATTAATGTTGTTGCAAATGATAGGATTTGTTTACTTCTTATGGCTGAATAATATTTCATTGTGTATATGTACCACATCTTCTTTATCCATTCATCTACTGATGGACACTTAGGTTGCTTCCATTTTTTAGCTATTGTAGATAGTGCTGCGATAAACATAGGGGTGCATCTGTCTTTTTCAAACTGGGCTGCTGTATTCTTAGGGTAAATTCCTAGGAGTGGAATTCCTGGGTCAAATGGTATTTCTATTTTGAGTTTTTTGAGGAACCTCCATACTGCTTTCCATAATGGTTGAAGTAATTTACATTCCCAAGACCAGCGTAGGAGGGTTCTTTTCCCAACATCCTCGCCAACATTTGTTGTTGTTTGTGTTTTGGATGTTGGCCATCCTCACTGGTGTGAGGTGATATCTCATTGTGGTTTGAATCTGCATTTCTCTGATGATTAGTGATGTGGAGCATCTTTTAATGTGCCTGTTGGCCATCTGAATTTCTTCTTTAGAGAAGTGTCTATTAATGTCCTCTGCCAATTTCTTAATTGGATTATTTGCTTTTTATTGGTTAACGGGCATGAGTTCTTTATATATTTTGGATGTCAACCCCTGATCAGATACATCATTTATGGATATATTCTCCAATACTGTAGGATGTCATTTTGTTCTACTGGTGGTGTCCTTTGCTGTACAGAGGCTTTTCAGTTTGATATAGTACCCCTTGTTCGTTTTTGCATTTGTTTCTCTTGCCGAGGGAAATACGTTCATGAAGAAGTCGCTCATGTTTATGTCCAAGAGATTTTTGCCTATGTTTTTTTCTAAGAGTTTTATGGTTCCAGGACTTACATTCAGCTCTTTGATCCACCTTGAGTTTAACTTTTGTGTATGGGGTTAGACAGTATTCCAGTTTCATTCTCTTACATGTAGCTGTCCAGTTTTTCCAACACCAGCTGCTGAAGAGCCTGTCATCTCCCCATTGTATATCCACAGCTCCTTAATCAAATATTAATGGACTGTACATGTTTGGGTTAATTGTTGGATTTTCTATTCTGTTCCACTCGTCTGTGGGTCTGTTTTTGTGCCAATACCAAATTGTCTTGATTACTGTGGCTTTGTAGTAGAGCTTGAAGTCAGGGAGCGTAATTCCCCCTGTTTTATTCCTCCTTCTCAGGATTGCTTTGGCTATTCGGGGTCTTTTGTGGTTCCGTATGAACTTTAGAATTCTTTGTTCCAGTTCATTGAAGAAAGCTGTTCGTAGTTTGATAGGGATTGTGTTGAATCTGTAGATTGCTTTTGGTAGTGTAGCCATTTTGACAATATTTACTCTTCCTAGCCAAGAGCATGGGATGAATTTCCATTTGTTAGTGTCCTCTTTAATTTCTCTTAGGAATGTCTTGTAGTTTTCAGGGTACAGGTCTTTCACTTCCTTCGTTAGGTTTTTCCTAGGTATTTTATTCTTTTTGATGCAATTGTGAATGGAATTGTTTTTCTGATTTCTCTTTCTGTTAGTTCATCTTTAGTGTATAGGAAAGCAACAGATTTCTGTGTGTTAGTTTTGTATCCTGCAACTTTGCTGAATTCAGATATTAGTTGTAGTAGTTTTAGAGTGGAGTCTTTAGGGTTTTTATGTACAGTGTCATGTCATCTGCTAACAGTGACAATTTGACTTCTTCTTTACCAATCTGGATGCCTTTTATGTCTTTGTTTTGTCTGATTGCTGTGGCTATGACCTCCAGTACTATGTTGAATAACAGTGGAGAGAGACGGCATCCCTGTCTTGTTCCAGATCTTAGATGAAAAGCTTTCAGCTTCTCACTGTTAAGTATGATGTTAGCTGTGAGTTTGTCATATATGGCCTTTATGATGTTGAGGTACTTGCCGTCTGTACCAATTTTGTTGAGAGTTTTAATCAGGAATGGATGCTGAATTTTGTCAAATGCTTTTTCAGCATCTATGGGGATGATCATGTGGCTTTTGTTATTCTTTTTGTTGATGTGGTGGATGATGTTGATGGATTTTCGAATGTTGTACCATCCTTGCATCCCTGGGATGCATCCCACTTGATCATGTAGTATGATCCTCTTGATGTATTTTTGAATTCGGTTTGCTAATATTTCGTTGAGTATTTTTCCATCTACGTTCATCAGGGATATTGGTCTGTAATTTTCTTTTTTGGTGAGATCTTTTCCCAGTTTTGGTAATAGAGTGATGCTGGCTTCATAGAATGAGTTTGGAAGTATTCCTCCTCTTCTATTTTTTGGAAAATTTAAGGAGAATGGGTGTTACTTCTTCTCTATATGTCTGGTAGAATTCAGAGGTGAATCCATCAGGTCCAGGGGTTTTGTTTCTGGGTAGTTTTATGATTACCAATTCAATTTCGTTGCTGGTCATTGGTCTGTTTAGTTTTTCTGTTTCTTGATTGGTCAGTCTTGGAAGGTTGTATTTTTCTAAGAAATTGTCCATTTCTTCTAGGTTTTCCAGCTTGTTATCATATAGATTGTCATAATATTCTCTTATAATTCTTTGTATTTCTGTGGAGTCCACCGTTATTTTTCCTGTCTCATTTCTGATTCTGTTTATGAGTGTAGATTCTCTTTTTCTCTTAATGAGTCTGGCTAGGGGTTTATCTATTTTTTCAAAGAACCAGCTCTTGGTTTCATTGATTTTTTCTATTGTTTTGTTGTTCTCAATTTTATTTATTTCTTCACTGATCTTTATTATGTCCCTCCTTCTGGTGAATTTGGGCCTCATTTGTTCTTCTTTGTCCAATTTCAGTAATTGTGTCTTTAGACTATTCATTTGGGATTGTTCTTCCTTCTTTAAATAGGCCTGGATTGCTATATACTTTCCTCTTAGAACTGCCTTTCCTGCGTCCCACAGAAGTTGTGGCTTTGTGTTGTTGTTGTCCTTAGTCTCCATATATTCTTTGATTTCCGTTTTGATTTGTTCGTTAACCCATTGATTGATTAGGAGAATGTTGTTAAGTCTCCGTGTATTTGTGAGCCTTTCTGATTTCTTTCTAAAATTTATTTCTAGTTTTATTCCTCTGTGATCTGAGAAGTTGGTTGGTAGTATTTCAATATTTTTGAATTTACTGATGTTCTTTTTGTGGCCTAGTATGTTGTCTATTCTGGAAAATGTTCCATGTGCACTTGAGAAGAATGTGTATCCTGTTGCTTTTGGGTTCAGAGTTCTGTAGATGTCTGTTAGGTTCATCTGTTCTAGTGTGTTATTCAGTGCCTCTGTGACTTTACTTATTTTCTGTCTTGTTGATCTGTCCTTTGGAGTGAGTGGCATGTTGAAGTCTGAAATGAATCCACTGCTGTCTATTTCCTTCTTTAATTCTGTTACTATTTGTTTCACATATGCCGGCGCTCCTGTGTTGGGTGCATATACATTGAAAATGGTTATATCCTCTTGTTGGCCTGACCCCCTTTTATCATTATGTAATTTCCTTCTTTATCTCTTGCTGCTTTCTTTATTTTGAAGTCTATTTTTTCTGATACAAGTACTGCCATACCTGCTTTTTCTCTTTGTTGTTTGCATGAAATAGCTTTTTCCATCCCTTCACTTTTAGTATGTGTATATTTTTGGATTTGAGGTATGTCTCTTGTAAGTAGCATATAGATGAGTCTTTCTTTTTTATCCATTCTTTTACTCTGTGTCTTTTGATTGGTGCATTCAGTCCATTTACATTTAGGGTGATTATTGATAGATATGTACTTGTTGCCATTGCTGGCTTTAGATTCGTGGTACCAAGGTTCAAGGGTTGCTTTTTACTAACTGACAATCTAACTTAACTTTCTTGTTAAGTTATTGTAAACACTGTCTGATGTTACTTTATTTCACTCTCTTCTTATTCTTCTTCCTCCATTCTTTATATACTAGGTGTTTTATTCTTTGCCCTTAATTAGTATTTGGATGGTCTGCTTTCTTTGCTATGACTTTATTTTCTCTGATGACATCTTTTTAGCCTTAGGGGTGCTTCCGTCTAGAGCAGTCCATTTAAGATATCCTGTAGTGATGGCTTATCAGAGGCAAACTCTGTCAACTTTCGTTTGTCTGGAAATTGTTTAATCCCTCCGTCATATTTAAATGATAATCATGCTGGATACAATATTCTTCATTCCTGGTCCTTCTGTTTCATTACGTTAAATATATCATGCCATTCTCTCCTGGCCTGTAGGGTTTCTGTTGAGAAGCGTGATGATAGTCTGATGGGTTTTCCTTCATAGGTGATCTTTTTTCTCTCTCTAGCTGCCTTTAATACTCTGTCTTTATCTTTAATCTTTGCCATTTTAGTTATTATGTGTCTTGTTGCTGTCTTCCTTGGGTCCCTAGGGTTGGGAGATCTGTGGGCTTCTTTTTACTGCGAGACTATTTCCTTCCCCAGCGTGGGAAAATTTTCAGCAATTATTTCTTCAAAGACACTTTCTATCCCTTTTTCTCTCTCTTCTTCCTCTGGTACTCCTATAATGCGAATATTGTCACAGCCATGACTGCGCTGCTCCGCAGGGCCCTTTATAGCTCTGGCCGGGGTGGGAACGAATGGGAGGGTGTTGATCTCTGTGAGAAGTCTAAGTTTGGCCACCCTTTCCAGGTCACCAGCTAAGGTGTCCGAAACTCCCCAGTACTCCCAGCCTGCTGGGCTGAGTATGCAGGGGCTATCTGGATCCTCCGCTGGGCTCTTGTCTCTTTAAGACCAATCAAAAAAGCGTGCGCTTCTTTTTTCTTTTTTTTCCTTCCCGGGAGCTGGCTGCAACCACCCTCGTGCATTCCCCGCTCAGATCCTTCATCCTCTGTGTCTCCAAACTCCACTACACCGCGCGATGTGTGTCAGCACTCCCCGTGCAGATCACCGGGGCTGGTTATTTCATGGGCCTGTACTTCCACTCCCGCCTGGCTCTGAATCCTCTCCTCCCCCCCGTGTGCTGGGGTGGGTGTGTGCTTGGGTCCCGCCGGGTCGTGGCTCTGTATCTTACCCGCCTCGTGAGGTGCCGAGTCCTTTCAGGTGTACCTGCACACTGTGTGCTTTCCTGTGTATTCTGGTCTCTCTTTTAGGAACAGTTGTATTTGCTCTATTTTCATAGATATATATAGTTTTGCTTGGAGATTTCTGCCACCCTGCTCACGCCACCATCTTCCCGGAAGAGTCTATGCTTTCTTTATAATTTATTTTACTGTGGTAAAATATACATAACATGAAATTTACCACCTTACCATTTTCAAATGTACTTTTCAGAGGTATTAAATACATTGATCATGAGGTGCAACTATCACCACTATCCATCTCCACACCTCTACTCACCTTACAAAATTCAAAGTATATACGCACTAAGCGAAAACTCCCCATTCTTCCCTCCTCCCAACCACTGATAACTCCAACTATAATTTCTGTTTTTAAGAGATTGACTACACTAAGTACCTCATTATTTGCCTTTTTCTATCCAGCTTGTTTCACATAGCATACTATCCTCTTGGTTCATCCATGTCATCGCATATGTCAGAATTCCCTTCCTTTCTTATGGATATTTTACCACAATTTTGAAAAACTGGAAAAAATTTCATACTCCGAAAAACAGGAAATGCTAAAAATTAATTATCATCACATTTCAAAAAGTTATATAAATAATATCAAATTAAAAGAAATTTGAAGAATGAAGTAAAAGAGATGTCAAAATTAGTGGGCTCTAAAACAAAACATAATAAAGAATAGCAAAAAAGCCAAAACTGGTTTTCAGTAGCCATTAAAAAACAATACTAAGAATGAAAAGTGTGCATTCTATGTGGAAGGCATTACTTCAGAAAATGTATAAATGTAAAACACCACATGGTCACATTAAAATTGAAGAATGATTATGAAAAGGTATAAGATTGTAGGGAAGGCCCCCCGCCTTCCACTTTTCCTACTGTTCTATGAGGACAGCTGTCCACTGCTTCACCCCAAATATGTCTGGCCTTGTATGGAGCCAGATATGTCTGGCTTTGAGAAATCTGAAAACACAGCATGCTGTAGCCATAGGAACGGAGCTAGATAAGGGCCTTTAAGGCCGAACACCTGGCCATGAAAGCCACACACATGTGCATCTTAAACACTTACATAACCATGAATTAGTAGTATAGCAGTATAAGAAATATAGCTTTGTGCAGAATAAAGAGGCCTCTTTTGAGCCACCTCCATGACGACTCCCACTGCCTTCTTTTCTCTTTGCGTCATCCCAAAACCTCGAAGGTAACCCCCAGACCCTGACAAAGATTCAACAACCATTTATTATTTTTTAATTCACTTACAGATATAAAAACTGAAAAAATCATAAAAACTGTTAACATCCAGAAAGAAACATTTGTCAAAGCTCATTGGACTGTAGGTGTGAAATCAGTGCATTTTATTTTTGTAATTTTTACCTCAGTAAAAAGGTAATAAAATTTTGAGAACCAAGGAAATTACAAACTAAAAATTCTACTACCGGTATATTGAAAGAATCCCTGTGTTAAGGGGGCTTTGTTTATTTTCCTCGGTTTTGTCCCCACTGCAACAAAGAATTGAAGGGCAGAGACACAGTAGTGTAGCAGAGTAGAGTTTTATTTAAAGTCATGCACTTAAAGAGAGAAAAAGTGTGGGCAACCTCAGGGAGGAGAGGCCCCCTGAAAGGTTTAAGTTTTATTTAAAGAGAGAACGTGTGGGCAACCTCAGAGAAAGGCACACCCTGAAAGGTTGGGAAAAAGTTTTATATAAGGCAAAAAGTTGCACACTTGGAGAAAAGGGAGTGTGGGCTACATCAGAGAAGAGGCACTGAAAGGTTTAAGTTTTACTTAAAGAGGGAAAATGCACATTTGGAGAAAGGGGAGTGTGGGCTACCTCTGAGAAGAGGTGCACTGAAACACTGGGAAAAAATTTTATTTAAAGCTCCACACTTAAAAAGAAGTGCAAGCGGGGAAAGGGGCTGCTTGGTGGCTCTGAGGGCCTCTGGGGGAATGTGGTGGGCTGGTTCTGGGAAGCTGGAAAAAAAATTCAAGCCCTAGAAATTGGAACCAACTCTACTAAAAAGTTATTTCCAACAACAAAAAGAGTTGTTGCTGGGGCAGCTCTGACAGCAGCAGCAGGAACCTGGAAACATCAAAGCTGGATTAGAACATCTGCCACCAGCGGAACAGCCCAAAGCCAGACTACAGCTGGTACTTGAAGCTGCTGTCAATCACATATACAGCGTGAGGAGAAGACACACACATACATACTCATACGTGGGAATCTTGATTGACAGCTTAAAGCTTCATTACATAAAATATTTAAACCACAGCACAAGAGCCATTTGCAATTCTGAAAAAAAAACATATAAAACAATATTTCAATGAATTGTCCATGTGTAGCAACAAATCAGTAAGAAAGGACAAACCGGCATAGTGAATAGATAAATCAAATTTAGGCAGGGTAGTTTATTGAATTTAAATTGTGCCCAGTTTGCCCAAGAGCTATATATAAGCAATCCATCTTACATTGTTAATGGAGGTTCTTGAAATCCACCTGATGTTTGCATTATTAAATTTCAGTCTAATGAGCTCTGCTAACACACATTGAAGATGGTTGTAAGGAGTAGAATGTGAATCTGAGTGGTATAATTTGAAAGAAACATAAGCTGAGCATTTTACATGACTCACAGGGTATATCTACAATTACACACATAACCAACATTGAATTTAAATGGAATTTCTATTATACTTGTCCTTCTACTAGGGAGAATAAAGTGTAAATGAAGTAAAAGTCTTCAGAGTTAGCGGTGGTTTGTTTTTATTATCTAATTTAATAGATTCTTGCAATGATACAGAGTGGCATAAAAGTTTTAATATTTCATGACTTTAAATGCACTCTAAGTATGTATTAACACTGGTAAATGGAAACAGAGCTCTGTGTAATTAGATATAGCACTTCACAATACCATTATATAAGCTTTATATTTTTAAGAAAGTGTCAATATTGATGGTAAAGTAAAATCAGCCTTTGAAAAAAATAATTATGTATGTAATGTATATTTTCTTTAAATTCCCCTTTTAAGCTCAGTTTTATACTTCTAAAAGATATGTTGATTTTGCATAGAATATATATATATATATATATATATATATACAGCAGAAAAACTGAAGAGTATGTTTATTTTTTAAATCACAGTTTACATTGCTGTTATCATTATAAAAAGCCTCATCCAAAGTTAAAAAAATATAAGTGCAAGCTACCTCAGAGAGGGGTGCACAATGAAAGATTGGTTCCCCTTTTTAAGGATTTTTTCAGTAATGTGACAAAGGCTAGGGGTGTGGACTTATCAAGTGGTCCCAAGATGTTTATCTTTGATGAGAGACATTAAGTCTCTTTTTATTATCAGTCTTTTAGGTAATTCTGCAAAATTAACATGAGAAATCACTGCTCTCATTCCTTTCCAGGATAGCGGCTTCCCACTAGGAACACACCAATTAAGATTGCTTGCCCTGCCCCCAAGATGGGCTGAGTTACTGTCTGTGTACTAAGAGTATGTTAAAAATCTTACTTCTCAACTTCTTGTGTTTTAAAATGCAATCTTAGCTATAAGATGGAATCTTTCCTCTTTTTAGTATACTGTTTATAGCTGGGCTTGGTTGCTATATTAATCATGATGCTTCTCTCCTGCCGAGGTTGCAAATTACTTATTAGGGGCTGGAGAAGGAAAAAAGAGCATATAGGTTAAGTTAAAGAATAAGCTGGGCTTTTTAGCAGGCTAAAGTAAATCTTACAATGGCACGATCTAATTGACACAATGAAGACATGGGCTGTGCTCAGATATTTTTCTTTATCTGGGGAATATTTGGACATTCCAAGTTACTCCTGGTCTCTGGAGATTCAGCTGATTAACTCATTAACTCTGTGAGTTTTTTCTGGCTCTCTAGTTTTAACTGATTAACTCTTTGAGTCCCTTTTAGTGGGCTTACTGGACTTAATTCTCTCTCCACCCCACTTATATCTATTTTCCTGCCTAACACCTGCACATCAACAAAGAATAAGTAACCCAATAAAAAATGAGCACAAAACATAAAATGGCATTTCAAAAGAACATAGACAATAACCAGTAAACAAATAAGACAGTGTTCTGCATAGTTATTAATCAAGGAAATTCATACTAAAACAACTGGGAGAGAAGTGGGTCCTGTCAACGTAAATAGAGCCTTGTAACTATGGGGGAAAATCCCAGACAAAATACCTTTGAAACAGAAATCAGTCAAAGGGAGAAATAAAGGTTATAAACTCGTTTATTTCTTACGAGCAGTCCACTTCTGCTTTCCATGTCTCTCACGACCCAGCTGCCCCCACCCAAACTCTCACTTCCAGATAAACCCACTCTTACCTTTATAATTACCTATTGATATGAAGATAGACTACTCTTCTCTACTGCCTGGAAACACCCATTGAATGGAGATGAATTAAAGCAAGGAGAGAGATCCTGGAAATATTGCAATTTTATCCACATGCCTGTAACCACATCTTTCCACACACAGAGAGAATCTACACTGACACACTGAGGAAATCATTCTGAGGAAGAACTGAAGCCTGAGTTGAACACCTTATGCACAAAATCATAAAAAGGCCATCTACAAAATGACAGAACAGACACATGGTGACAGAAGGATCTCCACCCCAACTCACTCCTGCATAGGGAAGGGTATCACGGAGAGACCAAAATGAAGATTCAATTGCCATGGATACAGAAAACAGGATATGGCTTAAGGCATTTAAATGGCAACCACACTATTTGGAAAAGAAACCAATTTTCAGAACTAAAGCATCGGCCAAACAATGAGGGAATTGTGAGAACTGTCTCTGGGACCAGAGGTTCTGCTGACTTCCATTGTTTATTGCCCTTGCAATATTGCCCTTGCATATTGATAGGGAAGAGGGAGCCGCGTGAGCACCACTGTTTACACCCAGATCCTAAGGTGTGAATTGTAGTGGGGTCAGGATGCACACACCAGCCATAGACTTAGTGTGGTTTCATTGAACCTGCCTGCACCCAAATACACCTGAGAGAGATCCCCAAGCCCTGCCAAGATGACACAAGCATTGTGTCCCCACATATTCATGTGCCTAATCCCCATCCATCTTTGGCCACCATGTTTGTGAAGCTGTGACTAGCACATACCTAGGAGATTGCCATACCCTTCCCCCACAAGTTTCCCAGCCAGCAAAGCCCAGGCCCAGCACCCACACAGAATCCCCCTGGGTCATATGCCTCTGGCCCTGGCCACCCCACCACCGTGACCCCACTGACTCCAACCTGGAAGACGTCACCCCACACCATAGCAGCCCTGGTATTGGCATACCACAGCCCATGACCACCTGGCCTAGAACTAGTCACCCAGAACTACCAGGTAGGCCATCTACCAAGAGGACATTCATATACAAGGGTGCACCTGCAAGATGGGGACAGGTAGCCCTTTCACCTAACCTACAGAAACAAATATAGTCAAATATAATATGGTGACAGAGGAATATGCTTGAAATAAAAGAACATGACAGAGCTTCAGAAAAAGAACTAAATGAGACAAATTTTAAAAATCTAAGGGATAAAGATTTTAAAGGAATAGTTATAAAGATGCAGATGAACTAAAAGAGGACTTCAAGAAACATATAGAAAATATTAAAAGAATCAATAAAATATATATAATACAATATGAAAAATACACTAGAGGGAAACAACAGCAAATTAGAGGATGAAGAAAGGATCAGAAGTTTGGAAGACAGAATAAAAGCATTCAAGCTGATAATGAGGATATATTAAGGGACCTATAGGAAAAGATCAAACATCCTAACATTTGCATTATAGGAGACCCAGAGGAAGAAGGAGAGAAAGGAATTGAATGACTATTTAAAGAAATAATAGCTGAAGACTGCCCTAATCTGGGAAAAGAAACAGACATTCAGGTCCTTGAAGCACAGAAGGCCCAAAACAAGATGAAATCTAGGAGGCCCACATGAAGATGCATAATAATTTAAATGTCCAAAATCAGAGAGAGAGAGATTATTAAAGCAGCAAGAGAAAAGCAACAAGTTACATAGAAGGGAAACTCCATAAGGCAATTAGCAGATTTTTCAGAAACTCTGCAGGCCAGAAACGAGTGGCATTATATATTCAAAGTGCTGAATGGAGAATATCTACAAACAAGAATATTCTACTCAGCAAGGTTATTATTCAGAATTCAAGGAGAAGTAAACAACATCCCAGATAAACACAAGGTAAAGGAGTTTACCACCATTAAACCAGCCTTACAGGAAATATTAAGAGAAATAGAAAATGCCATAATTAGAAGCAAGGCAATTATAAAATGTAAACTTCACTGGTAAAAGCAAACATAGCATTTAGTAGATCTGTCACTTAAAAGCTAACATGAAGGTTGAAAGATAAAAGTAGTAAAATCAGTCACTTCTAATAATTAGTTAAGGTAATCACTAAATGAAAAGATGTAAAAGAAGACATATGAGAAATGTGAAGGAAGGGGAATAAAATAGTAACAGTGATAGAATATGTTCAAGTGTTAGAGACCATCAACTTAACCTAGGCTGCTATATGTGTGAGACATCATATATAAACCATAAAGTAACACAAACCAGGAACTGATAATAGATCCTGTAGAAATTAAGAGAAAGATATCCAAATATAACTAAATAAAATCATCATATACAAGGGAAGACAGCAAGAGGAATAAAAAGGGTCAGAAAGGAATGACAAAATAGCCCAAAAAACATTTTGAAAAATAACAATAAGTACATACCTATCAATAATTATTGTAAGACATGGATAAAAGAAATGGAAGAAGAAATAATAAATGAGAAACTATCTCATGCTCATGCATAGGAAGAATTAGATTGTTAAAATGGCTATACTGTCCAAGGCAATTTTTAGGTTGAATGCAGTCCCTATCAAGTTCCAGGGACATTTTTATGAAACTATACCAAATATTTTGAGAATCTGCAGGCATCCACAAAAGTCCCTGAATAGCCAAAGCAATCATGAGAGAGAACAAAGCTGGGAGTATCATCCTCTCTAATTTGAAACTGTACTATAGGCTGTATTAATCAAAACAGTATGGCACTGGCACAGGACCATATACATACACCATTGAAACAGAATAGAGAGCCCAGAAATAAACCCAAGTATTTATGGTCAATTAATATATGACAAAGGAGGCAAGAATATACAAGCCTTCAAAAAAAGACAGTCTCTCCCATAAATTGTGTTGGGAAAATTGGAGAGCTACATTCAAGAAAGAAACTGGATTACTAACACCATACACAAAAGTTAACTTGAAATGGATTAAAGACCTAAAGTTAAGACCTGAAACCATAAAAATCTTAGAAGAAAATATAGGCAGTAAACTCATAAACATCAGCATGAGTAGTTTTTTTCTGGCAACATCTCCCCGGGAAAGGGAAACAAAGGCAAAAATAAACAAATGGGACTACATCAAACTAAAATACTTCTGCACAGCAAAGAAAACCATCAACAAAAGAAAAGGCAACCTACTGTATGGGAGAATATATTTGCAAATGATATATCTGATAAGGGACTAATAGCCAAAACATATAAAAACTCATACAGCTCAATACCAAAAATAATCCAATTAACAAATTGGCACAGGAACTGAATAAAAATTTTTACAAAGATGACATACAGATACCTAACAGACACTTGAAAAGATGCTCCATATCACTTATCAGGAGGGAAAGGCAAGTCAAACCACAAGGAGATATCACCCCACACCACTCAGAATGGCCACTATCAAGAAGACAAAGTTGGCAAGGTTAGGAAGAAAAAGGAACCCTCCTACTCTATTGGTTGGAATGTAAACTGTTGCCACCACTGTCAAAAGCAGTATGGGTATTCTTCAAAAAAACTAAAAACAGAAATACCATATGACCCAGTAATTCCACTTCTGGAAATTTACCTGAAGAAAACACAATTTTTCATTTGAAAAGATATATGCACACTAATGCTTATTGCCACATTATTTACAATAGCTAAGATATGGAAACTACCAATGTCTATCAACAGATAAACAGGCAAATAATTTGTACATATATACAATGGAATAGTATTTAGCCACAAAAAAGAAAGAGATTTGCCATTTGCAATAAATGGATGGACCTAGGGGGTATTATTCTAAATGAAGTAAAACAGGCAGAGATAGACAAATACCATATGAATTCACTTATGTGTATATTTTTAAACAAAACAAAACAAGCCAAAAACTGAAATAGATTCATAGGCATTGAATCTGTAAGACTGGTGGTTGCTAAAAGAGAGTGGGGTGAGAGATGGGTGAAATTGTGGAAGGAGATAAAGAGGCTCAAAATCTCAATTATAATATAAATAACTCAAAGGGATTAATGCACATCATTAGGAATATAGTCAATAATACTGTAACATCTTTCTGTGTTGACTGATAGTAACTACACTAGCTGGGGTGATCATCTAATAATGTAGATAACTGCTGAATCACTGTGCTGCACACTTGAAATCTATGTCATACTGTGTATCAATTATACTTAATTAAAAGTATATCAAAAAATTAATAATGTACAAGAATAAATAATTAAATGAAAACTTTTTTGTATGTTTATTGGCCATTATTTATCCTCTTCTGTGAAATGCCATTTCCAGTATCTGCTTAAATATTTATTAGGTTTCCTTTTCTTCGTTGATGTGCACAGGCACCTTCACTATACCGGAAGGAGTCTTGAGTTTATGACCCTTTATTTTTAAAATGTTAGCACACTTTTTGAGCAATGAAGTACATAAATAGCATGCATTGATTTCACATGTACAGTTCAATGAGCTTTGATAAATGTTTACTTTTCAATGTTATAGTTTCTATGATTTTTTTTCAGGTTTCTTATCCAAAAGGGAATTTTCAAAATAAGAGTTGGATATTGGAATTACTACCTCTTTTGTCATTTTTCAGTCTTAATATGTTCATAAGGTGATTAATATTATACACTTTTTAAAGTTAAGTGTCCACCACATCCATAAGAATATTCATCTCTGTGTATCTAGTATTATTTTTTTTAATGCTTACTTTACTTCCTTGATTAATTTAAATATAATTTTGCCAGATGTATGTCTTTTTAAAGAACCAGGTTTTGGCTTTTTTGATATTTCTTACGTGCTTTGTTTAAATTCTTTCAAGTTTTGTATCTGTTTTTATTACTTCCCTTCTTCAAATTAATTTTTACTTCACACTGTTTAGCCTCCTAAGATGAATGGAGGTAATTAAATACTATCTTTTCTTCTTTATAGTATGAATTTTCCCCCAATTTTTACAATTGTGGTTAAAATACACATAAAAAGGAAGCAAATTCTGACAGAAAGGAAATGCTACAACATGAACAATTCTTGAGGACTTTATGCTGAGTGAAATATGTCAGTCGCAGAAGGACACATACTGTATGATTCTACTTATGTGAGGCACCAGGGGTAGTCAAATTTCACAGAGACAGAAAGTAGAATGGGGGATGGCAGAGGTTGAGGGAGGGAGGAATGGGGAGTTATTTTTAGCTGATATAGAGTCTGAGTCTTACATGGTGAAAAGAGTTATGGAGATGAAAAGCGGTGATAGTGTATCATGTTATAAATATATTTAATACCTCTGAAATGATGTATATTTAAAATGGCTAAATGGTAAATTTCATGTTAGGTATATTTTACCACAATAAAATAAATTGGAAAGAAGGTATATGGTATGATAATATTTATGTAATTTTAAAACAATTCAGAGAAACCAGAAATGCTGGATTCTAGATAAGGATACCTCTGGAGGTGGGAGGAGATCATAACTGAGAAGATTGTATAATAGATTTCCAATGTACTGGGAATGTTTACTTCAGCTAAGCATATGTTTTATATTATTCTATGTACTTTCTGATATGTCTGACATATTTTCTAATAGCTATTCAAAACCTCCCACAACTGTACATTTCCTTTGGGTCCCATTATGGACTGAGTTGTATCCCCTCAGATTCGTATGCTGAATCTTAACCCCAGTACCTCAGAATGTGACAGTATTTGGAGATAGGATATTTAAAGTGGTATCAGGTTAAATGAGGTCATTAGGATGAGCCCTAAAACCAATATGGCTTTGTCCTTATAGGAAGAGATTAAGACACAGGTATGTGGAGTGGAAATATCATGTGATGACACAAGGAATAGAGAAGTTTCAGAGGCAACCAAATCTGCCAGCACCTTGGTTTTGGATTTCTAGTCTTCCGAACTATGAGAAAACATATTTCTGTTTTCCATTACTGGGGACATTTCCTACATATATCTATTGTCGTTTGTCTACTATAATGATCTAATCTTCATCTTACATACCCATTTCTTTATCTGCTTTTTTCTTTTAATAGCTGCAAGAAAGAATAAAGACCTTTTCCTCTTTTGTTCCATTCAGCTGTTTCACCTTGTAGATATGTATGACTTGTAGATAGACATAGATATATTATAATTCATACTTGGTCTAATTTCCTGTTCCTGGCAGAAAGTGCCTAAAACTCCTGGAATTTTCTGGTCCATAGGGGTGTCAGTTATTACCAGGAGTTTATGCTAATAGGATGACTTAGGGTGGGGACCCTAGATAGCCTCAGAGGGGGCTGGTCTTCATAAAGACAAATTGATTAGAGGGTTAGAAGTGTCAGCCCCATACGCTGATCTCTGGGGAGGGCAAGGTGATTTCGAGATTATATACTATAAAAACTCTTGAATAAGGAGATTACAGAAGCTCCTGGGTTTCTGAAGACATCGAAGTGCTGGAAGAGTGGTGTACCAGGAGAGGGCATGGAAACCCCACACATTCCCATCCCCATGACTTGCCCTGTGCACCTCCCATTTGGCTGTTCCTGAGAGGTATCCTTTATCATAAACTTGGAGCAGTAAGTTCACCACTTAACATTACTACAGGATATATGTGGAAGGACTTCAAATTAACAATGTTCGTTTCTGGATACTGCAGTTTCTCTGATTTTGTTTTCAGTTTTCATATTCAGTTTTGAATTTTTCTACATTATGTATTTATTATGAATGTAATTTTAAATAGCAAAGCTATCTTCTCACTCATTGCATTGCATAAACCATGTGTGAACAAATTATACAGAATAGATTTCTGATTTGTCATTAGAATCTTATTATTTTATACTTGGACTGAGTTGCTTGTTATTGCTTCTTTTTCTCTCAAAGGACCGTATTTCCTTTGGTGCTTATCTTACAATTTTTTATGTGATAGTAAATTATATTTTTATGAAATTCATCAGTTTTGCATTAGGGACCCCATGGACTGACTATTTTGTTCAGTTGTTTTCTACACACCTGTTGTAGATGGAGGAAATAAAGAAGATCATAAGTGTATAAACATGTTTGTAAATACATATTCAAACAGACGCATGCTTAAATTATCAGAGGAGGAGTTAGAGGATATTTGGAGTTTTGTCAGTATTTTTAGAAATTTTAAATGAGAAAAAAAAGAAAAGACTGGGAGACTAGGGTCCTATTTTTTCTGAATATCTTTGAAGTATAAAAGAAGCTTATACTCGTACTATGGCCATTACTTTGTATGAACAATTAAAAATATGATAAAAATAAAAAGTACATTTGAACAACTGGACAGTGTTTATAATAAACATAGACAGTATTTCTTTATGTACTGTGGGAGCATAAAACTTTACTTTCAAAATTACAGAACACGGAAAAGATAAAAAAGACCATTTAATAGAAAGAATTCCAATTACTTGGTCCAACGTCCCTGAATGAGTTACTTATTTTTCCACCTTTCTCCCTCTTCTCTATCATTTTTTCACACTATACCTGGATTTTATTTTCAGTAGTTAGTTTACACTAATCGACCATATGCCCCTTAGAATGTGCTTGTAGTTTTGTGTCATCTGTGAATCCCAGCAGGATGAATGTGGTTATTGCTGTGGGATTCCTCATCACTGCCTTGTGCCAAGTCAAGAGAGATTCCACCTGAAGAGAGAGTGTCCCAAGAAGCTGGAACCTGGATGCAAACACCCGGCAAGCAGCTCACATGCACTTCCTTCTTTTCCTTATTAGCCATTGTTAATAGCAGTGCCTCTGTCATCTTACTAGGAGGCAGGTACAGGAAATATCTAAGATAGATTTTATGCTTATAATTCTCTGACTAGAAAGAACATTTACAAAAATGTCAAATAAAAGCAAAACAAAACATAAATCATATGTGTAATTTGCAGTTTTTCAGAAACATTGTATTGTGGTACAGATCATATTTGTCCTTATCCTGGAGGAAATTAAGTCAATTTTGAAGTGTTCTTTTCCCTTCTTCAGGTTTCTTTGCTTTTATACATTATATTGAAATACTCCATTTTCAAAATCAGGAAGAATCTGTTCATTAGAATTTTATTGTGTTTTAAAACAATTTTTAGAGCAATTTTAGGACCACAGCAAAGCTGGGGGAAAGTACAGAGATTTCCCATATACTACGTCTCTCCATATGCACAGCCCACCCCTGCTATCAACACCCTCACCAAAGTGGTACACTTTTTACAACTGATGGACTTACCCTGACACATCAAAGTGCATAGTTTACATTAAGATTCCACCTTAGTGTTGTACATTTTATGGGTTTGGACAAACATTTCAGTCGTATTTCACCTTGACCATCTTAGGTGGTTTTGCTGAATTTTAACAGCATCACATTCACTTAAAAGCTTTAGTTTTGCTCTTTGCACTAAAAATTATGTCTAAATAGGGAGACAAAATGTTTAAAATACAAACATGTATTTTTGTTTTTTCACTTTATATCTAGGCAAATGGAGGTATTCCTAAGCCAGTTTTTGGACTGTTTAAGCAGAAGGTATCTTGAAGTGATATAAAGAAAGTGTTTCTGGCAACTACCGAACATCAGCCAGATTTAGTCCTGGTGCAGGGCTCTGGGGTGTGCGCAGAGCCCAAGGGAAGGATCTGTAATGTTTGCTTTCTTTGCTACCTGATCAACTCTTTGCAGTACTCAATAGTCAGAATCTGTCCCAGGGTATATTTTAGCAAACTCTTATTTGAATATCTGGTGTTCTTCTCATATTATCTCTCCCCACAAATTTACCAACCAGCTCCCTAACCCTGCTTCTTATGTTGACTTTTGGAATATGTAACTTGCCCATAGGGATATCTCCAAGTAATATCCAGAAACAAGTGTAAAAATATGAACCAATCTTTGTAAATACATTATAAGTATCCTAACTACACATTGACATTTACCACTGTCCATTTCCAAGAGTTTTAAGCCTTGCTTGGGGAATCCATTAGTGGAAATTCCCCTCCACTTCATGTCCAAACTTACCCTCACTGACATTCATATTTTAAGCAGCTGCTTCCAGGTACACATTCTGTAAAAGATCTGGTTAATCTATTCTCTCTGATGTTATCTGGAGTTAATAATAAACATATCACCCTATAATATGTTTCTGTTTTTTATTAGGGAGAATTGATTGGTAAATGAGCAAAATTAGACAAACTCAAAGGGTGCAGGAAACTCTACACACTTTACATAAGAAGAAAAACTAATTTATTAACTGTTTCAACAATTGCTCCAGTTGTACCCAATGCGTGTTCTGAATAGAGAATCAAAACCACATCAGGTTGCTCAAGCAAGCAATATACATTTATGCATCCAAATAATACTTAATAAGCACCTATTATTTAAAGACCATATTAGAGACTGGAGACATGACCATTAACTAGTTGCACCTTAAGGAGTTTTCAGGCTACCAGTGGGAGAAAGTGTGTCATGTTAGTGCATATTCAGTGACCTGGTAGCACAAGAGAACAATGGAAATGCAACTTTGGATTGGGGACATTAACAAATCTGTTCCCTTGCAATCGCTCTTAGTTATATTGGTAGCTGTTCATATTTCCCTATGTTCATTCTGTTTCTCTAGGTTCTTTTGTTTCTACTGAAGTTGTCAGAGTCATTGTCACCATAAGCTGGGTGAGCAAGGGCATGGTTCCGGGTTCACAGACATGATTTTGGAACAAAATAACTCCTCCCTGGGCTCAAAGGAGAAATGGTCACTGCAGAGATAGCATCTTGCCATGCACTTGCCAGGAGAAGTATCTGATGTGCCAAACTAAATGACAGGTCAGGTTTGTTTCTGCACTCCTAATTTCCCTCCCAGCTTCATTCCCATCCACTCTAGAAGAGTTTCAATCCTTGTCCAGCAGACATTGTAACTCCAGCTCTTCCTCTCCTGTGAGTTCCAGGATCTAAACTTATTCTCTGCTTTATAAATCAAGACTTTAATTCTTCTCTGTTGATAGTAAAGTGGTGAACACAATCACATTTTCATTTGAATAATCATAAATTCAATGTTTAAAATGCCCAGTGCTTGTTAACCTTCAGAGTCATTGTGTTTTAATTTTTGAAGCTTTTAAGAAAAATACAATTCCTAGTGATGCAGTAAAGCAGATCCTTTGGATATAAGACTGCTGCCTTCTGGCCTGTACAAGCAATCACACCAGCGTTCTCTGTTATATTGGGAAAATGTTGCCTGGGTGGCTGAGAGTTATTTATTTATTTTGAATTTGGATCAATTAAAGTTTGAAGCAGTTTCACTAAATAAATGATAAAATTTATCACCTTCCTCCCAGAAATATTGTTCTCAGCCTATACAAGACGGCACACTCTCACTGTCACTGTGGGGCTAGTAAGTGACTGAGATTCAGTTTTTTCTTCATCAACTCCCTGTATAATGATTAAAAATATATAATTGAGATACATTGACCTTACTTATGTTTGGAAACCAACCTCATTCAGTCTGCATTTGGGACAGAGGCTGCCCATGGACTAGATATTTGAGATTCAAGAAGAGTAAATTCTGCCTCCTCCCAAAAGTGGCAAAAACAACCTAAAAAACAGATGGAGATTAGGTGAGTTTCCCTATAAGGTAACTTATTGTATTGGTATTACTTGATATCTATGACATTAGTGGATATTACTGGGTGGCAGTGTGATTTCCAACACCTTTTATTTCTGGGCCTTTCAAATATTTATGGCCTCCTCAACTCACAGCTTTGACTGTCCCTTTCAATGGCAAAAATGACCATGGCAGGCATTTGTATTTTCATGTTTCCTCAGAATAACAAAATATCAGAAATGGCTCTTGAATACTTTTTTGCAGTATCAATTATAATGAACTGAATTCTACAATTTAAAACTGGCTAAATTCACCCTCTGCCTGTTTTGATCACTTAGAAAAATATGCCATGACAATTATTCACTTTCTGACAGGACTTTACCCCAGGCCCCTGAGGGAACCACAATGTGGGGAGCGTTAGGTGGGTGAGGAGTTTTGTGTGCACTCTGCTCCCAATCTCACACACACCTCCATCTCTGACCTGTCTCACCCCCACACAAGTGCATCTGTGGGCACTACACACACACACACACACACACACACACACACACACTCACAGGCAAGTCTGACAACTGACAGAGCTCTCCTGGATTTTCACAGCTCCTGATAGAATGAGCCCAGTCTCAGACCCTTCTTCCCTCATCGAGTCTATCATGGCACGTGATACTAGATTTTCCAGTTACTCTGTTAATTCAAAGGAAGAACAGAGAGGTTTAGAGATAAGGTTTCTCTCTGGTTTTGTCAGAAGGGTGCATCTGATCTTCCTGGGCAGGGAGGCAGGCTGCCCTGTAAATTCTACAATAGTATCATTTCTTTCATAAGTTTATTCTGCTACCAGGGCACAGGGAACATGTGAATGAACAACAAAATAGTCCTCAGTGACCCATTTTCAAAAGTTATGAATAAATTGGTGGCAGTCTAATCAACACTGTAAAAACACACATAGCAGTGGGGACAATGTCCTCAGAGACTTTGAGAGTTGTCTGATGTCATTGAAATTGTGTTTTGATCTCTTTGTTTAATCTTTACATTTCTCCTAGAATTAGACACTCTATTTGCTAACATATTTATATGTGTGTGTGTGTGTGTATATATATATATATATATATATATACACACACACACACACATATATATATAATAATATATATAGTTTTATCTTTTACATAAATCTTAGGTAAAGTCAAAGAACAAAACTACCCTCATTTTGAAGATGAGGAAACTGAGGAGCAGAGAAATGATAATCGGAATGCCCTGGCATGGCAGTGCAGGTTTTGAACAAAAGTTTATCTGAATACAAAGATCCCACTTCTTCCCCAGTACTACCCTAGCTGCTTGACATGATATTGAGAGACTGCCCCACACTTAAATTTCAAACTCTCCTAGTGCTATGTGGCCTTTATTTTCAACATTTTTCCTTCTACTTATAACATTTATGGTAGGCAATGAAACAACCTACATTTGGTATTTGAAGCAAAGGAAAGGTCTGCTTCCCAAGCAGTAAACAATTACCTGGTGCCAGGACATGTTTCTGGTGTTGTTATGGCTTATTACTGCCCAGTGAACTTGAACAGGCTTTTTTTCACTATCTCTGATGTCACTTCTGGACATTTGCTTTCTTGCAGCTCATGCAGATCCTTGGGTCAAATGAGGGAGCACAGGTGTGTTCCTGCTGCCTCGACTGGAGGAGGTGTCTCTGCTCTCCCTTTACTCAGTCCACTCACTAGTCCTCTGCTGAGGTTTCTCATGCTGACTGGCCAACTCACATCACCTCTCTCTGTCATCCCACTCTTGGCAGAGTGATTAATAATATTCCCTGGCAGGGGGAGTGTGCTGGGAAGAAAGGAAATACGTCTCTTTATTTAGAGTAAATTTTTGAAGAGCATCCTGATGGTCTGTGGCAGGGACTGGTAATTTCCTGCCTGGTGTTTTCCCTTATCCATAGCAACTGAACCCCAATTTTATTCAGGGTACAAAGTGCCCAGATAAAATACTACCCAGTGTCCCTTACAGCTGGCATGGCTGTGTGCCTAAGATTATGGTCAGTGATGCACATTACAATTATTTTAATCACTGCTATGGCTACAGAGCCATAAATTTTCCTGTATATACTGCTTTAGCTGCATTCCCAAAATTTTGATATTTGTCTTCCAATTATATGTGTTTCTCAGGAAAATTTGTTATTGATTTCTAATTTAATTCCATTTGGCCATATAACATACTTGGTGTAATTTGAATTATTTAAAATTTGACAAGACTTGTTTTAGAGCTCTGAATATTGTCTAACCTGCTAAATATTATCTGTGAACCTTATAACAATACTGCTCTTTATGCTGTTGTACTTGGAATACCCTATAAATGTCAGTTAGATCATGTTGATAGATAGTGTTAAATCTTTTTCATACTTAATGAATTTCTGGGTAATGATTCAATCAAGTTTTGAGATAGGCATGTTGAAATTTCTGGATATAATTGCAGGTATTTCTTTTTTCTCTTTTAGTTTTATCACTTTTTGCTTCATATATTTTGAAGCTGTTTATTAGATACATAAGCATTTAGGGTAGTAATTTTTTTAAACAATTGACCCCTTTTGTCACTGATATGAAACTTTTTATCACAATTATTCCTTTCTATAATCTACTTTATATGATGTTAATATAGCTACTCTAACTTTTTTGTTAATGCTACTGTAAATTTTTTTTCCATTATTAACCCCCCTCCCGTTTCTGTGTTGATATCAGAAGTTGCTTTCTTATAGGCAGAAAAGAGTTGTCTCTTTTCGCCTCTCAATCTGACAATCTGTGCTTTTAAGTTCAGTGTTGAAATCACTTATATTTGATGCGATTATTGATATGGTTAGCTTTGAATCCAATGTACTATTTTCTTTTATTATTCTCATTTTTGTTTCTTTCCTATTTTTCTGCTTTCTTTGGGATTGATTCTCCTTGTTGGCTTTTCGCTATAAACTTGTGTTAATTTATTTTTTAATTTCTTTATAGTATACATATTACATTTATTACAGTCTACCTTCAGTAAATGATATATCACTTCATATATAATAAAGAACCATAGACATGTGACTTCTTTCTTTCCCCACTTTGCCTTTGTGCTGTTGCCTTCATACATTTAACTTTTATATAATTAAAAAAAAACACAAAATAGTGGGGAAATTGTAATCTTTGTGCCTTTCTGTTAGGAATGTAAAGTGGTATAACCACTGTTGAAAACATTATGGAGATTCCTTAAAAAATTCAACATGGAATCACCATATTATCTAATAATTCTACTTTGGGTATATATCTAAAATAATTGACAGCAGGAGCTTGAACCAATATTTGTGCACCAATATTCATAGCATCATTCACACTAGCCAAGAGATGGAAACACCCAAGTGTCCACTGAAAAATGAATGGATAAATAAATGTGGTATACACATACAAGGGAATATTATTTAATCTTAGGAAGTAATGGATTCTGACACATGCCTACAGCACTGATGAAGCAGTTATGCTAAGTGCAATAAACCAGACACAAAGTAAAATACTGTATGATTCCACTATCTAGAATAGTCAAATTCATAGAGACAGAAAGTAAAATGGTGGTTGGCAGAGGCTGAGGGGAGAAAGGGTATTACTGTTGAATGGACTCAGATTTAAGTTTGAGAAGACAGAAAGTTCTGGAGATAGATGGTGCTGATTTCACATTAATGTGAATGTTCTTAATGCCTCTGAACTGTCTACTTAAAATGGCAAATGTTATGTATATATTACCACAATATAAAGTTAAAATAGAGCACAATGAAACAATCCACAAAATGTTTTATTTTGGCTTTAAACTCTCAATGATAATTTTGGCTTATTTAAATAATAAGAAAAATCCTTACTTATTTACCCAGGTTGTTAGCTTTCCCAGTGCTCTGGACTCCTTTGCTGGGTGCACGTTTCTCTCTGGTAGTAATTTCCAACCAAGAGACATCCTTTGACATTTCTTGTAGGGAGTGTCTGCTGGTGATTAATTACTTTAGGTTTTCTGTTTCTGAAAGTCTCTATCTCGCCTTCAGTTAAAATAAAATATTTTTCTGGTCATACAATTGTAGCTTGCGATTCCCTTCTTGTATTTTCAAGATATCATTGTGCAGTCTTCTGGCTTTCATTGTTTCTGCCAAAAAGCATACTTTCATTCCTATATTTTCTTCTTTTTGTGTAATAAGATTTTATTCTTTGGCATGTTTTAAGATTTTTCTCATTATAACTAGTTATAAGCAATTTTTAAAAATTGTTGTGACATGATGTTTGTTATGGTTCGGGTATGTTGAACATCTCTGACCAGTAGATTTATATTTTTCACTTTTTGAATTTTACCATATTTTGAAATATTTTCACTAATTTCCTCATATACTTTTTTTGTCACTCCATTTCCTTTAAGGAGACCCTAATTACACAATATATCAGAACTCTTGATTTTGTCTTAGAGTTCCCTGATGCTTTGATAAAATTTTTAAGTTTTTCTTTGTAAGTTTTAGAAAGATAATTTTTACTTTTATTTCTTCCATTTAACTGAATATTTATTCTTTTAAACCTAGCTAATATTAAAACGATTCAATATATATTTTTTCTCATGGGGGTATAGTTTTCATCTCTGTAAGTTTGATTTGCAACTTTCTAATAATTTTCATATTTTTATTTAACATGTTCAATCTTCTCCTTCAATATATGGAATACAGTTATAATTCATGTTTCAACTGTATTTTATTTCATCATTTTTAAATGCCACATTAGTATTACTTCTTTTTTAATTAAATATTAGTCCAGCTGTCTTTTATTTTAATTTTTTTATCTGTACCATTTTTGGGTCTATTTGTATTGACTGTTCTTCTCATTAAATGTTGTATTTTCTTGCTTCTTTCCAAGTCAGTGAATTATATTTATGGTGGGCACTATAAATTTACCTTCTTGAAGATCGGTTGTGTTTCTGCTGTTGTAAAGATTCTTTAGGCTTGTTCTGGTATCATTTACATCACTTGGAGGCAGGATTGTCCTTCAGGTTCTGTGTTAGTCTGTGTTAGACTGGACCAGAGTAGGGTTTAGCCTAGTGATTACTTTCCCCAAAAATGTGGCAAATCTTTCTGAATTATACACAGTAAATTATGAAATTTTAAATTATGTTTGGTGTGAATAAGAATGATTTCCAACCTTGTGTGAGCCCATAATATTGTTTTTGAAGTCTTTTTGGGTGATTCTACCTTAGTCAAGTAATTCCCTTACGCATATATGTTCAGTTGAATGCTCATGATGGACTGTCTATAGATCATCAGATATCCCTCTGCATGCTTCTCCCACCTCTTGGAATGCATTCCAGTGAACTGCAGCTCCCCATTCTATCATCTATATCTTCTCCCCTCACAGATTGGTGGGCTCTACATGGGTTCCCTGCCTGCATGTCTCCAGGAGGTAAGCTGAGGTAATCATCTCGCAGGAAACACTGTGCTTCACTGTTTGGTGTCAAATACTTATAAAATGGTGGTTCAATAAATTTTACTTCAATTTTTAGTGGTTGAAGCCAGGGGGGCACATATGCTCCCTGTGACTCCATTTGCAGTTGAGCCTATTATCTTCCTATGCTCTTTTCCTATTAAAAATTTTTCTAAAGTTCTAGATTTTTGAAAATCTAGAGTGACTAATAATTCTAACTAGATGATTTGCTTATTCTTAGTATTCCTGTAAATCTGTGTTTGGTTGTGATTATATTTTGTCATCTCTTGAAGCTCTTTTTGCTTGGCAGCACCATATGCTTGGTCCCTCACTTTCCGAAACAAGTAGCTCTCTCTGCTGCCTGATAGAGCTTATTATTATTCGGGGTGGGGGTTGGCAGGAATAGCAGAAAAGGCCATCAGGAGATAAGATGCCATCTAAGATCTTCCAGTTTAGCTTAGACATGAGTCAAGCACACATTAAAGTTAATTTGCAAAAACATCTATGGTGGTTTGCAGCCCTCCTGTGAGGAGATGAGTTTATTGGCCCTTGACTGTGTGCTGCCCTTGTGGTCGCTTTTACCAAGTGGCTACTTTCATGGAACGTTGCAGTGGAAAATGAGGAAAATAAGAGCTGTAACTGCAGGTGGCTGTTGCTAAGCCTCTGGAGAGTGTGGAAAAGATAAGTGATGATGTCCGGATTTTAAACTCCCACCTGAAGATACAAAAAAGAGGCTAGAAAACTATGACTTCCATAAAAGAAGCCAGTATCTCCTGTAGCTACCTGATTTCTTCTTGAAAACAATCCAAGTATAATTTTGTGGGTGAATTAATTTCATTGCAAACTGACTTCACAACCACCAGGCTTTACTAGAGGACACTATGAACGGTAGATTCAGCCAACGTCCCATAGAAGCAGACACATATCCTGCATCAGGATTTGACCTCTTCTTTGATGAAGAACCTACAGTGACCTACACTGAGGAAGTTTTCTTTCAGGGGAATGCTGAACTTGGTCACCACCCACCCCCACTTTATCTCATTGTTTGGAATGCAATAACCAGACTTACATTCAAACAGACTCTTAGGCATGGGGTACACAGTATGACCTGGAATATGTACCAGAGACACCAAAAGAAATTCAAGAAAGCTAATGTATATCAGCAAAACCTGAGGCATGTCCCTGGAAAGGGTCATTAGGGTTTTGGTATCAGGTTGAGGTGAGAAGTAACATTCTTTGCATTAAATTTACTGATGTGAAAAAAAGTATTCAGCCTTAAAAAAGAAGGAAATATTGCGATTTTTGACAGTATGTTTGGACTTTTAGGGCACCTGATATAAAGCAGACAAAAGAAAAATACTGCATGATATCACCCATATGTGGAATTTTAAAAAGCTAAGTGCACAGGAACAGACAACAGACTGGTGGCTGGCAGAGGTAAGGAGCTGGTTAATGGGCATAGGTGGTCAGAAGTAATGAACCTACAGTTATAAGATAAATAAGTTCCATGGATATAATGTATAGCATCTTGACTATAGGTACCAACAATCTATCTTTAATTATTGCTAAGAGAGTAGATCTTAAAAACTTATCACAAGAAAAAAATTGTAACTATGTCTGTGATGGATGTTAACTAAACTTATTGTGGTCATCATTTCTCAATATATACACATATATCAAATAATTATGTCATAACTGAAGGCTGATATAATGCTATATGTCAACAATATTTTAATAAATCTGGAGAAAAGTTAAGGGTTGTAATGCAAAAAGAAAATGAGAACAAAATAATTTCCATTTTAATAGCACATTAGTATAATGCAATAGTTCAACTTCAGTATGTAGCAGGGTGGTTTGCACTACAAATAAATGAGAAATCACACTTAACCATTCTTCTTGTGAAAGTTGGTGCTAGACCAGGAAGGAATACTGAGATAAATAATTTTTGCCCCAAACAAGCTAAAAAATGAATAGACAAAATAAAATAAATATTTGTATTGCTTTTTGCATTACAGACATAAGAATGATGAGGTGTTAGGACTTTGTGAAAATTTATTTTCGTTGTCAATTAGCAAAGGGAACCATTATAAAAGAAGGTCTATTTGTATTAAGGCCATAATGCTTACTTAAGTCTGTGGATCTAACACTAATAGAAAAGAAACTTTGGTGGTTAATCTCAATGTAATTTCAGTACTGTACTGTAGACTTGAATTAGAACACATAGTAAAAGGCAAAATATTTATATGTATGTATTGACAGTCTTTTTAGTTTCCTAAATCTTTGAAAGAAATGCCATCTTTTTTATTGAGTTCTTGAAGGCTTGTTTGACTTGCTTGTTCCTTAGAGTATAAATGAAAGGGTTCATCAAAGGGATGACTGAGGTGTTGAGCAATGACACCACCTTATTAACAGCCACGCCTTCCTTTGCTGGTTTCATATAGATGAAGATGCAACTTCCATAGGTGATGGAAACAACAATCATGTGGGAAGAACAGGTGGAGAAAGCCTTTTGTCTTTGCTGAGCTGAAGGGAGTCTTAAAATAGTCCGAATAATGTATATGTAGGACACAATTACACACACTAAAGTAAAAATGAGGGTGAGCACAGCCATGAGTAGGGCAAGCTGCTCTACAAATTGAGTGTCTGAGCACACAATCTTCAGAAGAGAAGATGCATCACAGCCAAAATGGTCAATGTTGGAGTTACAGAAATCCAGCTGAACTCCTAGGCTAATTGGAGGGAGTATGACAATTAACCCAATCAGCCAACACAAAAGGACAAGAATGGTGCAAACCCTGTCATTCATGATGGTGGTGTAGTGCAGGGGCTTGCAGATGGCCACGTAGCGGTCATAGGACATGGCAGTTAGAAGAAAAAATTCCGCTGCCCCAATGAGGATGACAAAAAATAATTGGATGATGCAAGCATTATAGGTAATCCTTCTGTCCCCAGTTGTCAGGCTATACAGGAATCGAGGGACACAGACAGTTGTAAATATTATTTCTAAGATGGAGAAATTCTGAAGGAAAAAGTACATGGGTGTTTTAAGTTGAGAGTCCACCAGAGTGAGGAGGACAATGATGAGATTTCCAGCAACAGTGAAAATGTAGGTGAGAAACAGAAATACTGAAAGAAAAACCTGTAGTTGTAGGTCATCTGTTAATCCAAGTAGGATGAATGTTATCGCAGAATGATTTTTCATCACTGTCTTTAGATATGTTATGTCTTTTTATGTCTTTATGTCAGTTTATGTCTTTAGATAAACTGAATCTGAGGAATAGGATTTAAAGATAATATTTAATAAGCTGTATAGAGGAAAGCCAATCAAATCAGTAGAAGCACATATTTAACTTTTAGTGCATCAATAATCAGATGTAGAAGTGATTGCACTTGCTATTTCCTGGACTCTTCTTTACCTTGGTCTTCAGAATGTGGTTTATAGAAAATATCCATCTGATGTTTCATTTTCACTACAGTTACAGGGTGAATTTTAAAGTAGATAGAAAGTGCCACGAGGATCTCCCAGTCCCCTGAGATTAGGGCAGCCATCATGGTGTCCTCACTCCTCCGTGTAGAGTAGGAAATCCACAAATGTTAATAAGTAGGTAAATATCTGTATAAAAATTTTATTTCCCCATATGTCAGACAGAATATCAGCAAATTATTCTCATACCATACAGCAATATAATACCACCAAGGCTTAGATGTATTATTTTCCATGTTTTGCCAGTTGTCTTCAAATAACTCTTTAATTTCCTCAATATCCTAGAGATGCCTTTACTGTTTGGGTGACCAGGGAGCAGTACCACAGAGTTACTATGAAATTTCCTAACTCCCATACATCTCCAGAATTTCTTCCTTGGTCCCCTTGTATGTTAATATACTGAAATATTCAAGTCTGTCTCCCTCCCATGTATCAGTTTGAACAGCATCTGTTCTGTTTCCTTTCTTGAATTCTTGTTTCAATATCCATCTGTTGTCTAACACCCCACCTAGCTCAAGCCTTCCCAGGATCCTGACAAATGGGATTTTTGATGGTGGTCTGCAGAGAACCAAATCCTGTCCTTAGGCTTCCATGATCCCTAGGTCCTGAAATTTATGTAGAGATGATTCCTCTCCCAAATGCCTTCTGAAGCTACTTGCTAGCTCTGCTAATAACATAAAATCTATATCCTCCAAAATGGACAGAGAAAGGTGAATACCATTTGAGGGAAGAGTTGACTTCTTTGTCATGATTCCTTTCTCTGAAGACTCACTTTGCCCCTGGTAATGTCCTTAATCATTGCTGAATTCATCATTGCCCCAGGACAACACCTCTTTGCTCCTCAGATTGTGCATAATTTCCTAAAGAACTGTTATTATCAGGCATTAATACTTAACAAGGTTTAAATATGACATAGAGAAGCAATAAAAATGAGCTATTCTGTGTGGATATTCTTAAAAGCTGAAAAGTAACAATCTATCCTTTTGAGTTTCCCTGCAAGACTGCCTCCCTGTGTAGCTTCTTTTTGGGAATCATGTCAAAGACGGCATTGTTACCACCTTCCAGGAAACCCTTGAGTATATTTTCATTTCCACATTTCCTACCTAATCACTTAGCTTTACAGTGAATGTGGCAATATTGTATTTCAAAGAAGTGTCAGAGATTAATTTGATCCATCTCAAACTGGATCTAAAGTTGAAGTATTTCCAGAAAAGGTGTAATTTTAGGATTCGAGGCAATTGGTCATCCTTAATCAATCATAATAATCACAAATTAATGAAAATGTTAGCTTTTCAAATGCTTCCTAACCACAAAAAATATCTCTGGGACATTAAGAATGCTTCCATTTATTATACAATACTGTTTTAGAGGGCATACTAGTATGTAAATCTTTTTGTCTTCAGCAGATTAATTCCTCATTTAAGAACTAGCCAAAAGACAAGTATTGAATAAATAGCCTCTCATATTTACTGACAAACTAGTCCTTTAAAAAATACTACTTTTATGAATAAGTGAGAATCTCTGTCATCCAAAGCCTTTGGGATTCAGGCATTATTATTTTGGATTTTATTTTTAATAATTTTACTGACAAGAGAATCTTACCTGATTAATTATTTCTTCAGTACTTTTCTTATAAGTGAGGCATACCACTTTATTTTAAATGGTTATTTCACTACAAACTGATCATCTTTATGTTTCCCTGACCTGAAAACCTTATCAATTAATAACAAACATATACTTAATCTCATTTTTATTTGAGTTATTTTATTGAATACATCAGTAAAAGGGCTATAATATCAGAGACTCCAAATCCTTGAATGTGTTCTAACCTAATGAATATAACAGTAACTCCTATTGAGTTCTTTAGGACTGAGGCAGTACAAAGCATGGCCTTGATATATGCAAGGATAAGTTAAATAACTAATTAGCAGGTTGTTGTAAATGGGCAGCTGCCCCCTGAAAGTTATCTCTAGCTGTCATGTTCTAAGAGTCTGTGAAAAAGAGACACACATTTTTTTGATATCCTTTTTGGGCCCCTTTCATTGTACCATTATAGCATGGCAGTCACTACACTCTCCAGTCATGTACATCGCTGGTCTTATCCTAAATTCTGATCTCTTCCAAGAGCACTGCTCAAGAGTCATGTTCAGACTCATTATCATGTTATGAACAAAGTGGTATTTCAGAGATTAATTTTCAAATCCTGTCTGAACATGAAGATACTTCTTAGACTCAGATTTTCTGGCAGAAATATCTAACCTCATTGTCTTTACCGAGGAACTGATTTTATACAATTTCCCAGTTTACCATTCCTAAGTCTTTTGGCATATAAATAACAAATGGTTCAGACTTACTTTTTGGTGTTTCCCAATTAGTTTTAGAAATTGAGCACAAAGTTCCACCTTGAGTCTGAGAAACACTGGGTGCTATAGGCTATAATTTTGAGTTAACTTTCTCATACTTTTAAGCCCCACAGACTCTTTCAGGTCTGAGTGCCTGCAAATGAAGAGTAATGTACAATCACAAAGAGAATAGCACTGTTTGGTCTCATCATCACCAAGTGTACATGGAATCTGGTGAGAAGTTCTATCTCACATTAAGCTATTAAACGAGGGTAAATAAATGCTAGCAACTCTCCCAGGCTGTGGGGATGAGGATGGTCTTACCTCATCACGCAAAGAAATGGGTTGCTTTATAAGCTTTCATTAACAGTGGTGGCATGTGTTTTACTGGTTTCCTCTGTTTAAGTCCACTGGGAACAATTAAATGAACAAACAAAAATGTCCTTGGAGATCCTATACAAACCGCTAATGAATCTACAGGGAAATTAACTTTGTCAAAAAAAGAAAAAAATTAAAATTTAACCAGTGCTTGTGGGGCACTGTCCACAAGTTAGGAAATGCAGGCATAATAACATCAATTGCAGCAAAAAAAAAAAGTCAGATGATAAAATGGCAATTTGATTCTTGTTATGCTTTCTCCTCTTTACGTTGTCTAAATGGCAGGGATCATCGGGTGATTTCTGCTATAGGACACACTCAAATGATCTACTCAAGTCAATCCTCCCCAGTTATATCGTTATTAGTTCTTAAGATGCTCAATTTCAGCTATCGGAAGGATTAAAGTTTATTTTGTTCTACTGATCATATAGTTCATCCATGGGCCCTATTAAGATAGAACTCATTAGTATTCATAAATCACTGCTCTAGCTCTGCTACAGATATTTCATTTTCAAAACATGGAGGGACCTCGCTAAACCCAAAGTTCTCATTCTGCTTATCAAGAATGCAGGCCCTGGGTGCACTGCGTCAGTATCCACCATTTTATCATAAGTCTAGAGCAAAGCCCCACAAGTTTATAATGCTCAGCAGTGTCAGCTTTCATAAAGCTGAGTAGCTGAGAACTGAGAAGTCTGAGCTGGAGCCAGACAGTCAATATGTGCATGTAACTTCCTGTGCTGGCTCATAGCCCCTCTCCCTATCCAAAAGAAATATTGAAAATTCCATACACCTTCATGTCATCACAGCAATCACACTCATTGTGGAAATCCTTCAGATCTTTTATAAATGTGGGTCAGTTATTGAGCGGAAGGCAGGCCCTGGACAGCAGCTACACTGAGCTTTTACCTGGGGGAAACACAGCTTGAGATAGGGCAGGACAGACAGAGAGAAGCAGAGATCCAGAAACAGATGAGCTTGGAGAAACAGAAGTGGAATTCATTCACATGGGTCTCTTTCTGTACCTGCTGTTTTATTGTTTGGTCTATTTTCACATTACTGCCAATATAATTTTGTTATTTTTCAGAGGTGTTTTTCCAGGGTTAGACCTCTGCATTTCTATGCCAATTTTAGAATCAGACTGACACTTTACATGAAAAGTTTGCTAAGATTTTGATGGTTTTTGTTAAATCAATGGATCAATTGACCAAACAAATTGTCAGGTTGTTCAATCAATATAAAAATTTACGTTTTTAGAGTACTGAGTCTTGAATTTGTTAATATGGTGTCTCCATTTATTTATTTAGTTATTCTTTATTTTTTTTCAATATTTTATATGTTTTGCCTTTGGGTGCATATATGTCTGTGTGTTTAGAATTATTGTACATGACTCATTAAGTTTTTTCATAACTGTTCATTGTTTTTGGGTGCTATTATAAATGAAACCACTGAAAATACTTACCTTCTAATTTTTCATCTCTTTTAAATAGAAGTAAAATTATTGTACAATGACTTTGTATGCATGAATTTTAAGGTGCCTTATAAATTCTAAAATTTTTCTTAGATCATTTTTAATTTTCTTCATAAAAATTTATTTTCTAAATAAACTCTATGTATGATTTCCTTTTAAATTCTTATATCTTTTGTCCTTTCCTGTTGTTTTATTGTTCTGGCTAGAGCCTCCAATGCAATGTAGAACAGAAGTGATATATCAAATATCCCTGATTTATTAATGATCTCACAAGTAAGGTATCAACATTTCAATATTAGGTATGATGTTTGCTAATTATTTGTGGGTATATGGGCAGTTTATCATGTTAAATATGCTCCCTCTTTTGTTTGTAAAGGGCTATTATTAATAGATATGGAATTTATCAAACATTTTAAAATCTATTGATAGAATCATAGGATTTTTATTCATATTCTATTAATGTGGTAAAATTACCTTAAATGAGTTTCAAATCTCAAACCAGCCTTTGATCTCAGGAATTAATAAAAGTTTATCCTGGTTTACCATCCTTTTCATATGTCATTGGACTTATTTTGCTAACATTTTGGGGGGGAGAACTTCTTGTGTTTTTGATCACAAGTGAGATTATCCTGTAATGTCTCACAGGTTTTTTTTTTTGAAAAGCAGAGTTGTTAAGATATAATTCATATACCATATAATTTACCTATGTAAAGTTTACAATTCAGTGGTTTTTAGTATATCCACACATATGTTCCGTCATCATTATCGTCAATTTTTAAATATTTTCATCACCACAAAAGAGGCTCCATTTTAGCTATAACCCTGACTACCCCTACTCCCATCCTTAAGAAATCACTAAGCCTACTTACTATGTTTATGGACTTCTCAAATCTGGGATTTCAAATGAATGGAATCATATGATATTTGGTCTTTGTGAAGGGATTCTGGTTCTTAGCATAATGTTTTCAAGGCTCATCCAAGTTGTAGTGTGTATCGGTACTTCATTTTTATGGCCAAATAATATTCACCATAGTACTAAACAGAAACCACACATACAGAGATTGTCATATTGAATAAAGTATTAGGCACAGATAAATGCTGTACTAGGATATCTATTAAATATAAATGCATATGAATGTACCACATATATTTTATCCGTTCATCCATTCATGTACATTTGGGTGTCTTCTACCTTTTGGCTTCTGTGAATATTTCTGCTCTAAACACTTGTGGATATATGTTTTCATTTTTTGATGAATATATGTTTTTGTGTGGATATATGTTTTCATTTATCTTGGGTATATTTAGAAATGGAATTTCTGTGAGAAAAGCCATATGGTAACTAACTCTGTGTTTAATCATTTGAGGAACTGCAAGATTATTTTCCAAAGTGACTGCATCACTTTACATTTTCACCAGTACTGTGTGAGGGCTTCTAGTTTCCCAATATTATCTCAGAACTTGTTATTATCTGAATTTTTTTATTCTAGCTATCCTAGTGACTGTGAAGTGGTATCTCATTGCCATTGTGGATTGCATTTCCATGATGGTTAAGGATATTCAACAACTTTTTTGTGCTTATTGGTTATTTGTACATATTTTTGATGGAAGGATATCATTATTAACTATAATGTACTTTAAAACCACATACATATATCATGTATACCGATAAACACATGCCTTAGTAAATTTTCATACAATGAATGCATCCATGTAACCAGAGCCAGAATAATAGGTAAATTATTATGAAAGAATCCTCTGTCATACCAAAGAATAGTTATCTGTCCAAAGGTGACAGGAATATTGACTTTTATAGTTACAATGATTCTTTTTAATTTTTCTTGATCTTTAAATAAGTGGAATCTACAGTTTCTGCTTTTTTGCATCCAAAATTATATTTGTGAGCTTTACATGTTCTTAAACATGTAAGAACTTATACATGTTGTTTCATTTAGTTATAGTTTGACCATTTTCATTGCCTGAATATGTAAATATTTATTCTTTTAACTAGTCAAGATCAATAGGGTGATTCCAGTTTAAGGATATTATAAACAATGCTGCTAAGCACATTTTTGTACATTTCATTTGGTGATCATATATATATTCATTTTGCTTCACTATTATACACTTAAGAGTAATATTATTGTATCATAGGTGAATGTTTAGTGATAATAGGTAACAGAAATCTATCTCCAAAGTCATGGTACTAATTAGTATTCCCACACTAGTAGTATAGGAAATTTCTAGAGGGGCTCTCTTATCCCCTCCTGGCCTGAGCCAGGAGCTCTTTCCTCTCACTTTATCTCTAAATAAAAGCCTCTGCCTTGCTCTCTTAAAAATAAATAAATAAAGATGGATAGGAACAGTATGAAGTAAAAAAAAAAGAAATTTCTAGCTCCAAATCCTCAGCAACACACAATATTCTCTTATTCATTTTAGACATTATAGTGATTGTGAAACATGGGAAAAATAGAAAACAACCAACAAGATGATAAATGTACAACCAAATATATATAATTATCATATTAGATGAAGTACAAGGCCAAACTATATGCTCTAGAAGGCATCCCTTTGATATATAAATGTACAGATATGGTAAAGGTGGAAGGTTGGAAATAGGCAATACCTAATTAAGCAGAATATTTCAAAACTACTTTCCCCAGACTTGAAAGAACGTGTACAGAGAGAATTAGAACAGACATAGAAGACTAGAACAGCACTAACATTTATCTTGTACAAAATGATTTTTATGGACCACAACACCAAACAGAAACAGAACACATATTCTTCTTTCTTAAGTGCCCATGGACAATTCACCACCGTAATCTAGTCCATAGCAATATCTTAACAATTTTGATAGAATTCAAATGCAAGAATACTCACTCACAAAAAAGGAATTCAACTAGAAATAAAAAGAATTACTTTGTTTATGATTCCATATTATGTCCACTTTTGGATTATTGATTTTTAATGATACAAAAAAGCTTTTGGTGGCTACCCTATTGTTCAAATATTGGTTGCTCAGGAACATTTTGTTTAATTTTCACATATTTGTGGCTTTTACAATTTTTCTTCTGGTATTAATTTCAAGTTTCATAGTATTGTGGGTCAGAAAAGGTACCTTATATAACTTCAATCTTCTTAAATTTAAGATCTGCAGCCTAATACAAGATCTATCCTGTAGAATGGGCTGTATATGCCTGGTCTATTTGGTTTATAGTGTTTTTCAGGCCCTCTGTTTCCTTACTGATTTTCTGCTTGGATACTTTAACATTACTGACATTAAAATATTGAGGTCTCTTAATATTTTTGTATTTCTGTTTCTCCTTTCAGTTCTGTTAATATTTGCTTTCTATATTTAGGTGTTCTGATGTTGGTTGCATATGTGTTTATACTAATATATCTTTAGGATGAATTGTTTATTGAGATATAATTTATGCAGCACATTGTATAAATTTAAGATATACAATATTCTCATTAGGTACATTAACTATTGCAATGGAACTACCACCTTAACTTTAATTAACATCTCTATCAATCCTATAATTATCACTTCTTTTTTGTGGTGAGAACTTTAAGACTAGTCTCTTAGCATGTTTGAGGTATAAAATACAATATTATCCATTATAACCACTCTGTTGTGCATTAGAGCTCCAGAACTTATCTTTAATTGCAAGTTTATGCCCTTTATCACTATCTCCCAATTTCCCCACTATCTACTGATAATCACCATTCTACTCTCAGTTCCTAAGAGAAATGATTGCCATAGCAACTTTTTTACATTCTACACATCAATTATATCATATATTATTTGTCTTTCTCTGTCTGACTTATCTCACTTAGCATAATACCCTCAAGGTATATGCATGTTGTCACAAATGTCAGAATTTCCTTCTTTCTTGAGGCTGAATAATATTCCACGGTATATATGTATCACATCATTTTTCATTCATCTGTTGATAGATAATCAGGTTGTTCCTAACTAGGTTATTGTGATTAATGCTGAAATAAACTTGGGAGTGCATGTATCTTTTTAGCATCCAGCTTTCATTTCGCTTGCTTATATATATACCCAAACTGGATTGATGGACCACAAGGCAGTTCTATTTTTAATTTTTTAATACTGTTTTCTATAATGGCTAACCAATTTATATTCCCCCTGATGGTGTATGAGTGTTCCCTTTTCTTGGCATAATCACCAACATTTTTTATTTCTTGTTTTCTTGATGATATCAATTTTAACAGATGGGAAGTGATAGCTCAATGTGATGTTGATTTACATTTCCCTGATGATTCATGATGCTGATCATCTTTTCGTATTCCTGTTAGCCATGTGGATGTCTTCTATGGAAAAATGTCTAGTTAGTTCATCTGCTCATTTTTTAAATGAGAATTTTTTGTTTTGTATTTTTTGTTATCAAGTTGCAGGTGTTTCTTAGATATTTTGAATATTAACCCATTATCTGGTATGGTTGGCAAAAATCTTCTGTTCAGTAGGTTGCTTTTTCACATTGTTGATGGTTTCATGTTTTGCAAAATTTTCTTAGGTTGATGTAGTCCCACTTATTGATTTGTCCTTTTGTTGCTTGTGTGTCTGTCATATCCAAAATATTATTCCCAAGTCTAATATAAAGGAGGTTCTTCCTTGTTTTCTTCTAGGTATTTTATAGTTTCAGTTATTGTGTTTACATCTCTAACCCATTTCCAGTTCATTTTCATGAACAGTGTAAGATATTGGTCCAATTCCATTTTTCTGTCGGTGGTCATCCATTTTTCTCAACACCGTTATCGAATAGACTCCTTTCCCCACTGACTGTTCTTGGCTTACTTGTCAAATAATATATGTGGGAGTTTATATATGGGCTATATATTCTGTACCATCGGTCTGTGTGTCTGTTTTATACCAGGACTATAGTGTTTTAATTACTGTAGCTTTGTAGTATAGTTTAAAATCAGAAGTGTGATGTCTCCACTATTGTTCTCTTTTCTGATAATTGCTTGGGATGGTTCATAGAAAATTATGAAAGTTCAATATTGAAATATTTAACTCTGCTATTATACAAAAATTATTTCAAAATTAAAATGGCATGACTCATTTAAAAAGTATAAAGAATGAAGTGTGTGAAAAATATATGAGAATTATTCAGGAAATATAAATTGTATTCTGAAATGTAACTTGATGTTCTATGTAAAAACAAAACAGCATAAACATAATTAAAGACCAACAAGAGTGGTGAAATATTTGCAACACACATAACAAATTAAGTTGTTAATAGGAAATATTGTAACAAGAAAAAGATATTTGTACAGAAATGTAATTTGCCTCATAACTGAAGGTTGATTAGAGTGAAACATTAATTCATAATAAAAATAAAATTTTAGAATCATATAATAAGCTTCAGGTAGTTCTTTTTTTATACTAGTAAAAGGTTTTTTAAAGAATTAAAAAGTATATTTGGTTAGGCTTGATTTCAAAATATGATGGAATGCACCAAATAAAAATATGACATATTCCCCAAATGATGCAAATTTATAAATACTGAAATAAAAGAAGTTTAAGTTTTTAATTATATTAAAATTTTCACAACCAGTTACTGAGACCACAAAGGTAAGAAAGTAGAAATAAATTATGCAAAGAAAGAGAAAAAATCTCCCAAACACATGAAGGGTTCACAACATGCTCCTAAATAACCAATGCCCAAATAAAAACAGAGATCAAGCAAAAACAAAGGGCAACAATAATTCAACACCTCTGTGCTGAGAGGAAAGTTTATTGCAATACAGGCCTACCTCAGGAAGGAGGAAAAATCCCATATGAAAAGTCTAAACACACAATTAATGAAAGTAGATAAAGAAGAACAATAAGGCCCAAAGTCAGTAGAAGGAGAGACATAATAAAGATTAGACCATAAATAAATAAAATTGAGAAGAATAAACAATAGAAAGAATCAATTAAAGCAAGAGCTGGTTCTTTGAGAAAATAAACAAAATAGATAAATCCCTAGCCAGACTTATCAAGAAAAAAGAGAGACTGCACACATAAACAAAAGCAGAATTAGAAAGTAAAAATCACTACAGACATCCCATAAATACAAATATTTATTAGAGAATACTATGAAAAATTATATGCTAACAAACTGGATAACCTAAAATAAATGGACAACTTTCTGGAAAAATACAACCTTCCAAGGCTGCCAAAAAGAAACAGAAAATCTGAAGAGACAAATTACCAGCAATGAAATTGAATTCTTATTCCCAAAACTACCTAACAACAAAATCCTCATCCAGATGACTTCAGCACTGAATTTTATCAAACATTTAGTGAAGAACTAATACCCATGATCCTTAAAGTTTTCCAAAATGTAGAATAGGAAATACTCCAATCTCATTCTATGAGGCCAGCATCAGCCTAATACCAAAACCAGGCAAAGACACCACAAAAAAAGAAAATTACATACCAATATCTGTGATGAGCATACATGCAAAAATACTCAACAAAATATTAGCAAATGTATTTCAAAAATACATCAGAAAGATCACCTATCATGATCAAGTATGATTTATTACAGGGATGCAAGGATGGTACACATACAAAATCCATCAACATCGTCCACCACATCAACTAAAATAAGGACAAAAATGACATGATCATCTCCATAGATGCAGAAAATGCATTTGACAAAATTCAACACACATTCATGTAAGAACTCTCAACAAGACGGGTATAGAGGGCAAGTACCTCAACATAATAAAGGCCATATATGACAATCCCACAACATTATACTTAACAGCGAGAAGCTGAAACCTTTTCCTTTAAGATGAGAAAGAAGACAGGGATGCCCACTCTCCCCACTTTTATTCAACATAGGTCCAGAGGTCCTTGCCATGGCAATCAGACAGCACAAATAAATAAAAGGCATCAAGATTGGTAAGGAAGAAGTTAAACTGTCCCTGTTTGCAGAAGACATGATACTGCATATAAAAACCCTAGAGATTCCACTCCAAAACTACTAGATCTAATATCTGAATTCAGCAAAGGTGCAGATTACAAAATTAATAAACATAAATCTATTGCATTCCTATATATTATTGATGAACGAGAAGGAAGAGAAATCAGGAAAACAATTCCATACACAATTGCATCAAAAAGAATAAAATACATAGGAATAACCCTAACCAAGGAAGTGAAAGACCTATACTCTGAAATCTACAAGAAACTCATGAGAAAAATTAAAGAAGATACCAATAAATGGAAACACAACCCGTGTTCAAGGATAGAAAGAATTAATATTGTCAAAATGGACATCCTGCCTAAAGCAATCTACAGATTCAATGCAATTCCTATCAAAATACCAACACCATTCTTCAATGAACTAGAGCTAATCATTCTAAAATTCATGTGGAACCACAAAAGACCACGAAGAGCCATAGCAATCCTGAGAAGGAAGAATAAAGCTGGGGAGATTATGCTCCCCAACTTTAAGCTCTATGACAAAGCCTCAGTAATCAAGACAGTTTGGTACTGGCACAGAACTGACCCATAGACCAATGAAACAGATTAGAGAGCCATGATATAAACCCAAGCGTACATGGTCAATTAATATATGATTAAGGAGCCATGGACATACAATGAGGAAATGACAGCCTCTTCAACAGCTGGTGTTGGCAATACTGGCAGCTACATGCAAGAGAATGAAACTGGATTATTGTTTAACCCCATACACAAAAGTAAACTCGAAATGGATCAAAGACCTGAATGTCAGTCATGAAACCATAAAACTCTTAGAAGACAACGTAGGCAAAAATCTCCTGAATATAAACATGAGCAACATCTTCCTGAATGGATCTCCTCGAGCAAGGGAAACAAAAGCAAATATGAACACATGGGACTACATCAAACTAAAAACTTCTGTATGGTAAAGGACACCATCAACAGAAAAAAAAGACATCCTACAGTAGAGGACAATATATTTGTAAATGACGTATCCAACAAGGCGTTAACATCCAAATTACATAAAGAACTCACACGCCTCAACACCCAAAAAGTAAATTATCTAATTAAAAAGTGGGCAGAAGATATTTAGAGACAATTCTTCAAAGAAAAAATTCAGATGGCCAACAGACACATGAAAAGATGCTCCACATCACTAGTCATCAGGGAAATGAAAGTTAAAACCACAATGAGATATCACCTCACACCAATAAGGATGGCCAGCATCCAAAAGACTAAGAACAACAAATTCTGCAACGATGCAGTGAAAGGGGAAACCTCCTACACTGCTGGTGGGAATGTAAGCTAGTTCAACCATTGTGGAAAGATGTTCCTCAAAAAACTAAATATAGAAATACCATTTGACCCGAGATGCCCACTCCTTGGAATTTACCCAAAGAATACAACTTCTCAGATTCAAAAAGACATAATGGCATCCCACTGTTTATCGCAGCACTATTTACAATAGCCAAGATATGGAAGCAACCTAAGTGTCCATCAGTAGATGAATGGATAAAGAAGGGGTGGTACATATACACCATGGAATACTATTCAGCCATAAGAAAGAGACAAATTCTACCATTTGCAACAACATGGTTGGAACTGGAGGATATTATGCTCAGTGAAATAAGTCAGGCAGAGAAAGACAAGTGCCAAATGATTTCACTCGTTTGTGAAGAATAAAAATGAAGCAAAACTGAAGGAACAAAACAGCAGCTGACTCACAGACTCCAAGAAGGGACTAGCGGTTACCAAAGGGGATGGTGTGGGAAAGCGTGTTTCCAGGGAGGGAGAAGGCTATTGAGAGGTATTATGTTAGTATACATGGTGTGAGTCATCAAGGAAAACCGTGTAGCACAGAGAAGGCAAATAGTGAATCTATAGCATCTTACTACACTGATGGACAGTGACTAAAATGGAGTATAGGTGCCGACCTGATAATATCAGTAAATGTATTAACCACATTCTTTTTTTCATGTGAAACCTTCATAAGAGTGTACATCAATAATACCTTAATAAAAAATTTAAAAAGTAATTGGCAGATGAACCAAAGACACATTTTGTCAAGGAAGACATCCACGTGGCTCACAGGTATATGAAAAAATGACCAAAATCATGAATCATGAGGAAAATGCACATCAAAACCACAATGAGCTACCACTCCCACCTGTTAAAACAGGTGTTGTCAGGAAAACAAGAGTAACAATTGTTGGAGAGGATGCCAAGGAAAGGGATCCTCCTACATGATCAGAGGGCATGTAAACTGGTCGGACATCATGGAAAAGAGTAAGGATGGTCCTGAAAAGGTTAAAAATAAAACTGACTTGTGATCTATCAATCCACTATGGATAAATATAAAAAGGAAATTAAAGCAGGATGCTGGAAAGATACATGTACTCCTATGTTTATTGCAGGATTATTCACAATAACTGAGATAGGTAACAACCTAATGGTCCTTCAGCAGATGAATGAAAAAAGATGCAGTGAATAAATACAATAGAATGTCATTCAGCCCCAAGAAGGAAATTCTGCCATTTGTGACAACATGGAAATACCTTGAGGGAGTTATGCTAAGTAAAATAAATAAGACAGAGAAAGACAAATCTGTATGATATAACTGATGAGTGCAATCTAAAAAATTTTCCATGAGAATAATTTGTCATAAGAACCGAGAGTAAGTAGAATGGTGGACACCAGAAAATGGTGGTGGAGGAAATGGGGAGATGTTGTTAAAGGATATAAACTTGCAATTAGAAGATCAATAAGTTCTGGAGCTCTAATGCACAGCATAGTGCTTATAATCCATAGTATTCTAATGTACACCTCCAAATTGCTGAGACAAGTCTTAAAATCCCCACACGCAAAAAAAGTGATAATTATGTAATGTGATAGAGATGTTAACTAAAGCTATGGTGGCAGTCATGTTGAAATACATAATGTCCTTAAGTAACATATTGTATACCTTAAATTTACACAACGTTATGCATAAATTATATCTCAATAAAAATTAACCATGAAGATATAAAAATTATAAATATATGCACCGAACATCAGAGCACCTAAATATCTAAAGTAAATATTAACAGAACTGAAAGGAGAAATAGAAATACAAAAATAGTAGGAGACGTCAATAACCAAATTTCAACAATGATAAAGTAACCTATCACAAATTCAGTAAGGACACAGAGGACCTGAACAACACTGTAGACTAAACCAATCTAACAGACATATACAGAACATTCCACCCAACAGCAGCAGAATATACATTCCCGTGAGGCATATACAACCAGTTCTCGAGGAGAGATCTAGCATGAGGCTACAAGTGTTAAATTTAAGAAGATTGAAATCATATCAAGTATCTTTTATGACACACAATTTATGAAATTAGAAATTAATATCAGAAGAAAAATTCAAAAATCCACAAATATGTGGAAATTTTTTAAATGTTCCTGAGCAACCAATATTTTAAACATTAGGGTAGTTCTAAAGCTTTTTTACTCAGTTAAAAATCAATAGTGAAAATGGAAATAGTTTGGAATTATACAAACATTAATTCTTTCTATTTCTAGTTGAATTACTTTTGGTGAGTGAATATTCTTGAATTTCAATTCTTTTACATTTGTTAAGATATTGTTATGGTCCAGAGTATAGATTAAGTTGGTGAATTGTCCATGTGCACTTAAGAAGAATACATGTTCTGTTTCTCTTAGGTGTTGTGATCCCTAAAGATCCTTCTGGACAAGACAATTGTTAGTGCTGTTCCAGTCTTCTATGTCTGTTCTAATTCTCTCTGTACATGTTCTTTCAGTTACAAAAAAAGGGTTTTGAAATATTCTGCTTAACTGGGTATTTGTTTATTTTATCACCTTCCACTTTTCACATGGCTGTACATTTATATTTCAAAGTGATGCCTAGTATAGCACATATTTGGCCTTGCAGTTTATCTGATATGAAAATATCTGCACATTTGGATTATACATACCATCTGGGTTCTTGCTTTTCATTTTTCTCATCTGTTCACAATCACTACAATATATAAAATGAAAAAGACAGAGATCATCATGTGTTACTGAGGATTTGGAGCTAGAAATATCATATACTACCAGTGTGAGAGAACTAATTATTTAGTACCATGATTTGGAGATATATTTCTGGCACCTACTATCACTTAACATACACCTTTGATGCAATAATATCACTCCTAAGTGAATGATTGTGAAGCAAAGGAATATATATATGTCATTGAAATGAAGTATACAAAAATGTGCTTAACAGCATTGATTATAATATCCCCAAACTGGATTCACCCTTATGAACTTGAGTAAAAAAATAAATAATTTTTTTTTAATTTTGGTATCCTTAATCTACAATTACATGTGCAACATTATGTTTAATAGACTCCCCATATCATCAAGTCCCCCCAATATAACCCATCTCAGTCACTATCAGCATAGTGAGATGCTATAGAATCACTTGTCTCTGAGTTGTACAACCCTCCCTGTGCCCCTCCCCATTATATTATGTCTGCTAATCGCAATGCCCTTTTTCTCCCCCCACCAGCAGTGTAGGAAGGTTCCCCTTTCTCCATATCCTTGCCAACATTTGTTGTTGTTTGTGTTTTGTATGTTGGTCATCCTTACTGGTGTGAGGTGATATTTCATTGTGGTTTTAATTTGCATTTCTCTGATGATTAGTGATGTGGAGCACCTTTTCATGTGCCTGTTGGCCATATGAATTTCTTCTTTGGAGAAGTGTCTATTCAGATCCTCTGCCCATTTCTTATTTGGATTATTTGCTTTTGGTTTGTTGAGGCACATGAGTTCTTCATATATTTTGGATGTCAACCCCTTATCGGATATGTCATTTATGAATATATTCTCCCATACTGCAGGATGACTTTTTTTTTACTGATGGTGTTCTTCACTGTACAAACACTTTTCGGCTTGATATGTAACACTTGTTCATTTTTGCTCTTGTTTCCCTTGCCTGGGGAGATATGTCCATGAAGAAGTTGTTCATGATTATGTCCAAGAGATTTTTGCCTATGTTTTTTTCTAAGAGTTTTGTGGTTTCATGACTTACATTCAGGTTTTTGATCCATTTTGAGTTTATTTCTGTGTATGGGGTTAGACAGTAATCCAGTTTCATTCTCTTACATGTAGCTGTCCAGTTTTGCCAACACCAGCTGCTGAAGAGGCTGTCATTTCCCCATTGTATATACATGGCTCCTTTATCGCATATTAATTGACCATATATGTTTGGGTTAATGTCTGGACTCTCTATTCTGTTCCACTGGTCTGTAGGTCTGTTCTTGTGCCAGTACCAAATTGTCTTGACTACTGTGGCTTTGTAGTAGAGCTTGAAGTCTGGGAGCATAATTGCCCCTGTTTTATTCCTCCTTCTCAGGATTGCTTTGGCTATTCGGGGTCCCTTGTGGTTACATATGAATTTTAGAACTATTTGTTCCAGTTCATTGCAGAATGCTGTTGGTATTTTGATAGGGATTGCATTGAATCTGTAGATTGCTTTAGGTAATATAGCCATTTTGAGAATATTTATTCTTCCTAGCCAAGAGCTTGGGATTAATTTCCATTTGTTAGTATCCTCTTTAATTTCCCTTAGGAGTGTCTTGTAGTTTTCAAGGTACAGGTCTTTCACTTCCTTCATTAGGTTTATTCCTAGGTATTTTATTCTTTTTGATGCAATTGTGAATGGAATTGTTTTCCTGATTTCTCTTTCTGTTAGCTTACATTAGTGTATAGGAAAGCAACAGATTTCTGTGTGTTAATTTTGTATCCTGAAACTTTGCTGAATTCAGATATTAGTTCTAGTAGTTTTGGAGTGGAGTCTTTAGGGTTTTTTATGCACAATATCATATCATCTGCCAATAGTAACAGTTTGACTTCTTCTTTACCAATCTGGATGCCTTGTATTTCTTTGTTTGTCTGATTGCTGTGGCTAGGAACTCAAGTACTATGTTGAATAACAGTGGAAGAGTGGGCATCCCTGTCTTGTTCCTGAACTTAGATAAAAAGCTTTCAGCTTATAGCTGTTAAGTATGATGTTGGCTGTGGGTTTGTCATATATGGCCTTTATTATGTTGAGGTGCTTGCCCTCTATATCCATTTAATTGAGAGTTTTTATCATGAATGTATTTTGAATTTTGTCAAATGCTTTTTCAACATCTATGGAGATGATCATGAGGTTTTTGCTCTTGTTTTTGTTGATGTGGTGGATGATGTTGATGGATTTTCAAATGTTGTACCATCCTTGCATCCCTGAGATGAATTCCACTTTATCATGGTTTGCTAGTGTTTTGTTGAGTATTTTTGCATCTTTGTTCATCAGGGATATTTGTCTGTAATTTCCTTTTTTGGTGGGGTCTTTGCCTGGTTTTGGTATTAGAGTGATGCTGGCTTCATAGAATGAGTTTGGAAGTATTCCCTCCTCTTCTATTTTTTGGCAGACTTTAAGGAGAATGGATATTATTTCTTCTCTACATGTCTGGTAAAATTCAGAGGTGAATCCATCTGGCCCAGGGGTTTTGTTCTTGGGTAGTTTTCTGATTACCAATTCAATTTTGTTACTGGAATTGGTCTGTTTAGGTTTTCTGTTTCTTGATTGGCCAGTCTTAGAAGTTTGTATTTTTCTAAGTTGTCCCTTTCTTCTAGGTTTTCCAGCTTTTTAGCACCTAGATTTTCATAGTATTCTCTAATAATTCTTGGTATTTCTGTGGGGTGCATCATGATTTTTCTTTTCTCATTTCTGATTCTGTTTTTGTGTGTAGATTCTCTTTTTCTCTTAATAAGTCTGGCGAGGGGCTTATCTATTTTGTTAATTTTTTCAAAGAACCAGCTCTTGTTTTCATTGATTTTTTCTATTGTTTTATTCTACTCAATTTTATTTATTTCTTCTCTGATCTTTATTGTGTCCCTCCTTCTGGTGACATTGGGCCTCCTTTGTTCTTCTTTTTCGAATTTCAATAATTGTGTCTTTAGAACATTTGGGATTGTTCTTCCTTCTTTAAACAGTCCTGGATTGAAATATACTTTCCTCTTAGAACTGTCTTTGCTGCATCACAAAGAAGTTGGAGCTTTGTGATTTTGTTGTCATTTATCTCCATATATTGTTTGATCTCTGTTTTAATTTTGCCATTGAGCCATTGATTATTTAAGAGCATGTTGTTGAGCCTCCATGTATTTGTGGGCCTTTTTGTTTTCTTTTTACAATTTATTTCTAATTTTATACCTTTGTGATTTGAGAAGTTGTTTGGTAGAATTTCAGTATTTTTGAATTTACTGAGGCTCTTTTTGTGGCCTAGTTTGTGGTCTATTCTGGAAAATGTTCCATGTGCACTTGAGAAGAATGTGTATCCTGCTGCTTTTAGGTGTAGAGTTCTGTAGATGTTTGTTAGGTCCATCTGTTCTAGTGTGTTGTTCAGTGCCTCTGTGTCTTTACTTATTTTCTGTCTGGTTGATCTGTCCTCTGGAGTGAGTGGTGTGTTGAATTCTTCTAAAATGAGTGCATTGCTTTCTGTTTTCTCCTTTAATTCTGTTAGTATTTGTTTCACATATGTCGGTGCTCCTGTGTTGGGTGCATATATATTTATAATGGTTATATCCTCTTGTTGGACTGACCTGTTTATCATTATGTAATATCCTCTTTATCTCTTGCTTCTTTCTTTGTTTTGAAGTCTATTTAGTCTGATACACGGATTGCAACTCCTGCCTTTTTCTCCCTGTTGTGTACATGAAATAACTGTTTCCATCCGTTCACTTTTAGTCTGTGTATATCTTTGTGTTTGAGGTGAGTCTCTGTAAGCAGCATATAGATGAGTCTTGCTTTTTTATCCATACAGTAACTTTGTGTCTTTTGATTGTTTCATTCTGTCCATTTACATTTAGGGTGATTATTGATAGATGTGTACTTATTGCCATTGGTGGCTTTAGATTCATGGTTACCAGAGGTTCCAGGGTAGCTCCTTTACTATCTAACAGTCTAACTTAACTCTCTTGTTAAGCTATTATATACGTAGTGTGATGATTTTCTTTTCTCTCCCTTCTTATTCTTACTCCTCCATTCTTTATATATTACATGTATATTAGGTGTTTTATTCTGTACTCTTTTGCGTTCCTTTGACTGTTTTTTTGGAAAGTTGATTTAATTTTTTGCCCTTAGTTAGTATTTGGGTGGTCTGCTTTCCTTGCTATAAATTGATTTTCACTGGTGACATCTTTTTAGCCTTAGGAGTGCTTCCATCTAAAGCATTCCCTTTAAGATATTCTGTAGAGGTGGTTTGTGGGAGGCTAATTCCCTCAACTTTTGCTTGTCCTGGAATTGTTTAATCACTCCCTCAAATTTAAATGTCCTCCTTGTGTCCCTTCTGTTGGGAGATCTGTTGGCTTCCATGGTCTGAAAAACTATTTCCTTTCCCAGCTTGGGGATGTTCTCCTCAATTATTTCATAAAAGACACTTTCTATCCCTTTTTCTATGTCTTCTTCTTCTGGTACTCCTATAATGCAAATATTGTTCTGTTTGAATTGGTCACGCAGTTCTCTTAATAATCTTTCATTCCTAGAGATCCTTTTATATTTCTTTGCCTCAGCTTCTCTGTATTCCTGTCCTGTGATTCCTATTCCATTAACAGTCTCTTGCACCTCGTCCAGTCTGCTCTTCAGCCCATCAATCGATTGTTTCATATCTCTAATATCTCTCCTCCCTTCCTCCCTTAGCTCTTGTATATTTCTCTGTAGATCCATCAGCATGGTTACGACTTTTATTCTGAATTCTTTTTCAGGAAGATTGTTTAAGTCTGGCCCACCCGGCCCTCTCTCTGGAGTTGTCTGGGTGAGTCTTGACTGGAACATATTCTTCTGTCTTTTCATGGTAATAGATGTGGTCACAGGCAGGTGCCACATGTGTCAGCTGGGAGAACAAAGTCCCTTCATGCTTGTTGTTCACCTTGCCTTTCTCCACAGTCTGTGCAGGTTACCTGCACACTGGGAAGCAGTTTTGGGCATAATCCCCTAAACTGCCATGGATGGGGCCACCCTCAGGCTAGCCTAGAGCACTGCCGGGGTTTGCAGCCATGCTGGGTGCATTCTGTACCCCTTGGTGCCTTTCGGCCATTGCTCTGGCTTCTGTGGCCCTTCCTGGTTTGCTGCACACACACTGGGAGGAGATTATGGGTGCTTCTTCCCAGTTCGCTGCATGCCCGCTGCGATGAGATTCTGTCTGGCCATTCCCAGTTAGCTGCACGCCCCTGGGAGTGGATTCTGTGTAGTTGTTGTGGTCAGGGCTGCTCTCCCACTGTTCCGCAGTTGGGGTGGATCCGCCACAGCACCAGTCGGGGGGAAAAATGGCAGGCTGCTTATCTCTGTGTGGGGCTTTTGGGCTGCTTTACCTGGCAGCCAGTTAGAGGGCTCAAAGTTCCTCAAGATTCCCAGCCTGCTGGGTTGAGTGTGCTGGAACAATTTTGTTCTGTTGTTGGGCCCTTGTCTCTTTAAGACTTTTAAGAAAGTGCCCTCTTTTCTTTTGTCCCAGGGGAGCCAGCTGTGTGGGGACCTGCTCACAATCTCCATCTCGGATCCTGCCCTTCTGTTTCTGTAGTCTCCAATACACCATGTGATGTATGTCAGGGCTCCCAGTGCAGATCACCAGAGCTGGTTATTTGGCGGGCCTGTGCTTCCACTCCCTCCCCACTCTGATTCTTTTCCTCACACCAGTGCACTGAGGTGGGGGAGTGCTCGGGTCCCACGAGGTCACGGCTTTGTATCTTACCTGCTTCATGAGGTGCTGAGTTCTCACAGATGTAGCTGTAGCCGGGCTGTTGTACTATATCTTCTGGTCTCTCTTTTAGGAATAGTTGCATTTGTTATATTTTCACAAATACATATGGTTTTGGGAGGAGATTTCCGCCACCCTACTCATGCCACCATCTTCCCAGAATGGCCATTGGTAGCTGCGAGGCCTCTGGAGCAGCCTGGACTGAGGTACAAATCCCTCCTCCTCCTCTTAAAATGAGTACATTTTTATATATCCATGCCACTTTGTTGGACTGAAGTCGGGACTTATGATAAAATGGTGGATACTGAGCACAATGAATCTAGGCCCTGAATTCTTGATAAACAGAATGGCAACTTTGGGTTTAACAAGGCCTTTACATGTTTTGAAAATGAAATATCAGTAGTGGACTTATGGCAGTGATTAATTAATATATGAATACTAATTATTTCTATCTTTATAAGACCAATGGGTGAACTATATGATCAGTAGAACAAAATAAAAAACTTTCAATTATCCTAGTCATTGAAATAGACTTAAGAACTAATCATGAGACATAGGAGGACAATTGAATTGAGTAGACCTTATAAGTATGCCCTGTAAAAGAAACCATCGAATGACCCCTACCATGTAGACAATGTAAACAGAAAACATGACAAGGATCTGATGTTACTATGCTTGCATCTCTTAACTCTGTGGACAATGACCCACAAGTGCAAGTTAATTTTTTCTTTTCTCTCTTTCTCTTTTTGTGCTAAAGTTAACTTCATTGTAGATTCATTAGTGGTTTGAATAGGATCACCACAGACCCTTTTGTTCATTCTCTTAATTGATCCCTGGGCACTCAAGCCGAGGAAACCAATGAAGCACGTCTCGTTATTATTAGTGAAAACTTATGGAGCTTTTCTTTGCACATTGAGGTCAGACCATTTTTACTTCTACAGCCAGGCAGAGTTAGTAGCAGTTATTTACCCTTCTGAATTCTTTAAGTCACAGAAATCAGGGAAATAATATTTAATAGTTTAGAGATTGAAGCTCTCATCAGCTGTCATCGAAATAAACATGGTGATGAGAAGAGCAAAGGGTGCTTCTTGCTATGCCATTGCACATTTCCTTGGGTTTGCAGGTAGTCTTACCTGGAAGAGTCTGTGGGGCTTAAAAGTATGACAAAGATAATTATCAAAATTAGAGCTTGTAGCACCCAGTGTTTCTCAGACCCAAGGATAAACTTGAGTTCAATCTCTAAAATTGATGGGAGCCACCAGAAAGTAAGTGTGAACTGTTTGTTATTTATGTGCCTGTAGGTTTTGGAGCTGCAACCATGGAAATTGTTGAAAATTAGTCCACGGGGCAGACTCACAGACTCCAAGAAGGGATCAGCGGTTAGTTAAGGGGATGGGGGAAGGAGGAAGAAGAGGATTAAGGGGTATTATGATCAGCAAACAATGTAGGCGGCACAGGGAAGGCAGTATAGCACAGAGAAAACTAGTAGTGACTCTATAGCATCTTACTATGCTGTAAGACAGTGACTGCAGTTGGGTGTTGTGGGGGACTTGATAATATGGGTGAATGTAGTAACCGCAATGTTGCTCATGTGAAAGCTTCATAAAAATGTATATCAACGATACCTTAGTATAATAAAAAAAGAGATAACTCAAAAAGGGCAGCTGCCCACTTATAACAACCTTTTAAATATTTATTTAACATATCCTTCATCATATCCAGCCCACCCATTGGGCTGCATCAGTCCTAAAAGAGTCCATAGTAATTGCTGTCATGTTTATTAGTTAGAATACATTCTAGTATCTGGACCATTTGGTATTGTTCTTTCACTGGGGCATTCAGTCAAATAACTCAGATAAAAATGTGAATAAGTACATGTTCTTTTATTCATTTAAAAATTTTAAAGTCAGGGAAGCATAAAGTTGATGATTTCGTAGTGAAATGACCATTTAGAATAAAGTGTATGCCTCGCTTTTATGAAAAATACCAATGAAACAATTATCAGTTAGCATTATATTCTCAGTAAAATATATTTAAAATAAAATCCAAAATAATAATGCCTAAATTCCAAACGCTTTGAGCTGCAGAGATTCTCCTTTGCCAGTGATAGGAGTATAGACTAGAGCATGTTTTCTTAACGACTAGTTTGGCAGTAAGTATGGATGTTCTTTATTTATTATTGCCCTTTTGAGTAGTTCTTAAATGAGAAAGTAATCTGATGAAAACAAAAAGTTTTACATGCAAGGATACTCTCTAAAATGTTATCATGTAGTAAATGGAAGCAACGTTAATGTTCACTATTAGAACTATTATTTTTATCATTTCCTCCTTACATGTTGGGATATGATGAACAATTAAAATTGTGTGTTTTAAGAATATTTAATAACATGAGGAAAATATATCAGAAGTGTTTTTTAAATAGATAAAGAGGTTAGATGTGGAAAACATCAAATGTTACATATAAAATTAATTTTATACAAATAACTGCATTACATAATTACAAATGTAGAAAGAGGTTGTAAACACAAAATAGTAATAATGATGGACATTGTTATTTGATTTTAGATTTTTCTTTCTTATACTTTTCCATTGGTTCTAGTTGAATGTAGTAAATATGTATGCATTTTACTATTGAGGATACAAATAATGCTATTTTCTTTAAAGAGAAAAATAATAGACATTCTCCATAATTTAAATTTCTCCTTGATATCAGGAATGGAAACAATCATGGAGTAAACCTCTAGGATGAAATATATTTTCTTTGGACTAAAGATTTTGTTCTAAAACTCATCATTCAAACAATGATGTGAACTTATTTATAAAGTTTAATGCAGTCATTTCCTCTGAATTGAGGACACAAGAGTATATATTTTTGAGATATGCCTGGTATATCCTGAAGTGATAATGACTGGGGGTCATAGCATTGGCCAGCATTAAGGCATTGGTTTATACAGAAACAGGGAGCCAAAGGGAAGATCATCAGAGACACTAATTGGGCGGATGTGTGGCTCTCCAGACACCCTCATGTCTTTGCATAGGAAAATACTTTCTGTGTGGTCATGCATTATTTATTTTCCAACACTCAGGCAAACTCCTTATCCCATAAGCCCAGCTCAGCAGTCTTTTCCTATAAAAGTGTCCATTAACTCTCTCACACTGTGACAATTCTCCTCAATAGAAAAGAAATGATGCCTTCCCTAAATCCAGAGGGAAGCAGCACTTAAGGAATTTTGTAGGGAGTATCTCAAAGCATCACATAAAAAAAAATTCATATTACAAAATAATGGATGCCTCCATGGATATGTCATTCTAGTTGTTTATTGAAGAAACCCAGATGCCTCAGAGACACTGTTTGTGGTTAGGAAACATTTGAAAAGCTAACAATTTCATTAACTTGTGATTATTAGAATTAAGTATAGGAAATTGACCAAAATGCTAAAATTACAGCTTTCCTGAAAACACTTAAACTTTGAGTCCACCTTGACCTGAAACAAATTCCCGATTGGGCACTACTTAGAAGTACAATATTGCCCCAATCACTGGGAAAGTAAGTGAATAGGTACCAAAGACAAGAAATTAAAAAATACTCAATGGTTTCCTGGAAGGCGGTAACAATGGCTTCTTTGACATGATCCTGGAAAGGAGCTGCACAGGAGGCAGTCTTGTAGGGACACTCACAAGGATAGATTGTGATTTTTCAGCTTTAAGAAAATCCACGCCAAATAGTAATTATTTTTTCTCCTCCATGTCATCTTTAATCCTTAAGTATTAATCCCAGATAATAAGTGTTCATAAGGAAAATAGTCACAGTCTGTTTCTGTCCTTGGTTTAGAGTGTTGAAAAGCAAAGAGGTATGTTGGGAAGCAGTGACAGAGACAGCAAATATTAGGCACATTCCCAGTGGCAAAGTGAGTCTTCAGAGGAAGGAATCATGGCAAAAAAGGCAACACCTTCCACAACCTGTATTGGCTTCCTCTGTTGCAAGTAGCCTTAGAAGGCATTTGGGGGATGGACTATCTGTGCATAAATTACAGAACCCCAGAAGTTCCATGGAAGCTTAAGGACAGGATTTGGTTCTCTGAAGAAGACCATCAGAAAATCCCTTTTGTCAGGATCCTGGGAAGCCTTGAGCTGTGGGCTGTTCGACAACAGAAGAATGGTGAAACAGGAATTCAGGAAAGGAAACAAAACAGATTTTGATCAAACTGATACGTGGGAGGGACACACACTTGAAATTTCAGCATATTAATGTAAAAGGCGACCAAAGAAGGAATTCTGGAAAATAAGAGCATCAGGAAATTTCACACTTACTCTGTTACTCTGTGGTACTGCTCCCTGGTCATCCACACAGTAAAGGCTCAGCTAGGGTGTTGAGATTAAGGAGTTATTTAAAGACAAGTGTTGCAAAACATGAACTACAATACAACTAAGCATTGGTAGTATTATATTGGTGCAGGGTGTCAGAGTAATTTCTAATACATTCTTCTGATGGATTGGTAAATAATATGTTTATACACAAATTTTCCAATTTATTAACCATTATGGATCTCCTACTCTACACTGAGAAGTGAGGATACCATGATTGCTACCCTAATCTCAGGGATATCCTTTTGTCATTTCTTAACTACTTTAAAACTGGCTCTGCATCTGTCGTGAAAATGAAACTCCAGATGGATATTGTCTATAAACCACATTCTGAAGACCAAAGTAAAGTAGCCCAAGGAAATGAGGCACAGTGCAATCACTTCTATATCAGATTATTGACGATGCTGCAATGGTCGATGCAGTATAGGTTAAAAAATGTGCTCCTCAAGACTTGCTTGGCTACTTTCCTCTATATATCCTATTGAATATTATTTTTATATTCTGCTCGTCATATTCAGAGTTTATGATTTTCTAACAAATCTGAAGACAGTGATGAAAAATCATTCGGCAATAACATTCATCCTACTTGAATTAACAGATGACCCACATATACAGCTTTTTCTTTCAGGATTTCTGTTTATCACCTACATTTTCACTGTTGCTGGAAATCTCATCATTATCCTACTCACTTGGTGGATTTAAATCTAAAAACACCCATGTACTTCTTCCTTCGGAATTTCTCCATCTTAGAAATAATACTTACAACTGTCTGTGTTCCTCGATTCCTGTATAGCATGACAACTGGGGACAGAAGGATTACCTTTAATGCTTGTGCCATCCAATTATTTTTTATTATCCTCACTTGGGCAGCAGAATTTTTTCTTCTAACTGTCATGTCCTATGCCGGCTACGTGGCCATCTGCAAGCCCCTGCACTACACCACCATCATGAATGACAGGGTTTGCACCATTCTTGTCCTTTTGTGTTGGCTGATTGGGTTAATTGTCATACTCCCCCCGCTTAGCCTAGGAGTTCAGCTGGATTTCTGTAACTCCTATCTCATTGACCATTTTGTCTGTGATGTATCTCCTGTTCTGAAGATTATGTGCTCAGACACTCAATTTATAGAGCAGCTTGCCCTAGTCATGGCTGTGCTGACCCTCATTTTTACATTAGTCTGTGTAGCTGTGTCCTACACGTACATCATCAAGACTATTTTAAGACTCCCTTCAACCCAGCAAAGAAAAAAAGGCTTTCTCCACCTGTTCTTCCCACATGACTGTAGTTTCCATCACCTATGGAAGTTGCATCTTCATGTTTATGAAACCAGTAAAGGAAGGTGGGGCCACTAATAAGGTGGTGTCATTGTTGAACTCCTCAGTTATTCTTCTGATGAACCCTTTCATTTATACTCTACAAAACAAGCAAGTCAAGCAAGCCTTCAAGGACTCAATAAAAAGATGGCATTTCTTTCAAGGAATTAGGAAATGAAAATAATTTAAAAATTAAAAATAAGTACATATATCTTGTCTTTTACTACGTGTTCTCATTCAAGTCAACAACACAGTACTGAAATTACAGTCTGATTAACCACTGAGGTTTCTTTCCTATTACTCTTAGACCCACAGAGTTAAGTCAGCATTATGGCCTTAATTGAAACAGACCTTATTTTATGATGGTTCACTTTCATAATTGAGCATGAATGTAGATTTTCAGAAAACCCAAATAATACTTCATAATTCTTGTCGGAAATACCGAAAGGAAGTAACAAAAATTTAGGTTGTATTTTTGTCCATTCATTTTTTTTAATTAGTGGCTTGCATAGGTCAAAAATTGTTTATCTCAATATTCCTTTCTAGCGTTGCATCAACTCTCAAGGAGAGTGGGTAGATGTTGTTTGTTTCTCATTTTTTGTAATGCAGACCACTCTGCTGTGGACTAAGGTGGAACTATTGGATTACACTGAATTGCAGTTAGAGAGGAACTTGTTTTATGGTGTTTTCATTTTTTTATTTTTGGCGTTATAGTCCTTTACTTTCACCAGTGTCACTGAAATATAACTGACATATAGCATTGTGTAAGTCTTAGGTGTACAACATAATTATTTGATGTATGTGTATATTGTGAAATGTTCACTAAAACAAGTTTAGTTGACATCCCTCACTCACAGAGTCACAATTTTTTCTTCTGATAAAATATGTTTTAAATATTTGCTTCTATACAAACTTTCAAATAAACAATAGAGCATTAGTAACTATAGTCAACATACTGTACATTATATCTCTGGAGCTTATTTATAATTGGAAATTTATACTTTCACCATCTTTGCCCATTTCCCCGAGTACACCAATCATCAATCTCTTTTTTGATTCTTTGCAATTGATATTTTAATATTCCACTTGTACATAATATAACATGATATTTGTCTTTCCTTCTGACTTATGTCAATTAGTATAATACCCTCGAGGTCCATTTATACTTTTAAAAATAGCAAAATTTCCTTGTTTTTTAAGGCTTAATCATACTTTCTATACATTATAAAGTTTAACTCAATGTAATGTTACTTCTCAACTTATCTTGGTTCCAAAATTCTTATAACCCATTCTCATAAATATTTTTCAGGTTTCTGTTTGTTAAATGAGCTCCTTTGAAATTCTTTTATTGTCTATATTACTTCCTTCCATGTCATACTCTGTACCTGACGCCTGGGAGTCTGTTTGAACCTGAGTCATCTTGTTGCACTATAAGCAATGAGATAAGGTGGGGGAGGGTATTGAACAATTTAAGCATTTTTCTTCAAGAAAACTACCCCAAAGTAGATCACTGTAGATTCTTCAGGCAGGAAGAGATCAACCTTTGAGACAAGATATAAGTGTGTGCTTCTCTGGGATTTCAGTGGAAACTATCCATTCATTGTGTCCCTCTATGAAATCCTGGTGACTGTAAATTCAATTTGCTTTGAGATTAATTCATCCTTAAAATTAGGCATAGGTTGGTTTCCAAAAGGCCTGTAGCTACAGGAGATACAAGCTTCTTTTTGGGAAGTCGTAGTTTTCTGACTTCTTTTTCATACCTTGATGTGGAAATTTAAAATACAGGTACTATCTCTTTTCTCTCTCTACATTCTCCAGATACTTAGAAATAAACAAACAAATTTACAGTTTTTATTTTTCTCATTTTCCACTAAAATATTCTCTGAAAACAGCCATTTGATAAAAGCAAACCACAACGGCAGCACACATTCAAGGGCCAATAAACCCACTTACTCACAGGAGGGCTGCAAACAATGATGGATATTGATGCAAATTAACTGTAACGTGCTTGACTCAGGGCTCAGCTAGACTGCAAGGTCTCAGATGGCACCTTATCTCCTGAAGGTCTTTCATGTATTACTGCCACCAACACCCACCCACAAATATAATAAATTCTATTAAGAAGTAGAGATGGCGGTGTGAGCAGGGCGGCAGAAATCTCCTCCCAAAACTATATAAATCTATGAAAACACAGCAAATACAACTATTCCTAAAAGAGAAATCAGAGGACACAGGAAAGTGCACAGCATGCAGCCACACCTGGGAGGACTCAGCACCCCGCGAGGCGGGTAAGATACAGAGCCGCGACCCGACGGCACCCGAACACTCAAACAGCCCAGCGCACTGGCGGGAGGAGAGGATTCAGAGCCGAGAAGGAGTGGAAGAGAAGGTCCGCGAAATAACCAGCCCCGGTGGTCTGTGCCCGGAGCGCCGGGAGTGCTGACACACATCGCGCGGTGCATCAGACATTGGAGAGGCAGAAGGTGCAAGTTTTGAGCCGGGAAGGCGCCGGGACCATGCAGCCAGAGCCCAGGGACAAGAGAAAAGCGCGCGCCATTTGTAGCAGTCTCGGAGAGGTGGGGGGCCCAGCGAGGGAACACCATCGCCCCAGCGAGCTCAGCCCTGCAGGCTGGAAGTCCTGGGGAACTTCGGTCCCCTTCGCTGGTGACAGAGAGAAGGGAGCAACCACGCTGGAACTTTATACAGAAAACAATAGCGTCCCATTCATTCCTGCCCCGCCCAGACCTACAAAAAAAAAAAAAAGCGGCACGGCTGCGGCTGCGAATTAGTGGAGCAACAGCGACACCTACACCATGCTTAGAGAACCCACTCCAGGTGGGCTTCTTTTTTTTTGCTCATTTGTGTTATTTCTTGCCTTTTTTTTTTGCTCGTCTGTTTTATTTCTTGCCTTCTTTTTTTCTTTTTTTCACCTTCCTTTTCTTTCATTTCTTTCTTCTTTCTCTCTTTTCTTTCTCTTCCTTCTTTTTTTGGCTTGCTTGTTTTTTTTGGTGGTGCTTTTTTTTTTCTTTTCTTTTCTTTTTAAACCTTAAAGAGCCCAGCTGACATACATGGCACCTACCAGCGACCACTCCTGTCAACATGACAAGACAGAAGAATATGATACAGACAAAAATCACCAAGATCCAGAGCCCCTCTGAGAAGGAATCTGAAGGGATGGAAATGCAGCATCTTCCTGAAAAAGAATTCAGAATAAAAGTCATAACCATGCTGATGGATCTACAGAATAATATGCAGGAGCTAAGGGAGGAAGTGAGGGAAGTCAGGAAAGATAATGCAGAAATGAGAAAAGCCATCGAAGGGCTCAGCAGCAGACTGGACGAGATGCAAGAGACTGTCAATGGAATAGAAATCAGAGAACAGGAATACAGAGCAGCTGAGGCAGAGAGAGATAAAAGGATCTCTAGGAATGAAAGCATATTAAGAGAACTGTGTGACAAATCCAAATGGAACAATATTCGCATTATAGGAGTACCAGAGGAAGAAGAGAGAGAAAAAAGGATATGCTGAAAACTTCCCCATGCTGGGGAAGGAAATAGTCTCGCAGTCCATGGAAGCCCACAGATCTCCTAACACAAGGGACCCCAGGAAGACAACACCAAGACACATAATAATTAAAATGGCAAAGATAGAAGATAAGGACAGAGTATTAAAGGCAGCTAGAGAAAGAAAAAAGATCTCCTTCAAAGGAAAACCCATCAGACTAACATCAGACTTCTCAACAGAAACCTTACTGGCTAGAAGAGAATGGCATGATATATTTAACGCAATGAAACAGAAGGGCCTCGAACCAAGAATATTGTATCCAGTACAATTATCATTTAAATATGACGGAGGGATTAAACAATTTCCAGACAAGCAAAAGCTGAGAGAATTTGCCTCCCATAAACCACCTCTACAGGACATCTTAAAGGAACTGCTCTAGAGGGAAGCACTCCTAAGGCTAAAAAGCTGTCACCAGAGAAAATAAAATCATAGCAAAGAAAGCAGACCATCCAAAACTAACTAAAGGCAAAGAATAAAACACCTAGTATATAAAGAATGGAGGAGGAAGAATAAAAGGGAGAGAAATAAAGAAACATCAGACTGTGTTTACAATAACTTAACAAGAAAGTTAAGTTAGATTTTTAGATAGTAAAGAAGCAACCCTTGAACCTTTGGTAAACACGAATCTAAAGCCAGCAATGACAATACATACATATCTTTCGATAATTACCCTAAACGTAAATGGACTGAATGCACCAATCAAAAGACACAGAAAACAGAATGGATAAAAAAGCAAGAACCATCTATATGCTGCCTACAAGAAACTTACCTCAAACACAAAGTTATCCCCATATTAAAAGTGAAGAGATGGAAAAAGATATTTCATGTAAATAACAAGGAGAAAAAAGCAGGTGTTGCAGTACTTGTATCAGACAAAATAGACTTCAAAACGAAGAAAGTAGCAAGAGATAAAGAAGGACATTACATAATGACAAAGGGGTCAATCCAACAAGAAGATATAACCATTTTAAATATATATGCACCCAGTACAGGGGCACCGGCATTTGTGAAACAAATACTAACAGAATTAAAGGAGGAAATAGACAGCAATGCATTCATCTTAGGTGACTTCAACACACTACTCACTCCAAGGGACAGATCAACCAGGCAGAAAATAAGTAAAGACACAGAGGCACTGAACAACACACTAGAACAGATGGACCTAACAGACATCTACAGAACTCTACACCCAAAAGCAATGGGATACACATTCTTCTCAAGTGCATATGGAATATTTTCCAGAATAGACCACATACTAGGCCACAAAAAGAAGCTCAGTAAAATCGAAAATACTGAAATTCTACCAACCAACTTCTTGGATCATAAAGGTATTAAACTAGAATTAATCTTTAGAAAGAAAACAAAAAGGCTCACAAATACATTGAGACTTAACAACAGACTCCTAATTAATCAATGGGTCAATGACCAAATCAAAACAGAAATCAAAGAGTATATGGAGACAAATGACAACAACAACACAAAGCCACAGCTTCTGTGGGACGCAGCAAAGGCAGTTCTAAGGGGAAAGTATATTGCAATCCAGGCTTATCTAAAGAAAGAAGAACATTCCCAAATGAATAGTCTAAAGACACAACTACTGAAATTGGAAAAAGAACAAATGAGATCCAAAGCCACCAGAAGGAGGGACATAATAAAGATCAGAGAAGAAATAAATAAAATTGAGAAGAACAAAACAATAGAAAAAAATCAATGAAACCAAGAGCTGGTTCTTTGAAAAAATAAACAAAATAGATAAACCCATAGCCAGACTCATTAACAGAAAAAGAGAATCTACACACATAAACAGAATCAGAAATGAAAAAGGAAAAATCGTGACGGATCTCACAGAAATACAAAGGATTATAAGAGAATATTGTGAGAATCTATATGATAACAAGCTGGAAAACCTAGAAGAAATGGACAACTTATTAGAAAAATACAACCTTCCAAGACTGACCAAAAAAGAAACAGAAAAACTAAACAGACCAATCACCAGCAACGAAATAGAAGCGGTAATCAGAAAACTACCCAAGAACAAAACCCCCGTATCAGATGGATTCACCTTTGAGTTCTACCAGACATATAGAGAAGAAATAAAGCCCATTCTCCTTAAAGTTTTCCAAAAATGAGAAGAGGAGGGAATACTTCCAAGCTCATTCTCTGAAGCCAGCATCACTCTAATACCAAAACCAGGCAAAGACCTCACCGAAAAAGAAAACTATAGACCAATATCCCTGAAGAATGTGGATGCAAAAATACTCAACAAAATATTAGCAAACCGAATTCAAAAATACATCAAGAGGATCATACACCATGATCAAGTGCGATTCATCCCAGGGATGCAAGGATGGTACAACATTCAAAAATCCAGCAACATCATCCACCACATAAATAAAAACAAGAGCAAAAACCACATGATCAACTCCATAGATGCTGAAAAAGCTTTTGACAAAATTCAGCATCCATTCATTATTAAAACTCTCAAGAAAATGGGTATAGAGGGCAAGTACCTCAACATCATAAAGGCCATATATGACAAACCCACAGCTAACATCATACTTAATGGTGAGAAGGTGAAAGCTTTTCATCTAAGATCGGGAACAAGACAGGGATGCCCACTCTCTCCACTGTTATTCAACGTAGTACTGGAGGTCCTAGCCATGGCAATCAGACAAAACAACGACATACAAGGCATCCAGACTGGTAAAGAAAAGTCAAGTTGTGACTATTTGCAGATGACATGATATTGTACATAAAAAACACAAAAGACTCCACTCCAAAACTGCTAGAACTAATATCTGAATTCAGCAAAGTTGCAGGATACAAAATTAACACACAGAAATCTGTTGCTTTCCTGTACACTAACGATGAAATAACAGAAAGAGAAATCAGAAAAACAATTCCATTCACAATTGCATCAAAAAGAATAAAATACCTAGGAATAAACCTAACTAAGGAAGTGAAGGACCTGTACCCTGAAAACTACAAGACATTCCTAAGAGAATTTAAAGAGGACACTAACAAATGGAAATTCATCCCATGCTCTTGGCTAGGAAGAATAAATATTGTCAAAATGGCTATACTACCCAAAGCAATCTACAGATTCAGCGCAATGCCTCTCAAACTACCAACAGTTTTCTTCAATGAACTCAAACAAATAGTTCTAAAATTCATATGGCACCACAAAAGACCCAGAATAGCCAAAGCAATCCTGAGAAGGAGGAATAAAACAGGGGGAATTACGCTCCCTGACTTCAAGCTCTACTACAAAGTCACAGTAATCAAGAAAATTTGGTATTGGCACAGAAACAGACCCACAGATCAGTGGAATAGAATAGAAATTCCAAACGTCAACCCAAACACATACAGTCAATGAATATTTGATAAGGGAGCCTTGGATATACATTGGGGAGATGACGGCCTCTTCAGCAGCTGGTGTTGGAAAAACTGGACACCTACATGTAAGAGAATGAAATTGGCCTACTGTCTAACCCCATACACAAAGGTAAACTCAAGGTGGATCAAAGACCTGAATGTAAGTCATGAAACTATAAAACTCTTAGAAAAAAATATAGACAAAAAGCTCTTAAACGTAAACATGAGTGACTTCTTCATGAGCATATCTCCCCGAGCAAGGGAAACAAAAGCAAAAATGAACAAGGGGGACTATATGAAGCTGAAAAGCTTCTGTACAGCAAAGGACACCATCATTAGAATGAAAAGACTTCTAGAGTATGGGAGAATATATTCATAAATGACGTATCTGATAAGGGGTTGACATCCAAAATATATGAAGAACTCACGCACCTCAACAACAAAAAGCAAATAATCCATTTAAGAAATGGGCAGAGGACATGAATAGACACTTCTCCAAGGAAGAAATTCAGATTGCCAACAGGCATATGAAAAGATGCTCCACATCACTAATCATCAGGGAAATGCAGATTAAAACCACAATGAGATATCACCTCACACCAGTGAGAATGGCCAACATCCAAAACACAAACAACAACAAATGTTGGCGAGGATGTGGAGAAAAGGGAACCCTCCTACACTGCTGGTGGGACTGCAAATTAGTTCAACCACTGTGGAAAGCAGTATGGAGCTTCCTCAAAAAACTCAAAATAGAAATACCATTTGACCCAGGAGTTCCACTTCTAGGAATTAACCCTAAGAATGCAGCAGCCCAGTTTGAAAAAGACAGATGCACCCCTATGTTTATCACAGCACTATTTACAATAGCCAAGAAATGGAAGCAACCTAAGTGTCCATCAGTAGATGAATGGATAAAGAAGACGTGGTACATATACACAATGGAATATCATTCAGCCATAAGAAGAAAACAAATCCTACCATTTGCAACAACATGAATGGAGCTAGAGGGTATTATGCTCAGTGAAATAAGCCAAGTTGAAAAAGGCAAGTACCAAATGATTTCACTCATGTGTGGAGTATAAGAAGTAAGGGGAAAAAAGAACAAAAAAAAACCTGAAGGAACAAAGCAGCAGGAGACTCACAGAACCCAAGAACGGACGAATAGTTACCAAAGGGAAAGAGACTGGGGAGGATATGTGGGAAGGGAGGGACAAGGGGGAAGAAGGGACATTACCATTAGCAGACGTAATGTTCAGGGGGCACGGCGAGGGCTGTACAACCCAGAGAGGACAAGTAGTGACTCTATGGCATCTCACTACGCTGATGGACAGTGACTGCAATGGGGTTGGGGGGGGGAACCTGACGAAGGGTGTAGTGTAATCACCATAATATTACTCATTTAATTGTAGATTAATGATAACAAAATAAACTAAAAAAAAAAAGAAGTAGAGAGAGCTACTCATTTCATAAGGTAGGCACCAAGCACACTATGCTGCCAAACAGAAAGATTTCATGAGATGACAAAATATAATCATACAAAATAAACATTTATAGGAATATTAAGAAAAAACAAAGGATCTAGCTAGAAATAATACTCATTCTAGATTTTTTAAAATATAGAAGTTTAGAAAATGTTTTAATATGAGGAAAAGAATATAAGAGGAAATAGAGCAAGAGGGACATATGCGTTCTCCTAGCTTACATCACTAAAAATTGAAGCAAAATATTAGAAACCATTATTTTCCAAATAATTGGTATGAGGAAGGAAGGACTGTGATACCTAGGAGATGATTACCTCAATTTACTTCATGGTGACACCGCAGGCAGGGGCCCCATGTGGAGCCCATTAGTCTGCTAGTGTGGAGAAGGTATAGGTGATAGTCCAGGAGGCTGAAGTTCACAAGAATGAGTACCAAGAGGTGGGAGAGGCACGCAGGGAGATATATGATGATCTATAGACAGCCCATCGTGAGCACTCAGCTGAGCATAGGCATGTAAGGAAATCACTTGATTGAGGCAAGAAATACCTGAAACTATTTCAAGAACAATATCCTGAGCTCACAAAAGAATGGGAATGGCTCCCATTCACACCAAACAGAATTTAAAATTTCATTATTTACTGGGTATAATTCAGAAAGATTTGCCTCAGTTTTGAGAAAAGAAATCTCGGCTAAAATCTGCTCTGGTCCAGTTTAACATAGACTAATGCAGACCCTGAAAGGATAAAACTATTTCCAAGAGATGATAAGGAAGCCAGAACAAGTGTTAGGGTATCTTTACAGGGACAGAAATACATTCAACCTTCAAGAAGGTAAATTCATCCTGCCTGAAGTAATGAAAATTCACCCGACATGCCAAAAAGCAGGAAATACAACCTTAATGAGAAGAATAATCAAAACAAACAGATCCCAAAATGGCACAAATAGTAAAGTAAAATAAATCTAAGTATAATCTTCAATTTAAAAAAGTAATACTAATGTGGCATTTGAAGAAATAATAAAGTCAAATATGTTTGAAACATTAATTATAACTGTACTCTGCATGTTGAAAAAGATTGAACATGTTAAATGAAAATATGAAAATTTTTACAAAGATGCAAACCAAATTTCTAGAGATGCAAACTATATCCTATGAGGAAATTTATTTTGAATAGTTTTAATATCAGTTAGATATTGAAGAATAAACATTTAGTTAACTGAATTAAATAGCAATAAAATTTCTCTTTATGAAACATACAATGAAAAAGAAAAAGTGTTGATTAGAAAACTATTGATTCTTTTCAATAATACTTTTTATTTTAGTAAGGTATTTTGCCTGATTTTCATTTTTGTGGTTTTTTTGGAGGAATGGGGTTCAATATAAATTAATATTTTACAATAAAATTCCCAATCCATTCAGCATTGGTAAGGAAATGTTAAGAGTAAACTTATGCGTAGATTTCCTGAAACACCTGTTCTCATTTTCCTTATCAAGATTATCATCCCAAAGTAGTTTCTTTACAAGGAGATGAAAGGGGTGACTTGATCAGCTCAGTACTGAATAGAAGGCCAAATCGAGTTCCAGAGAAGACAAAATTAGAAAGAATCTGAAGAAAATATGTTAGGAATCCTGACATCAGTGTTCCCCTAATTCTTCAGGAAGAAAATCTTTTGACTAAGTCATTAAAGGTTTGTTTCACTTGATTTGTTCCTCAGAATGTAAATAAACGCGTTTAACATGGAGGAAATGGAAGTAGCAAGAATTGATTCTCCCTTATTAATGGCCATTTCATCTTTTGTTGACGATTTAGTATAAGCAAGGATAAAGCTGCTATAGGTGATAGAAACTACCATTATGTGGGGAGAACACGTGGAAAAGGCTCTTGTCCTCTGCTGGGCAGAAGGGAGTCTTAGAACTGCTATGATGATGTACATGTAGGATAGAACCACGCACACAGGAGTCATGAGGAAAACCATCACAGCACAGACAATAACCATCTGCTCTATGAACCATGCACGTGAGCATGAGATCTTCAGCATAGGGTTAGCATCACATGCAAAGTGGTCAGTGGCATTAGAGGCACAGAATTCCAGGTCCAGTCTCAAGCTGAGTGGTGGCAATATGATCAACAAAGAAGTCATCCAAGAGCAGAAGCCGAGCCTCTTACAGACCCCATAGCTCATAATAGTCATGAAATGCAGGGGTTTGCAGATGGCTACATATCGATGAAAGGACGTGATGGCCACAAGAAAAAATTTCATTACTGCAAAATCATCTGTAAGAAATAGCTGGCATACACAAGCATTAAAGGTAATAGTCCTGTCACCTGTTGATACACTGTACAAGAATCTAGGAATGCAGGCAGAAGTGAACGAGATTTCTAAGGGGGAAAATTTTTGGAGAAAAAAATACATTGCAGTTTACAGTGAAAATCTACTAATGTGAGGATGCTGCTGTTCAGGTTTCCAGTTACACTCAACATGTAGGTGACCAGTAGAAATATAAAAATCAGACTCTGTAGCTGTGGGTCATCTGTCAATCCCAGGAGGATGAAACTGGTGAGAGATGTGTGGTTTTTCATTCCTGGGTCCTGACTTTTGTCCAAACTGTATGTAACACTGAGGGAAGTTAGATCTGAGAAGATGGTGGGAAAAATGTGTTAAAATGGTTTTTGTTCAGAAAAGCCAAGCAATGTATTTTACATGTGTTTTGTTTTACTTCATAATGAATTTTAAAAATAATACATACTTACTTCCCCTTATAACAGATCATTAGATGGGTTAGAAACCTGGCCGTCAAATGTTTTTACTAAAACATATGGTAATATAGAAACTTTATATTGTAGCCCAGTGTACATGGTCGCACACACACAAATACATATTTACACACCTGTTTCTGAAAGAAAAATTTTAATAAAATACTAACCCTCAGGTGCCCTGCTTTCTGACATTTATGTTCTAATGTATGTCATTAAAAATACAAATATGATCGAATTGATTTTAAAGTCTACGAAATAGTCGTGACATGTATTTGAAAAAAATAGTTTTTATGGACTTTTAAATAATATCATCCATGGGAAGGATAATATTTCCATGATAGTTTTTAAAATGTGCACTTTTTACTTTGCACTTTCGAACAGAGTAATTTAGAACAGTCATGTCCCTTAAGAATATTTCCCTGATCACTTGCCAGAATTTTATTCATTTCATTATCTGCTTGAAGCCTTTTTTTCCTTAGTAAGTTAAAAATATATGAGGTGTGTTTATCACACAAGATGTTCCTAGATCCACCTACCAATGCAGTTGAAGACTCCATTCCACTTCATGAGTCATCTTACATGGACTATCTGTCTTGTAAAGAAAACTTAATTTAGTTGTTTGTTTTTTTCCCTCCCCTTACTCCATCTCTTTACTGATTCTGACCTTTGCCCGGCTCTTTATGACTCATTCCTCTGTTTTCTGCTTGTACTCTTCAGAAGAGTCCTTCCAAATCTCCCAGGCCACATTAAAAGCTTTCTATGTGTTTTTGTCACACTCTTTTCTTAACAGATGATGTAAAAAACATTGCTGGAAACAGGATTTTTATCTTACTTAATGTAATAACCACAGAGTGAAGGGGACTGAGATATAGAGTTAATTCAAGGTAATATTTACCCTCTGACGTAGATCAAGTTACACTATTTATTATGTGGGCTCAATTTTAAAACTAATATGACAACTCTTACTTTGACCATATCCTTGACTCTGATTTAGGGTATTCTTGCTGGCTTTTATGTTTGGTGGAGGAAATGTTCTGAGTGGCTCCTAAGTCACACAATAACCTGACTATACTCAACATATATATAAATATCTGCATTAAGGCAAAAAAATAAAATAGACTTACCATTGTGTTGGACAGAAAAATAGCTTTCCTTTTATGTATTCCATTCATGTTTCCTCAATACACCTGCCAGAAACATATTAAAACCAGAAATTAAAACACTTAAATTCCGTATTTTGTTGAACAGCTGCTCTGTGGTTTGTCTTTAGTGAGCACCAGCTACACTAATACTAATACCTGTTAAAAGGATTTCCTTTTCCAATGCTTGTTTAAGGCCATGTATAAATTGAACAAAAAAAACTCCACATCATTTGTCATATAAATTCTAACACACTGGCTATATGAAGATTCACTTACTTCTTTTAAAATAGTCCTTTGTTTCAAAATAGGGATGTACTCTGTACCCACCATCTGCCCACATCCCATAGTAAATCTCCAAGAGTTTTATAGGTTTTGGCAAATGGATAGAGGGATGACTCTGTTTTGATGTTTTAGGATGAGCAGGGCACTTCCAAGAAAGTGAGCATCACACAGCTAACAAAAGATTAAGTGAATAGTACCGATATTTTAAATAACAAAAATAATTAAATAGAATATAGACTCGAGATGCAGAAAAGGAAATATGCAGGCCACAAACCTCTCTTTTCTTCAGTCTTAACACAACTGTGCCTTACACAAACCTGGGAACTTTAAGCCATGTCCCTGCTCCTAAATATCTTCAAAATAAGTTGACTCTGCTTTATCTTAATTATTTTTTTAATTAAGGTATCATTGATATACACTTTTATGGAGGTTTCACAAGAAAAACAATGTGGTCACTACATTCACCCTTATTGTCGAGTCCCCCCACAATGCCCCATTGTAGTCAATGTCCATCCATGTAGTAAGATGCCACAGAGTCCCTACTTGTCTTCTCTGTGACACACTGTCTTCCCTGTAAACCCCCACACCATGTGCACCAATCATGATACCCCTCAATCCCCTTCTCCCTCACTCCCCAACCACTCTCCCACACCCCTCCTCTTTGGTAACTACTAGTCCCTTCTTGGAGTTTGCTGCTGTTTTGTTCCTTCAGTTATGCTTTGTTGTTATACAAATTGACACTATTTTTTTACTAATATATGTTTGCTACATTTGACTTAGAAAAACTGAACATTTAGAGAGTGCAGGAATGTAAATTACATGAGCAGGTGATTTCCAGTTCAAGGCTGCTTTCAGAAGTGCTTCAATTCATGTATTTTTATGTAGTTTACTATTTGTTGATATAACAATTCAGCCCTATCAAAGTCTTCAATCAATTCAAAATTATGAACTCTTGTTTCTTTTACACAATTCAATTAACCATTCTTATCTTTCTAATTTTGGTAAAATGTATCAAATCGTTTCTAAGTAAAAATAATTTTCTAAGTCTCTCAAAGACCACAGACATAGTGGTTTCAGTTGGTTATTTATCCCTGAACATCCTGAGGGTTAGAAGGATGAAGAAATGTTTTCATAGGCTTGTATGTGGACTTCTCGTCACTCTGATTCATGGACACATACTCACTGCACAGAAACTCTGGGATGGCACTGATTTCTCTGATCATTTCACGTCTAACTATAGGTCAAGACTTTCCTGCTAAGGCATTTGTGTTATCTTGAAAGGCAATGCAAGGCCTGGGGGAATATCGGGACTTTCTCTGGTTATACAGACATGACATATGGATGTTCCTGGACACAATGAGCATCTTTTACAATAAAATGATTGAGTTTATTTTATGTGCCAGACATGAAACCAAGTGTATAAACACAAGTCCCAGGTGAAATATGCTCCAAACTTATTTACAATCATTTGTGTAATCTTTAGGCAAAGATCCAGAAACAAGCAGCCCTGGGGACAGTGTCCTCAAAGAACTGAAGATTCCACAGTGATATTCAACACAGGACTTTACAAAATAAATGTCAAATGAAAAAGAGCAAGCCTACCTTTTCCTCCTTTTATTCAATAACATCTATAGATGCTAATCTCTTTAACAGTCAACAATTACCCTTTTTTTCTTTGGTAACGTAATTTTACCTTAAGTAATTGCTATTTATTAATGAAAAATGAAAATGAAATCATAAAGTTAAGCTTAAAAGTAATAACAACCCTTAATGTCTCTGTTATAAACTTCTATAAATTTCCTATGTAATATATTTTTACCAATAGATATATTCCCAAATATGAAATATCAGTTGTGTTGTTTTTAAAGTTATTTTGATAATTAAAAACTTAAACTTCTTTTTAACTCAATAGTTATAAGATTGCATCAGTTTGGAAACTATACTATTTATTTTTAGTACACGCCATCATAATTTGAAATCAATCCTTAACAGCTGAAAATGTGTGATTTTTAAAAAGACTTTTTGATATTATAAAAAAGTGACTGCCTTGAGATTATTATAACATCCTACAATTTTTAATTAATTTTTGTTTGTTATTCTAAATCTGAAGTATTACACATTTTTGTACAAATATCATCTAGTTAAAATATTTCCTAGAACTGGGAATTATTGTTATTACTTCTTATATATTAACAACTTAATTGTTATGTCTGTTGCAAATATTTCCCAATTTTTTGTTGGTCTCCAATTGTGTTTATAGTATTTCCTTACATAGAATGTTATGTTTCATTTCATTAAAATTTGGTAGTTTTTGAAGAGGTATCATATATTTTTCATATCTAGTCTTCACACTTTATACTTTATTAAAAAGTCATACTATTCTAATTTTGAAATTATTTTTGTTTAGTAGCAAATATAAATACTTAAATATTGTCTTTAATAGTCTCCTATGAACAGCCAAAGCAATAATCAGAATAAAAAAGAATGCCAGAAGCACCACACTTACTGATTCCAAACTACACTGCAAAGCTACAGTAATTAAAACAGTATTTTCCTGGCAGAAAAATAGATGCATAAACCAATGGAACAAATTAGAGAACTCAGAAATAAACTTCTACATGTGATACTGGATAAGGAAGACAAAAACACTCAGTGGGGAGAGACTAGTTGTTCAATACTAGTTGGGAAAACTGGATGATCACATACAGAAAAACGGAACTGGATAAAAATAAACAAGTGGAAAAACATCAAACTTAGAAAGATTTGCACAAAAGGAGATCCTCAACAAAGTGAAAGGCAACGTACCAAACAGGAGAAAATATCTGCAAACCATATTTAATATCCAAAATATCTTAGAATCACGTACAATTCAAGAAAAACAAGAACAAACCCGATATAAAAATGGGCAGATGGGGACTTGAAAGATGGTGGTGTGAGAGGCGAGACAGAGGCTTCCTCCTAAAACTCATATAAGATGAAAATATAATTAATACAACTAATCCTGAAAGAGCAACAGGAAATAGGACTGCACCAGACTGCATACACCTGGAGAAAGAATAAACCTCACAGAACAGGGTAACATACTGGAGCTGTGGCCCACCAGGACCAAAGCCCTTCCCCGACCTAGCTCACTGGTGGAAGGAAGAGATACAGAGCTGGGAGGGAGTGAAGGTCTAGGACTGCTGAACACCTAGCTCTGAAGATCTTCTCTGGGAGCACAAACCTACACTGCATGGTGTTCTCATATTAGGGGGGGTTGGAAAGCTAAGAAAGGCAGAATACCTGGAGAGACTGGGATTCCAGCTGCTGGTGGAAAACAAGGGATCCATATCCGGCTGCCTCTGGGAACAAAGGAAGGCGGGCACTCTGAGAGGCTTCCTAACAGCGATAGGGCTGCTAAAGGGGAAAGATTGCACAGAGCTACTGCTCAGGATAAAGGACAGGTAGGCAAAATTGTCCAGATGCACTCTGCCCAGCAGGTTGGGAACTTTCATTATCTTCAGGTGCTCCAGCCGCCTGGCTGGCTACGCAGCTCCAAGGCCACCTTCCATGATACACAGCCTGTTGCGCCTTCCTCCCAGACAGCCTGCATGTGGCTTGCCATTTGCCAAAACCTGCCCTGGCGTTAGGCCAGCCAGAGGGAAGCCCCACCTACAGCAGCTACAAATGTGAAGCATAGAGGTTTATACCTGTGTTCTCGGCCCACTGGTTCTGGCAGTAGAGATAGGCATAGGAGCCGGGAAGCAGGAAACAGCTCTTTGCTCCCAACAAGGCACCAACAACACTCCCTTGAAACCCCCTACATTGCTCCAGGGTCTGAGCAGCTCCAAAGAGTAGAGCTTCTGGGCACTAGAGGGCACAACATACAAATATGAAACATCAAAGGAACCTGGCTCAAAGCAAAATTATGAATACACCAGAGAAATATTCAAATGAAATTGACTTCATGAATCTTCCTGAAAGAGATTTCAAAATAAAAATCATTAACATGATCATGGAGGTACAGAAAAATATTCAAGAACTCAGGAATGAATTCCAGTTGGAAATCCAATCTATATGGAACACAGTATCAGAAATGAAACATAAAATGGAAAGCTTTAAAAGAAGATTAAATACAGTGGAGGAAACGATAAATGAAATAGAAACTAAAGAAGAGGAATACAAAGAAGCTGGGGCACAGAGAGAAAAAAGGATATCTAAGAATGAAAGAATATTGAGAGAAGTGTATGACCAATCCAAATGGAACAATATTTGAATTATAAGGGTACTGGAAGAAGAATAGAGAGAAAAAGGGATGGAAAGTATCTTTGAGGAGATAATTGCTTAAAACTTCCCAATCTGGGGAAGGGGATAGTCTCTCAGGCCATGGAGGTGTACAGATTTCCCAACACAAGGGTCCCAAGGAAGACAACACAAAGACATATAGTAATTAAAATGGCAAAGCTCAAGGATAAGGACAGACTACTTAAAGCAGCAAGAGAGAAAAATAAAATCACATACAAAGGAAAGCCCATCAGGCTATCATCAGACATCTCAACAGAAACCGTACAGTCCAGAAAGAGTGGCATGATGTATGTAATGAAATGAAGCCGAAGGGCATCAGAGAAAGAATAGTTTACCTGGAAAGATTATCATTTAAATTTTAAGGAGGTATTTAGCAATTTCAAGATAAGCAAAAGCTGAGAGAATTTACCTCCCACAAACCGTCTCTACTGTGTATTTTGGAGGGACTGCTATAGATGGAAGTTTAACAGCTGCCACCAGAGGTAATAAAACCACAGTAATCAAAGTAGAACAGTTAATTACTAAGCAAATGCAAAATTAAATCAACTACCCCAAAGGGAATCAAGGGATAGAAAAAGAGTACAGAATATGATACCAGATATATAAAGAATGGAGGAGGAAGAAAATAGAGAAAAATGAACTTTTGGCTGTGTTTGTAATAGCATACTGAGTGAGTTAAGTTAGACTCTTAGTAAGGAAGTTAAACTTGAACATATGGTAACCACGAATCTAAAGCCTACAATGGCAAAAAGTACATACTTATCGATAATCATCCTAAATGTAAAAGGCCTGAATGCACCAATCAAAATATGTAGAGTCACTGAATGGGTAAAAAAACAGGACACATCTGTATGCTGCCTATAAGATACTCACTTTAAACACAAAGACATATACAGACTAAAAGTGAAGGGATGGAAAAAGATATTTCATGTAACTAATGGGGAGAAAAAAAAACAAGAGTTGCATTACTTGTATCAGAAAAAACCTACTTCAAATTACAAAAAAGTCAGAGGAGACAAGGAAGGACATTACATAATGATAAAGGTGTCTATTCAACAAGAAGGTATAACCATTATAAATATCTATGCACCCAACACAGGAGCACCTACATATGTGAAACAAATACTAACAGAATTAAAAGTGGAATTAGAATACAATGCATTCATTCTAGGAGACTTCAATACTTCACTCACTCCAAAGGACAGATCAACCAGACAGAGAATAAGTAAGGAGACAGAGGGACTGAAAAACACATTAGAACAGATGGACATAACAGACATCTACAGAACTGTACACCCAAAAGCAGCAGAATACACATTCTTCTCAAGTGCACATGGAATATTTTCAAGAATAGATAAAAAATAGGCCACAAAAAGAGCCTTGGTAAATTTAAAAAGATTGAAATTTTAACAACCAGTTACTCAGACCACAAATGTATGAAAGTAGAAATAAATTATGCAGAAAAATTGAAAAATCTCACAAACACATGGAGGCTTCAAAACATGCTCCTAAATAACCAATGGATCAATGACCAAATAAAAACAGTGATCAAGCAATATACGGAGACAAATGACAACAATAATTTAACACTGCAAAATCTGTGGGACACAGCGAAGGCTGTGCTAAGAGGAAAGTTTATTGCAATACAGGCCTACCTCAGGAAAGAAGAACAATCACATGTTCTAAGACATTATAAAGATTAGACCATAAATAAATAAAATCGAGAGGAATAAAACAATACAAAGAATCAATGAAAGCAAGAGCTGGTTTTTTGAGAAAATAAACAAAATAGATAAATCCCTAGCCAGACTTATCAAGAAAAAAGAGAGACTGAACACATAAAGAAAAGAAAAATGAGAAAGGAATAATCACTACAGACAGCACAGAAATACAAAAATTTATTAGAGAATACTATGAAAAATTATATGCTAACAAACTGGATAACCTAGAAGAAATGGACAACTTTTTAGAAAAATACAACCTTCCAAAGCAGACCAAATAGAAACAGATAATCTGAATAGACAAATTACCAGCAATGAAATTGAATTGGTAATCAAAAAACTAGCTAACAACGGAAACCTACACACATGGCTTCACAGCTGAATTTCATCAAACATTTAGTGAAGACTGAATACCCATCCTCCTTAAAGTTTTCCAAAAAGTAGAAGAGGAAATACTCCCAATCTCATTCTATGAGGCCAGCATCAGCCTAATACCAAAACCAGGCAAAGACACCACAATAAAAGAAAATTACAGACCAATATCCCTAATGAACATAGATGCAAAGATACGCAACAAAATATTATCAAACTGAATTCAAAAATACATCAAAAAGAACATCTATCATGATCAAGTATGATTTATTCCAGGGATGCAAGGATGGTACAACATTCGAAAATCCATCAACATCATCCAACACATCAACAAAAAGAAGGATAAAAATGACATGATCATCTCCATAGATGCTGAAAAAGCATTTGACAAAATCCAACATTCATTCATGATAAAAACTCTTAACAAAATGGGTATAGAGGGCAAGTACTTCAACATAATAAAGGCAATATTTGACAAACCCACAGTCAACATAATACTTAACAGTGAGAAGCTGAAAGCTTTTCCTTTAAGATCAGGAACTAAACAAGGATATCTACTCTAACCACTTTTATTCAGCATAGTTCAGGAGGTCCTCACCATGGCAATCAGACACCAAAAAGAAATAAGAAATCAAGATTGGTAAGGAACAAGTTAAACTATCCCTGTTTGCAGAAGACATGATATTGCACATAAAAACCCTAGAGATTCCACTCTAAAACTACTAGATCTAATAACTCTATTTAGCAAAGTTGCAGATTAAAAAATTAATACACAGAAATCTGTTGCATTCCTATATACTAATGATGAACTAGCATAAAGAGAAATCAGGAAAACAATTCCATACACAATTGCATCAAAAAAATAAAATACCTAGGAATAACCCTAACCAAGAAAGTGAAAGACCTACACTCGGAGAACTACAAGACACTCATGAAAGAAATTAAAGAAGATACCGATAAATGGAAACACAACTCGTGTTCATGGATAGGAAGAATTAATATTGTCAAATTGCCACCCTGCCTAAAGCAATCTAAAGATTTAATGCAATTCCTATCAAAATACCAACAGCATTCTTCAATGAACTAGAGCTAATTGTTCTAAAATTCATATGGAACCACAAAAGATGCTGAATAGCCAAAGCAATCCTGAGAAGGAAGAATAAAGCTGGGGGGATTATGGTCCCCAACTTTAAACTCTACTACAAAGCCTCAGTAACAAAGACAATTTGGCACTGGCACAGAACTAACCCATATACAAATGTAACAGATAAGAGAGCTGAGAAATAAACCCAACCATACATGGTCAATTAATATATGATAACGGAGCTATGGACATACAATGGGGAATGACAGCCTCTTCAACAGCTGGTATTGGCAAAACTAGACAGCTACATGCAGGAGAATGAAACGGGATTATTGTTTAACCCCACACACAAAAGTAAGCCCGAAAAGGATCAAAGACTCAATGTAAGTCATGAAACCATAAAAATCTTAGAAGACAACATAGACAAAAGTCTGCTGAATATAAACATGAGCAACTTCTTCCTGAACGCATCTGTTCAAGCAAGGGAAACAAAAGCAAAAATGAACACATTGGACTACATCAAACTAAAAAGCTTCTGTGTGGCAAAGGACACCATCGACAGAACAAAAAGGCATCCTACAGTATGGGTGAATATATTTGTAAATGACATATCCGACAAGGGGTTAATATCCAAAATATATAAAGAATTCACACACCTCACCACCCAAAAAGCAAATTATCTGATTAAAAAATGCGAGGAAGATATTTAGAGATAATTCTCCAAAGAAGAAATTCAGATGGCCAACAGACACATGAAAAGATGCTCCACATCACTAATCATCATGGAAATGCAAATTAAAACCACAATGAGATATCACCAAATACCGATAAGGATGTCCAGCACTGAAAAGACTAAGAACAACAAATGCTGGCAACGATGCGGTGAACAGGAAACACTTCTACACTGCTGGTGGGAATGTAAGATAGTTCAACCATTGTGGAAAGAGGTTCCTCAAAAACTAAAAATAGAAATACCATTTGACCCGGGAATCCAACTCCATGGAATTTACCCAAAGAATACAAGTTCTCAGATTCAAAAAGACATAACGGCACCCCTATGTTTATTGCAGCACTTTTTACAATAACCATGATATGGAAGCAACCTAAGTGTCCATCAGTAGATGAATGGATAAGGAATAGGTGGAACATATACACAATGGAATACTATTCAGCCGTAAGAAAGAAACAAATTCTACCATTTGCAACAACATGGTTGGAACTGGAGGATATTATGCTCAGTGAAATAAGTCAGGCAGAGAAAGACAAGTGACAAATGATTTCACTCGTTTGTGGAGAATAACAATGAAGCAAAACTGAAGGAACAAAACAGCAGCTGACTCACAGACTCCAAGAAGGGACTAGCGGTTACCAAAGGGGATAGTGTGGGAGGGCAGGTCGGGAGGGATGGAGAAGAGGATTGAGGGGTATTATGTTTAGTACACATGGTGTGAGTGGTCATGGGGAAAACAGTGTAGCACAGAGAAGGCAAATAGTGAATCTATGGCATCTTACTACACTGATGGACAGTGACTGCAATGGGGTATGGGTGGAGACTTGATAATATGGATAAATGTAGTAACCACATTGTTTTTTCATGTGAAACCTTCATAAGAGTGTATATCTATAATACCTTAATAAAAATTTAAAAAATAATGGGTAGATGAACTAACAGACATTTTCTCAAGGAAGACATCCATGTGGCTCACAGGTATATGAAAAGATGACCAAAATCATGAATCAGGAGGGAAATGCACATCAAAATCACAATGAGCTACCACTTCCACCTGTTAAAACAGGTGTCGTCAGGAAAACAAGAGATAACGATTGTTGGAGAGGATGCTAACGAAAGGGACCCTCCTACATGATCAGAGGGAATATAATCTGGTCAGACATCATGGAAAAGAGTATGGATGGTCCTCAAAAGGTTAAAAATAAAAATGACTTGTGATCCATCAATCCACTTTGGATAAATATAAAACGGGAATTAAAGCAGGATGCTGGAAAGATATGTGCACTCCTTTGTTTATTGCAGGATTATTCACAATAACTGAGATAGGTAACGACCTAATGGTCCTTCAGCAGATGATTGAAAAAAGATGTAGTGAGTAAATACAATAGAATGTCATTCAGCCCCAAGAAAGAAGGAAATTCTGCCATTTGTGAGAACATGGAAATACTTTGAGGGCATTATGCTAAGTAAAATAAATAAGACAGAGAAAGACAAATCTGTATGATATAACTGATGTGTGCAATCTAAAAAATTTTCCATGAGAATTTCTCATAAGAACTGAGAGTAGGTAGAATGGTATCTACCAGAAGATGGTGGTGGAGGAAATGGGGAGATGTTGTTAAAGGATTTAAACTTGCAATTAGAAGATCAATAAGATCTGGAGCTCTAATGTACAGCATAGTGCTTATAGTCCACATTATTCTAATATACAGCTCCAAATTGCTGAGACAAGTCTTAAAATTCTGACTGCAAAAAAGAAGTGATAATTATGTAATGTGATAGTGATGTTAACTAAAGCTATGGAGGCAGTCATGTTGAAATACATAATGTACTTAAGAAACATACTGCATACATTAAATTTATACAATGTTATGCATAAATTATATCTCAATAAAAATTAACCATGAAGATATAAAAATTATAAATATATATGCACCCATCATCAGAGCATCTAAATATATAAAGTAAATATTAACAGAACTGAAAGGAGAAATAGACAGAAATTCAAAAATAGTAGGAGACGTCAATAACCAAATTTCAACAATGATAAAGTAACCAATCACAAATTCAGTAAGGACACAAAGGACCTGAACAACCCTGTAGACTAAACGAATCTAACAGACATATACAGAACATTCCACCAAACAGCAGCAGAATATACATTCCCGTGAGGCATATGCAACCAATTCTCCAGGACAGATCTAGCGTGAGGCTACAAGTCTTAAATTTAAGAAGATTGAAATCATATCAAGTATCTTTTGTGACACAAAATTTATGAAATTAGAAATTAATATCAGAAAAAAATTCAAAAATCCACAAATATGTGGAAATTTTTTTAATGTTCTTGAGCAACCAATATTTTAAACATTAGGGTAGTTCTAAAGCTTTTTTATATAGTTAAAAATCAATAGTTAAAAAGTAAATAGTATGGAATTATACAAACATTAATTCTTTCTATTTCTAGTTGAATTACCTTTGGTGAGTGAATATTCTTGAATTTCAATTCTTTTACACTTGTTAAGGTATTGTTATTGTCCAGAATATAGATTAAGTTGGTGAATTGTCCATGTGCACTTAAGAAGAATATGTGTTCTTGTTTCTCTTAGGTGTTGTGATCCCTAAAGATCCTTTTAGACAGGATAATTGTTAGTGCTATTCCAGCCTTCTATGTCTGTTCTAATTCTCTCTGTACATGTTCTTTAAGTTACAGAAAAGGGGTTTTGAAATATTCTGCTTAATTGGGAATTTGTTTATTTTACAACCTTCCACTTTTCACATGGCTGTACTTTTATATTTCAAAGTGATGCCTAGTGTAGCACATATTTGGCCTTGAACTTCATCTGATATGACCATCTCTGCACATTTGGATTATACTTACCACTGGGTGCTTGCTTTTCATTTTTCCCATCTGTTCACAATCACTACAATGTATAAAATGAAAAAGACAGAGATCATCATGTGTTACTGAGGATTTGGAGTGAGAAATTTCATATACTACTTGCCTGAGAGAACTAATTACTTGGTACCATGATTTGGAGATATATTTCTGGCACCTGCAATCACTTAACATACACCTTTGATACAATAATATCACTCCTAAGTGAATAATTGTGAAGCAAAGGAATATATATATGTTCATGAAATGACGTATACAAAAATATGCTTAACAGCATTGATTATAATATCCCCAAACTGGAATCACTCTTATGATCTTGAATAATAAAATGAATAAATTTTTATATATCCTTGCCGCCTTGTGGAAGGGTGGGGCTGAGGTCTGGGCTTATGGTAAAATGTGGATACTGAGTAAAATGAACCTATGCCTTGAATTCTTGATAAACAGAATGGCAATTTTGTTTAACAAGGCTTTTACATGTTTTGAAAATGAAATATCAGTGGTTGAGTTACAGCAGTGATTAATTAATATATGAATACTAATTAGTTCTATCTTTATAAGACCAATGGGTGAACTATATGATCAGTGGAACAAAATAAAAAACCTTCAATTATCCTAGTCATTGAAATAGAATATCTTAAGAACTAATCATGAGACATATGAGGACAACTGAACTGAGTACACCTTGTAAGTATGTCCTGTAAAAGAAACCATTGGATGACCCCTAACATTTAGACAATGTAAAGAGAAGAGAACATGACAAGGATCTGATGTTACTATGCTTGCATTTCCTAACTCTGTGGACAATGACCCACAAGTGCTAGTTAATTTTTTCTTTTCTCTCTTTCTCTTTGTGCTAAAGTTAACTTCATTGCAGATTCATTAGTGGTTTGAATAGGATCACCAAGGACCCTTTTGTTCATTCTCTTAATTGATCCCTGTGCACTCAAGCCGAGGAAACCAGTGAAGCACGTCTCGTTATTATTAGAAAACTTATGGAGCTTTTCTTTGCACATTGAGGTCAGACCATTTTTACCTCTACAGCCAGGCAGAGTTAGTAGCAGTTATTTACGCTTCTGAATTCTTTCAGTTACAGAAATCAGGGAAATAATATTTAATAGTTTAGAAATAGAAACTCTCATCTGCTCTCATTAAAATAAACTTGGTGATGAGAAGAACGAAGGGTGCTACTCGCTATGCCACTGCTTATTTCCTTGGATTTGCAGGCACTTTTACCCGGAAGAGTCTGTGGGGCTTAAAAGTATGACAAAGTTAAATCAAAATTAGAGCTAGTACCACCCAATGTTTCTCAGACCCAAGGAAAAACTTTGGGTTCAATCTCTAAAATTGATGGGAGCCACCAGAAAGTAAGTATGAACTTACTTTTTATTTATGTGCCTGAATGTTTTGGAGCTGGATCCATGGAAATTGTGGAAAAGCAGTCCATGGGGCAGACTCACAGACTCCAAGAAGGGATCAGCGCTTACTAAAGCGGGTGGGGAAGGAGGAAGAAGAGGATTAAGGGGTATTATGATCAGCAAACATAATGTAGGACGCACAGGGAAGGCGGTATAGCACAGAGAAGACTAGTAGTGACTCTATAGCATCTTACTATGCTGTAAGACAGTGACTGCAGTTGGGTGTTGTGGGGGACTTGATAATATGGGTGAATGTAGTAACCACAATGTTGCTCATGTGAAAACTTCATAAAAATGTATATCAATGATACCTTAGTAATAATAAAAAAAGAAATAACTCAAAAGGTGCGGCTACCCACTTATGACAACCTTTTAAATAGTTATTTAACTTATCCTTCATCATATCCAGCCCATCCATTGGGCTGCATCAGTCCTAAAAGAGTCCATAGTAATTGCTGTCATGTTTATTAGTTAGAATACATTCTAGTATCTGGACCATCTGCTATTGTTCTTTCACTGGGGCATTCTGTCAAATAACTCAAATAAAAATGTAAATAAGTACATGTTTTTTATTCATTTAAGAATCTAAAGGTCAGGGAAGCATAAAGTTGATGATTTTGTAGTGAAATGACCATTTAGAATAAAAAGTGTATGCCTCACTTTTATGAAAAATACCAATGAAACAATTATCAGTCAGCATTATCTTCTCAGTAAAATATATTTAAAATAAAATCAAGATAATAATGCCTAAATTCCAAAGGCTTTGAGCTGCAGAGATTCTCCTTTACCAGTGATAGCAATGTACTCTAGAGTATGTTTTCTAAAGGACTAGTTTGGCAGTAAGTATGGATGTTCTTTATTTATTATTGCTCTTTTGAGTAGTTCTTAAATGAGAAAGTAATCTGATGAAAACAAAAAGATTTACATACAAGGATACTCTCTAAAATGTAATCATGTAGTAAGTGGAAGCAACCTTAATGTTCACTATTAGAAATATTATTTTTATCATTTCCTCCTTACATGTTGGGATATAATGAACAATTAAAACTGTGTTTTAAGAATATTTAATAACATGAGGAAAATATATCAGAAGTGTTTTTTAAATAGATAAAGAGAGGTTAGGTGAGGAAAACATCAAATGTTACATATAAAATTAATTTTATACAAGTAACTGCATTACATAATTATAAATGTAGAAAGAGGTTGTAAACACAAAATAGTAATAATGATGGACATTGTTATTTGATTTTAGATTTTTCTTTCTTATACTTTTCCATTGGTTCTAGATGAATGTAGAAAATATGTATGCATTTTACTATTGAGGATACAAATAATGCTATTTTCTTTAAAGAGAAAAATAATAGACATTCTCCATAATTTAAAATTCTCTTTGACTTCAGGAAGGGAAATAATCATGGACTAAATCTCTAGGATGAAATATATTTATTTTCGACTAAAGATTTTGCTCTAAAAGTTATCATTCAAACGATGTGAACTTATTTATAAAGTTTAATGCAGTCATTTCCTCTGAATTGAGGACACAAGAGCATATATTTTTGAGATATGCCTGGTATATCCTGAAGTGATAATGACTGGGGGTCATAGCATTGGCCAGCATTAAGGCATTGGTTTATACAGAAAGAGGGAGACAAAGGGAAGATCATCAGAGATACTAATTGGGCGGATGTGTGGCTCTCCAGACACCCTCATGTCTTTGCATAGGAAAACAATTTCTGTGTGATCATGCATTATTTATTTTCCAACACTCAGGCAAACTCCTTATCCCATAAGCCCAGCTCAGCAGTCTTTTCCTATGAAAGTGTCCATTAACTCTCTCACACTGTGACAATTCTCCTCAATAGAAAAGAAATGATGCCTTCCCTAAATCCAGAGGGAAGCAGCACTTAAGGTATTTTATAGGGAATATCTCAAAGCATCACATAAAAAAAAAATTCATATTACAAAATAATGGATGCCTCCATGGATATGTCATTCTAGTTGTTTATTGAAGAAACCCAGATGCCTCAGAGACACTGTTTGTGGTTAGGAAACATTTGAAAAGCTAACAATTTCATTAACTTGTGATCATTAGAATTAAGTATAAGAAATTGACAAAATGCTAAAATTACAGCTTTCCTGAAAATACTTAAACTTTGAGTCCACCCTGACCTGGAACAAATTCCCGATTGGGCACTACTTAGAAGTACAATATTGCCCCAATCACTGGGAAAGTAAGTGAATAGGTACGAAAGACAAGAAATTAAAAAATCGTCAATGGTTTCCTGGAAGGCGGTAACAATGGCTTCTTTGACATGATCCTGGAAAGGAGCTACACAGGAGGCAGTCTTGTAGGGACGCTCACAAGGATAGATTGTGATTTTTCAGCTGTAAGAATATCCACGCCAAATACTAATTATTTTTTCCTCCTCCATGTCATCTTTAATCCTTGTGAAGTATTAATCCCTGATAATAAGTGCTCTTAAGGAAAATAAGCACAGTCTGCTTCTGTCCTTGATTTAGAGTGTTGAAAAGCAAAGAGGTATGTTTGGAAGCAGTGACAGAGACAGCAAACATTAAGCACATTCCCAGGGGGAAAAAGTGAGTCTTCAGAGAAAGGAATCATGGCAAAGAAGGCAACACCTTCCACAAGCTGTGTCAGCTTTCTCTGTTGCAAGTAGCCTTAGAAGGCATTTGGGGGATGGACTATCTGTGCATAAATTACAGAACCCCAACAAGTTCCATGGAAGCTTAAGGACAGGATTTGGTTCTCTGAGGAAGACCATCAGAAAATCCCTTTTGTCAGGATCCTGGGAAGCCTTGAGCTGTGGGCTGTTCAACAACAGAAGAATGGTGAAACAGGAATTCAGGAAAGGAAACAAAACAGATTTTGGTCAAACTGATACATGGGAGGGACACACACTTGAAATTTCAGCATATTAATGTAAAAGGCGACCAAAGAAGGAATTCTGGAAAATAAGAGCATCAGGAAATTTCACACTTACTCTGTTACTCTGTGGTACTGCTCCCTGGTCACCCACAAAGTAAAGGCTCAGCTAGGGTGTTGAGATTAAGGAGTTATTTAAAGACAAGTGTTGCAAAACATGAACTACAATACAACTAAGCATTGGTAGTATTATATTGGTGCAGGGTGTCAGAGTAATTTCTAATACATTCTTCTGATGGATTGGTAAATAATATGTTTATACACAAATTTTCCAATTTATTAACCATTATGGATCTCCTACTCTACACTGAGAAGTGAGGATACCATGATTGCTACCCTAATCTCAGGGATATCCTTTTGTCATTTCTTAACTACTTTAAAACTGGCTCTGCATCTGTCATGAAAATGAAACTCCAGATGGATATTGTCTATAAACTACATTCTGAAGACCAAAGTAAAGTAGCCCAAGGAAATGAGGCACAGTGCAATCACTTCTATATCAGATTATTGACGATGCTGCAATGGTCGATGCAGTAAAGGTTAAAAAATGTGCTCCTCAAGACTTGCTTGGCTACTTTCCTCTATATATCCTATTGAATATTATTTTTATATTCTACTCCTCATATTCAGAGTTTATGATTTTCTAACAAATCTGAAGACAGTGATGAAAAATCATTCGGCAATAACATTCATCCTACTTGGATTAACAGATGACCCACAACTACAGCTTTTTCTTTCAGGATTTCTGTTTCTCACCTACATTTTCACTGTTGCTGGAAATCTCATCATTATCCTCCTCACTTTGGTGGATTTAAATCTAAAAACACCCATGTACTTCTTCCTTCGGAATTTCTCCATCTTAGAAATAATACTTACAACTGTCTGTGTTCCTCGATTCCTCTATAGCATGACAACTGGGGACAGAAGGATTACCTTTAATGCTTGTGCCATCCAATTATTTTTTATTATCCTCACTGGGGCAGCAGAATTTTTTCTTCTAACTGCCATGTCCTATGACCGCTACGTGGCCATCTGCAAGCCCCTGCACTACACCACCATCATGAATGACAGGGTTTGCACCATTCTTGTCCTTTTGTGTTGGCTGATTGGGTTAATTGTCATACTCCCCCCGCTTAGCCTAGGAGTTCAGCTGGATTTCTGTAACTCCTATCTCATTGACCATTTTGTCTGTGATGTATCTCCTGTTCTGAAGATTATGTGCTCAGACACTCAATTTATAGAGCAGCTTGCCCTAGTCATGGCTGTGCTGACCCTCATTTTTACATTAGTCTGTGTAGCTGGGTCCTACACGTACATCATCAAGACTATTTTAAGACTCCCTTCAACCCAGCAAAGAAAAAAGGCTTTCTCCACCTGTTCTTCCCACATGATTGTAGTTTCAATCACCTATGGAAGTTGCATCTTCATGTATATGAAACCAGCAAAGGAATGTGTGGCCATGAATAAGGTGGTGTCATTGCTCAACACCTCAGTCATCCCTTTGATGAACCCTTTCATTTACACTCTACGGAACAAGCAAGTCAAGCAAGCCTGCAAGGACTCAATAAAAAAGATGTTATTTCTTTCAAGGAATTAGGAAACCAAAAATAATTTAAAAATTAAAAATAAATACATATGTCATGTCTTTTACTATGTGTTCTCTTTCAAGTCAACAACACAGTACTGAAATTGCAGTCTGATTAACCACTGAGGTTTCTTTTCAATTACTCTTAGACCCACAGAATTAAGTCAGCATTATGGCCTTAATTCAAAAGGACCTATTTTATGATGGTTCTCTTTCATAATTGAGCATGAATGTAGATTTTCCGAAAATCCGAACAATTCTGCATCAGTCTTGTCTGAAATACACAAAGGAAGTAACAAAAATTTAGGTGGTATTTTTGTCCATTCATTTCTTTAAATTAGTGGCTTGTATAGGTCAAAAATTACTTATCTCAATATTCCTTCCTAGACTAGCATCATCACTCTGTAGCAGAGTGGGTAGATGTTGTTCGTTTCTCATTTTTTGTAATGCAGACCACTCTGCTGTGGACTAAGGTGGAACTATTCCACTACACTAAATTGCAGTAGAGTGGAACTCATTTTTTGGTGTTTTCATTTTTTAATTTTTGGCATTATATTCCTGTACTTTTCCTAGTTTAATTGAAATATAATTGACCTATAGCAGTGTATAAGTCCTAGGTGTACACAGAATTATTTGATATATGTGTATATTGTGAAATGTTCACTAAAATAAGTTTAGTGAACATCCCTCACTCACAGAGTCGCAATTTTTTTCTTGTGATAAAAAATTTTTAAAATATTTACTCCCATACGAACTTTCAAATAAAAAACAGACCATTGGTAACTATAGTCAACATACTGTACATTGTATGTCTGGAGCTTATTTATAAGTGGGAATTTATACCTTCACCATCTTTGCCCATTTCCCCCAATACACCAATCATCAATCTGTTTTTTGATTCTTTGCAATTGGTATTTTTAGATTCCACTTATAAGTAATATCACACGATATTTTTCTTTCCTTCTGATGTATGTCATATTTTTGAAAACAGCAGAATTTCCTTCTTTTTTAACACTTAATCATACTTTCTGTACATTAATAAGTTTGACCCAATGCAGTGTTACTTCTCAACTTATCTTGATTCCAAAATTCTTATAACCCATTCTCATAAATATTTTTCAGGTTTTTGTTGGTTGGATGAGCTCTCTTGAAATTCCTTTGGTGTCTATATTACTTCCTTCCATGTCATACTCTGTACCCGAGGCCTGGGAGTCTGTTTGAACCTGAGTCTTCTTGTTGCACTGTAAGCAATGAGATAAGGTGGGGGAGGGTCTTGAACAATTTCAGCATGTTCTTCAAGGAAACTACCACAAAGTAGATCACTGTAGATTCTTCAGGCAGGAAGAGATCAACATTTGAGACAAGATATAAGTGTGTGCTTCTCTGGGATTTCAGTGGAATCTCTCCATTCATTGTGTCCTCTATGAAATCCTGGTGACTGTAAATTCAATTTGCATTGAAATTAATTCATCCTTAAAATTAGGCATAGGTTGGTTTCCAAAAGGCCTGTAGCTACAGGAGATACAAGCTTCTTTTTGGGAAGTCGTAGTTTTCTGACTTCTTTTTCATACCTTGATGTGGAAATTTAAAATACAGGTACTATCACTTTTCTCTCTCTACATTTCCCAGATACGTAGAAATAAACAACCAAAGATACAGTTTTTGTTTTTCTCATTTTCCACTAAAATATTCTCTGAAAGCAGCCACTTGGTAAAAGCAAACCACAATGGCAGCACACATTCAAGGGCCAATAAACCCACTTACTCACAGGAGGGCTGCAAACAATGATGGATATTTCTGCAAATTAACTTTAACATGTGCTTGACTCAGGGCTCAGCTAGAATGCAAGGTCTCAGATGGCACCTCATCTCCTGAAGGTCTTTCCTGTATTACTGCCACCAACACCCACCCACAAAAATAATAAATTCTATTAGGAAGTAGAGAGAGCTACTCATTTCATAAGGTAGGCACCAAACACACTATGCTGCCAAACAGAAAGATTTCATGAGATAACAAAATATAATGATACAAAATAAACGTTTATAGGAAAACTAAGAAAAAGCAAAGGATCTAGCTAGAACTAATACTCATTCTAGATTTTTTAAAATATAGATCTTTAGAAAATGTTTTAATGTGAAGAAAAGAGCATAAGAAGAAATAGAGCAACAGGGACATATGTGTTCTCCTAGCTTACATCACTAAAAATTGAAGCAAAACATTAGAAACCATTATTTTCCAAATAATTGGCATCAGGAAGGAAAGACTGTGATTCTAGGAGATGATTATCTCAATTTACTTCATGGTGACACTGCAGGCAGGGGCCCCATGTGGAGCCCATTAGTCTGCTAGTGTGGAGAAGGTATAGGTGATAGTCCAGGAGGCTGAAGTTCACAAGAATGAGTACCAAGAGGTGGGAGAGGCACGCAGGGAGATATCTGATGATCTATAGACAGCCCATCGTGAGCACTCAGCTGAGCATAGGCATGAAAGGAAATCACTTGATTGAGGCAAGAAATACCTGAAAAGATTTCAAGGAACAATATCCTGAGCTCACAAAAGAATGGGAATGGCTCCCATTCACACCAAACAGAATTTAAAATTTCGTAATTTACTGGGTATAATTCAGAAAGATTTGCCTTGGATTTGAGAAAAGAAATCTCGGCTAAACCCTGCTCGGATCCAGTTTAACATAGACTAATGCAGACCCTGAAAGGATAAAACTATTTCCAAGTGATGATAAGAAAGCCAGAACAAGGCTTAAAGAACCTTTACAGGTATAGAAATACATCCAACCTTCAAGAAGGTAAATTCATACTGCCTAACATAATGAAAATTTACCAGATATGCAAAGAGGCAGGAAATACAACCTTTAATGAGAAGAATAATCAAAACAAACAGTCCCCAAATGACACAGTTGATAAAGTAAAATACAGCTAAGTGTAACTTCAATTTTAAAAAGTAATACTAATGTGGTATTTGAAGAAATAAAAAAATAAAATGCTTTTGAAACATTAATTATACCTATACTCTGTACGTTGAAAAAGATTGAACATTTTAAATAAAAACATGAAAATTTTTACAAAGATGCAAACCAAATTTATAGAGATGCAAACTATATCCTACGAGAAAATTTATCTTGAGTAGTTTTAATATCAGTTAGATATTGAAGTATAAACATTTAGTAACAGGAATAAATAGCAATAAAATTCCTCTTTATGAAACATACAATGAAAAAGAAAAAGTATTGATTAGAAAAGTATTGCTTCGTTTCAATATTACTTCTCATTTGAGTAAGGTGTTCTGTCTGTTTTTTGTTTCTGTGTTTTTTTTGGAGGAACACGGTTTATTGTTAAACTAATATTTTACAATAAAATTCCCAATCCATTCAGCATTAGTAAGGAAATGTTAAGAGTAAACTTATGCTTAGATTTCCTGAAACACCTATTCTCATTTCTTTATTAAGATTATCATCTCAAAGTAGTTTCTTTACAAGGAGATGAAAGGGGTGATTTGATCAGCTCAGTACTGAATAGAAGGCCAAATCGAGTTCCAGAGAAGACAAAGTTAGATAGAATCAGAAAAAAATATGTTAGGAATCCTGACATCAGTGTTCCCCTAATACTTCAGGAGCAAAATCTTTTGACTAAGTCATTAAAGGGTTGTTTCACTTGATTTGTTCCTCAGAGTGTAAATAAATGCATTTAACATGGAGGAAATGGAAGTAGCAAGAATTGATTCTCCCTTATTAATGGCCATTTCATCTTTTGTTGAAGATTTAGTATAAGCAAGAATAAAGCTGCTATAGGTGATAGAAACTACCATTATGTGGGGAGAACAGGTGGAAAAGGTTCTTGTCCTCTGCTGGGCAGAGGGGAGTCTTAGAACTGCTATGATGATGTACATGTAGGATAGAACCACGCACACTGGAGTCATGAGGAAAACCATCACAGCACAGACAATAACCATCTGCTCTATGAACCATGTATCTGAGCATGAGATCTTCAGCATAGGGTTAGCATCACATGCAAAGTGGTCAATGGCATTAGAGGCACAGAATTCCAGGTCCAGTTCCAAGCTGAGTGGTGGCAATATGATCAACAAAGAAGTCATCCAAGAGCAGAAGCCGAGCCTCTTACAGACCCCATAGCTCATAATAGTCATGAAATGCAGGGGTTTGCAGATGGCTACATATCGATGAAAGGACGTGATGGCCACAAGAAAAAATTTCATTACTGTAAAATCATCTGTAAGAAATAGTTGGCATACACAAGCATTAAAGATAATAGTCCTGTCACCTGTTGATACACTGTACAAGAATCTAGGAATGCAGGCAGAAGTGAACGAGATTTCTAAGAGGGAAAATTTTTGGAGAAAAAAATACATTGCAGTTTACAGGTGAAAATCCACTAATGTGAGGATGCTGCTGTTCAGGTTTCCAGTTACACTCAACATGTAGGTGACCAGTAGAAATATAAAAATCAGACTCTGTAGCTGTGGGTCATCTGTCAATCCCAGGAGGATGAAACTGGTGAGAGATGTGTGGTTTCTCATTCCTGGGTCCTGACTTTTGTCCAAACTGTATGTAACACTGAGGGAAGTTAGATCTGAGAAGATGGTGGGAAAAATGTGTTAAAATGGTTTTTGTTCAGAAAAGCCAAGCAATGTATTTTACATGTGTTTTGTTTTACTTCATAATGAATTTTAAAAATAATACATACTTACTTCCCCTTATAACAGATCATTAGATGGGTTAAAAACCTGGCTTTCAAATGTTTTTACTAAAACGTATGATAAGATAGACACTTTATATTGAAGCCCAGTGTACATGGTCACACACACACAAATACATATTTACACACCTATATCTGAAAAAAAAATTTTAATAAAATACTAACCCTCAGGTGCCCTGCTTTCTGACATTTATGTTCTAATGTATCTCACTAAAAATAAATACAAATATCATCAAATTAATTTTATAATCTACGAAATAGTAGTGACCTGTATTTGAAAAAGAAATGAAGTTTTTATGGGTTTTTAAACAATATCATCCAAGGAAAGGATTATATTTCCATGATAGTTTTAAAAATTTGCACTTTGGAACAGAGTAATTTAGAACACTCATGTCCCTTAAGAATATTTCCCTGATCACTTGCCAAAATTTTATTCATTTCATGATCTACTTGAAGCCTTTATTTCCTTAATAAGTTAAAAATATATGAGGTGTGTTTATCACACAAGATGTTCCTAGATCCACCTACCAATGCAGTTGAAGACTCCATTCCACTCCAAGAGTCATCTTACATGGACTATCTTGCAAAGAAAACTTCATCTAGTTGTTTGTTTTTTTCCCTCCTCTTACTCCATCTCTTTGCTGATTCTGACCTATACCTGTATCTTTATGACTCATTCCTCTGTTTTCTGCTTGTACTCTTCAGAAGAGTCCTTCCAAATCTCCCAGGCCACATTAAAGCTTTCTATGTGTTTTTGTCACACTCTGTTCTTAACAGATGATGTAAAAATATTGCTGGAAACAGGATTTTTATCTTACTTAATGTAATAACCACAGAGTGAAGTGGACTGAGATATAGAGTTAATTCAAGGTAATATTTACCCTCTGACCTAGATCAAGTTACACTATTTATCAATGTTAAAACTAATATGACAACTCTTACTTTGACCATATCCTTGACTCTGATTTAGGGTATTCTTGTTGGCTTTTATGTTTGGTGGAGGAAATGTTCTGAGTGGCTCCTAAGTCACACAATAACCTGAGTATATACTCAGCATGTATATAAGTACCTGCATTAAGGCAAAAAAATAAAATAAAAGTGTTATCTGACTTACCATTGTGTTGGACAGAAAAATAGCTTTCCTTTTATGTATTCCATTCATGTTTCCTCAATACACCGGCCAGAAACATTAAAACCAGAGATTAAAACTCTTAAATTCTGGATTTTGTTGAACAGCTGCTCTGTGGTTCATCCTTAGTGAGCACCAGCTACAATAACAACACTAATACCTGTTAAAAGGATTTCCTTTTCCAACGCTTAAGGGCCATGAATAAATAGAAGAAAAAAACCCCTCATCATTTGTCATATAAATTCTAACACACTGGCTATATAGTCCTTTTTTCACAAGTGGGATGTACTCTGTACCCACCATCTGCCCACATCCCATAGTAAATCTCCAAGAGTTTAGAGGTTTTGGCAAAGGGATAGAGGGAGGACTCTATTTTGATGTTTTATGATGAGCAGGGCACTCCCAAGAATGTAAGCATCATACCACTTACAAGAAATTAAATGAATAGTAACAATAGATTAATTAAAATAATTAAATACAATAATAGACTCAAGATATAGAAATAGATACATATACAAGCCACTGACCTCTCTTGTTTTCAGTTTTAACACAACTGTGCCTTACACAAGTCTGGAAACTTTAAGCCTTGCTCTTAAATACCTTGAAAATAAATTGACACCCTTGTCTGGCTAATATATGTTTACTTCTTTTGCCTTTTATAATATTGAACATTTTTGAGAGTGCAGGGATCTAAATTTGTCAGCAGATGATTTCCAATTCAAAGCTGCTTCATTTCGTGTATTTTTAGGTAACCTATTTGTTGATATACAAATCCAGCCCTATCAAATTCTTCAATCAATTCAAACTTACCAATTCTAGTTTCCTTATACCAAATTCAATTAACCATTCTGACCTCTTTAATTTTGGTAAAATGTATAAAACCATTTCTGAAAATAATTAATTTTCTAGGTTTCTTAAAGACCGCAGACATAGTGGTTTCAGTTGATTATTTATCCCTGAGCATCCTGAGGGTTGGAAAGATGAAGAAATGTTTTCATAGGCTTGTATGTGGACTCCTGGTTTCTCTTACTCATGGACACATACACACTGCACAGATGGCTCAGAATGGCATTGGTTTATGTGATCATTTCGTTTCTAACAATGGATCAGAACTTTCCTAGTGTGGGTAAAATTGAGTATTTCCAGAATCTCTGGCCAGACCTTAGTGCATCTTCACATCAATAGGTGTTTCCAAGGAGTGGAGAGATGTAGTCTATCTCCGTATCAATAAATAATTACAAAGGGGAGGGAGGGTATCTCTGGACCAGAGAGGTTGAGTGGGGTCCCTTTCTGCAGCCAGGTTATGGGAGACATGGGTGAGCAGAAATTAATGACTGCTTGTAATCAATAAATGGGTTTCTCCCACTTTTTTTCTCTCTTTGACTGATTTCATTTGCAAAGGAATTTTGCCCCGGGATTTGCCCCTGGAGTTACACCTACTAAGGCATTTGTGTTATTTTGAAAGACAGTCCATGGTCTGGGGGAATATCAGACATCCCTCTGGTTAGAGACACATGATGTTTGGATGTCCCTAGAAACAATGAGAATCTTTTACAATAAAAAGATTGATTGATTTTTTATGTGCCAAACATGAAACCAAGTGAATAAACACAAGTCCCAGACAAATTAGGCTCCAAAGTTATTTGCGAATCTTTTGTGTAATCTTTGGCAAAGATCCTAAAATAGGCAGCTGGGGGGACAGTGTCCTCAGATAACTGAAGAGTCCACAATGATATTCAACACAGGACTACACAAAATAAAAGTCTAATGAAAATGTGCAAGCCTACCTTTTCCTCCTTTTATTCTGTAGCTGCTAATAGCTGTAACAGAATACAACTACCCCTTTTCTCCTTTGGTAACATATTTTTGCCTCGAGTAATTGCTACTTACTATTAGAAAAATCTAGATAAAATATGGAAAAATTAAAATTAAAAGTAATAATCACTCAATGTCTCAGACTACACACTCCCATCAATTTCCTGTGTAAATATATTTATATTATATTCCTCTCTCAATAACTGACTCACATTTATAAAAGATCTGAAGGCCTTTCCACAGTGAGTGTGATTGCTGTGATGATATGAAGGTGTGTGGAATTTTTAATATTTCTTTTGTAGAGAGAGAGGGGCTATGAGCCAGCACAGGAAGTTATATGCACATGCTGATTCTGTGGCTCCAGCTCAGACTTCTGTTCTCAGCTACTGGGCTTTATGAAAGCTGGCACTGCTGAACATTGTGGAAATGTGGGGCTGAGCTCTGGATTTAGGATAAAATGGTGGATACTCACCACAGCACCCAGGGCCTACATTCTTGATAAGCAGAATGACTTTGGGATTAGCAAGGTCCCTGCATGTTTTGAAAATGAAATATCAGTAGTTGAGTTACAGCAGTGATTAATGAATATTAATTAGTACTATCTTAATAGGGCCCATGGATGAACTATATGATCAGTAGAATAAAATAAGTAACTTTTAATTCTCCTAATCATTGGAATAGAAGATTTTAAGAGCTAGTTATGATATATCTTGGGAGGACTGACTTGAATAGATCATATAAGTATGTCCTATAGCAGGAGTCATCAAATGACCCCTACCATTTAGACAATGTAAAGAAAAGAAAGCATGACAAGAATCATATTGTCATTTTATCATCTGACTTTTTTTTGGCTGCAACAGATGTTATTATACCTGCATTTCCTAACTCTGTGGACACTGCCTGACAAGTGCTGGCTAATTTTTTATTTTCTCTTTTATTTTTGACATAGTTAATTTCCCTGTAGATTCATTAGTGGTTTGAATAGGATCACCAAGGACATTTTTGTTTGTTTACTTAATTGTTCCCTGGGCACATAAGTGAAGGAAATCCATAAAGCACATTCTATTTCTGAAAAATTATAGAGCAGTCCATTTCTTTGCACACTGAGGTCCGACGATCTTTGCTTCCACATCCAAGGAGAGTTACTAGCATTTATTTGCTCTTTTCCATTCTTCCAGTCACAGAATTCAGGGAAATATTATTTAATAGCTTAATGAGATATAGGAGCTCTCATCAGCCTCCATTTAAACCTGGTGATGAGAAGAGCAAAGGGTGCTACTCTCCATGTCATTGCACATTACCCTGCATTTGCAGGCACTCTACCTGGAAGAGCCTGTGGGGCTTAAAAGTATGACAAAGTTAACTCAAAATTAGAGCTGTTACCACCTAATGTTTCTCAGAATCAAGCAGAAACTTGGGGTTTAATTTCTAAAACTAACGGGAAACCACCAGAATGTAAGTATGAACCATTTATTATTTATGTGCCAAAAAGCTTGGGAACTGGAACCATGGAAATTGGATAAAATTAGTTCCTGGATATAGGCAATAAGGTTAGATATTTCTACTAGAAAATATGAGTCCAAGAAGTATTTTCATATTCAGGTAGGATTTGAAAATTAATCTCTGAACTGCCATTTTGTTCTATATAACAGGGTAACAGATCTGAACATGACTCTTGAGCAGTGCTCTTGGAAGAGATCAGAATTAAGGATAAGACCAGCTATGTACATGACTGGAGAGTGTAGTGACTGCCATGGTATAATGGTAAAATGAAAGGGGCCAAAAAAGATATCAAAAAAATGTGTCTCCATTTTTCATAGACTCTTAGAACATGATAGCTAGAGATAACTTTAAGGGGGCAGCTTCCCATTTTAACAACCTGCTAATTAGTTATTTAACTTATCCTTGAGCATATCAAGCTCATCCTTTGTGCTGCCTTAGTCCTAAAGGAGTCAACAGTAGTTACTGTCATGTTCATTAGTTTAGAATACATTCAAGGATTTGGAGTCTCTGATATTACTGCTCTTTTACTGATGTATTCAATAAAATAACTCAAATAAAAATGTGATTAAGTATATGTATGTTATTAATTTATAACATATTAAGGTCAGGGAAACATAAAGATGATGGTTTTGTAGTGAAATAAACATTTGGACTAAAGTGGCATTCCTCACTTGTAAAAACAAATACCCATGAAATAATTATCAGGTAAGATTATCTTGTCAGTAAAATATATTAAAAATAAAATCCAGAATAATAATACCTAAATGTTGAAGGCTTTGGATGACAGAGATTCTCACTTACCCATGGAAGGAATGTACACCTATGCACATTTTTTAAAGGACTAGTTTGGCAGTAAATATGGGAGGCTACTTATTCCATATTTCTCTTTGGTTCTTAAAGGAGAAATTAATCTGATGAAGACAAAAAGATTTACATACAAGAATGCCCTCTAAATCACTGTTTCATAGTCAATGGAAGCATTCTTAATATCAAAGAGATACTGTTTGAGTAAGGAAGCATTTAAAAGATAATATTTTCATTAATTTGTGATTATTAGAATTAAGGATGACCTCTTGCCTCAAATCCTAAAATTACACCTTTCCTGGAAATACTTCAACTTTAGATTCAATTGGAGATGGGTCAAATTCACCTCTGACACTTGTTTAAAGTACAATATTGCCCAAATCATGGGGAAGGTAAGTAAGTAGGTAGGAAATGTGGAAATGGAAATATACTCAAGGGTTTCCTGGAAGGTGGTAACAATGGCTTCTTTGACATGATTCCCAAAAAGAAGCTACACAGGGAGGCAGTCTTGCAGGGAAACTCAAAAGGATAGATTGTGACTTTTCAGCTTTTAAGAATATCCACACAGAATAGCCAATTTTTAGTGCTTCTCTATGTCATGTTTAAACCTTGTTAAGTATTAATGCCTGATAATAACAGTTCTTTAGTAAAATAAACACAATCTGAAGAGCAAAGAGGTGTCCTGGGTCAATGATGTATTCAGCAATGATTAGGGACATTCCCAGGGGCAAAGTGAGTCTTCAGAGAAAGGAATCATGGCAAAGAAATCAACTCTTTCCCCAAATGGTATTCACCTTCCTCTGTCCATTTTGGAGGATATAGATTTTATGTTATTAGCAGAGCTAGCAAGTAGCTTCAGAAGGCATTTGGGAGAGGAATCATCTCTACATAAATTTCAGGACCTAGGGATCATGGAAGCCTAAGGACAGGATTTGGTTCTCTGCAGACCACCATCGAAAATCCCATTTGTCAGGATCCTGGGAAGGCTTGAGCTAGGTGGGGTGTTAGACAACAGATGGATATTGAAACAAGAATTCAAGAAAGGAAACAGAACAGATGCTGTTTAAACTGATACATGGGAGGGAGACAGACTTGAATATTTCAGTATATTAACATAAAAGGGGACCAAGGAAGAAATTCTGGAGATGTATGGGAGTTAGGAAATTTCATAGTAACTCTGTGGTACTGCTCCCTGGTCACCCAAACACTAAAGGCTCCTCTAGGGTTCTGAGGAGATTAAAGAGTTATTTGAGGACAAGGGTAGCAAAACTTGGAAAATAATACATCTAAGCCCTGGTGATATTATACTGCTGTAGGTTATTTGAATAATTTGCTGATATGCTGTTCTGACAGATGGGGAAATAAAATTTTTATACAGATATTTACCTACTTATTAACATTTGTGGATCTCCTACTCTACACTGAGGAGTGAGTACCCCATGATGGCTGCCCTAATCTCAGGGGACTGGGAGATACTAGTAACATATTCTATCTACTTTAAAATTGGCCTTGCTCCTGTACTGAAAATGAAATGTTAGAAGGATATTTTCTATAAACCACATTCTGGAGATCAAGGTAAAACAGAGTCCAGGAATATAGCAAGTGCAAGCACTTCTACATCTGATTATTGATGAAGCACTAAAGGTTAAATATGGGTTTCTCCTGACTTGCTTGGCTACTTTCCTCTATATAGCTTATTGAATATTATTTTTACAATTTATTCTTCAGAGTTTATGATTTTCTAGCAAATCTGAAGACAGTGATGAAAAATCATTCTGCAATAACATTCATCCTACTTGGGTTAACAGATGACCTACGACTACAGGTTTTTCTCTCAGTATTTCTGTTTCTCACCTACATTTTCACTGTTGCTGGAAATGTCCTAATTATCCTCCTCACTGTGGTGGAATCTCATCTTAAAACTCCCATGTACTTTTTCCTTCGTAATTTCTCCATCTTAGAAATACTACTCACAACCATCTGTGTTCCTCGATTCCTATATAGCATGACAACTGGGGACAGAAGGGTTACCTATAATGCTTGCATCATCCAATTATTTTTTATCATCCTCATTGGGGCAGCAGAATTTTTTCTTCTAACTGCCATGTCCTATGACCGCTACGTGGCCATCTGCAAGCCCCTGCACTACACCACCATCATGAATGACAGGGTTTGTGCCATTCTTGTCCTTTTCTGTTGGCTGATTGGGTTAATTGTCATACTCCCCCCACTTAGCCTAGGAGTTCAGCTGGATTTCTGTAACTCCAATCTCGTTGACCATTTTGCCTGTGATGCATCTCCTCTTCTGAAGATTGTATGCTCAGACACTCAATTTATAGAGCAGCTTGCCCTAGTCATGGCTGTGCTGACCCTCATTTTTACATTAGTCTTTATAATTGTGTCCTACATATACATTATTAAGACTATTTTAAGACTCCCTTCAGTTCAGCAAAGACAAAAGGCTTTCTCCACCTGTTCTTCCCACATGATTGTTGTTTCCATCACCTATGGAAGTTGCATCTTCATGTATATGAAACCCGCAAAGGAATGTGTGGCCATGAATAAGGTGGTGTCATTGCTCAACACCTCAGTCATCCCTTTGATGAACCCTTTCATTTATACTCTACGGAACAAGCAAGTCAAGCAAGCCTTAAAGAACTCAATAAAAAAGATGGCGTTTCTTTCAAAGATTTAGAAAACCTACAAAGACATGCAAAATTTTAAATATGTACATATAAATATTTCATCTTTTACTATGTGTTCAAATTCAAGTCTGCAATACAGTACTGAAATTAGAGTCTGATTAAACACCAAAGTTTCTTTTCTATTACTCTTAAACTCACAGACTTAAGTAACCATTACTGCGTTAATTCAAATAGACCTTTTTTATAATGGTTCCTTTGCTAACTGACAATGAATATAAACTTTCTTAGAGCCCAAACAACACCTCATCATTCTTATGTCTGAAATGCAAAAAAAGCAATAAAATTTTTGATTGCATTTTTGTCTATTCATTTCTTTAAATTAATAGCTCGTTCAAGGCAAAAATTATTTACCTCAGTATTCCTTCCTGGTCTAGCATTAACTTTCTTACAAAGAATGGGTAGATGTAATTTTTCATTTTTTTGTAATGCAGACCACCCTGCTACATACTGAGGTTGAACTGTTGCCTTACACTAACTTGCTATTAAAGTGGAATATTTTTTGGTGTTCTTCTTTTTTATTTTTGGCACTATAGCCCATTTCTTTTTTCCAGTTTTATTAAAATATAATTTACATATAGCATTATACCAGCCTTAAGTTATGAAGTAATTATTTGATATATGTATATATTGAGAAATCATGACCACAATAAGTTAACATCCATCACTCCCATAGTTACAATTTTTTCCTGTGATAAGAAATTTTTAAGATCTACTCTCTTAGCAATAATAGCAATAATAGAGTGTTGGTAACTATAGTCAAGATGCTGTACATTACATCTGTGGAAGTTATTTATCTTATAACTGGATGTTTATACCTTCTGACCACCTTTGCCCATAACCCTGCTCCTTACCTGTGCCAGCCACCAGTCTGTTGTCTGTTCCTATGCACTTAGCTTTTTTTAAATTCCACATATACGTGACATCATGCAGTATTTGTCTTTTGTCGGCCTTACGTCAGATGCCCTCAAGGTCCAAACATTGTCAAAATGACAATATTTCCTTTCTTTTTAAGGCTGAATACTTTTTTTTCACATCATTAAATTTAACCCAAACAATGTTACTCCTCACCTCACCCTGATACCAAAACCTTAATGACCCATTCCTAGGGACATGCCTCAGGTTTTGCTGATATACATTAGCTTTCTTGAAATTCTTTTGTTGTCCCTGGTACATATTCCAAGTCATACTGTGTACCCCATGCCTGAGAGTCTGTTTGAATGTGAGTCTGGTTATTGCATTCCAAACAATGAGAAAAAGTGGGGGTGGTTGGTGACCAAGTTCAGCATTCCCCTGAAAGAAAACTACCTCAACGTAGGTCATTGTAGGTTCTTCAAGCAAGGAGATGTCAAACCCTGATGCAGGATATGTGTCTGCACCTATGGGACTTCAGTTTATTCTACCCATTCACTGTGTCCTCTAGTAAACACTGCTGATTCTGAGTTCAATTTGCACTGAAATTAATTCATCCACAAAATTAGACATGGGTTGCTTTCAAGAAGTCATATAGCTACAGGAGATACTGGCTTCTTTTATGGAAGTCATACTTTTCTGACGTCTTTTTCATATCTTCAGGTGGGAATTTAAAATACTGAGATTATCACCTATCTTTTCCATGCTCTCCAGATGCTTAGCAATAGCCAGCCACAGTTACAGCTCTTATTTTCCTCATTTCCACTGCAACATTCCGTGAAAGTAGCCACTTGGTAAAAGCAACCACAAGGGCAGCACACAGTCAAGGGCCAATAAACGCATCTTCTCACAGGAGGGCTGCAAACCACCATAGATGCTTTTGCAAATTAACTTTAATGTGTGCTTGACTCATGTCTAAGCTAAACTGCAAGATCTTAGATGGCATCTTATCTCCTGATGGGCTTTCCTGCTATTCCTGCCACCAAAACCCACCCCAAATAATAATAAACTCTATCAGGCAGCAGAGAGAGCTACTTGTTTCATAAGGTGAGAAACCAAGCATATGGTGCTGCCAAGGAAAAAGAGCTTCAAGAGATGACAAAATATAATCACAACCAAACACAGATTTACAGGAATACTAAGAATAAGCAAATCATCTAATTAGAATTATTAGTCATTCTAGATTTTCAAAAATCTAGAACTTAAAAAAATTTTTAATATGAGGAAAAGAGCATAGGAAGATAATAGGCTCAACTGCAAATGGAGTCACAGGGAGCATATGTGACCCACAACTTCAACCACTAAAACTTGAAGCAAAATGTATTGAACCAGCATTTTATGAGAATTTGACACCAGACCATGAAGCCCAGCATTTCCTGAGAGATGATTACCTCAGCTTACCTCCTGGAGACATTAGGTGGGGGACCCATGTAGAGCCCACCAATCTGCCAGAGTGGAGAAGGTATAGATGATATAATGGGGAGGCTGAAGTTCACAGGAATGCATTCCAAGAGGTGGGAGAGGCATGCAGAGGGATATCTGGTGATCTATAGACAGTCCATGAGCATATACGTGTAAGAAAATTATGTGAGTGAGATAAGAATCACCCAAAATGATTACAAAGAACACTATTCTGAGCTCACACAAGTTTGGAAATGGTTCCTAGTTGCACCAAACAGAATTTAAAATCTCATAATTTACTGGATATGATTCAGAAAGACTTGCCACAGTTCTGGGGAAAAAAATCACTTGGCTAAACCCTGCTCTGGTCCAGTATAACACAGACTAACACAGAACCTGAAAGGACAAACCTGCCTCCAAGTGATGTAAATGATACCAGAAGAAGCCTAAAGAATCTTTACAGGAGCAGAAATACATCTGACCTTCAAGAAGTTAAATTCATTGTGCTCACCATAAATATAATTCACTGTCTTGGAAGAAAGCAAGAAAACACAACCTTTAAGGGGAAGAACAATCAATACAAAGAGACCCAAAAATGGTACAGATAATAAAATTAAAATAAAATACAGCTAGGAGTAATATTTAATTTTAAAAAAGTAATACTAATGAGGCATTTAAATAAAGTACAGTTAAAACATTAATTATAATTGTACTCCATATTTTGGAGAAGACAAAACATGTTAAGTAAAAACATGAAAATTATTAGTTGCAAATCAAACTTACAGAGATGAAAACTATACCCCTATGAGAAAAATACATATTGAATAGTTTTAATATCAATTACATACAGAAGAATAAATAGTTAACTGGAAGAAAAATAGCAGTAAAAATTCTCTTTATAAAACATACAAAGAAAACCGTTAAAAATTTTAGCAAAGCATCAGGGAACTCTAAGGCAAACTCAGGAGGTCTGATATATTGTGCAATTAGGGTTTCCTCAAAGAAGGATAAAGGAGCGACAAAAAAAGTATATGAGGAAATGAGTGAAACTATTTCAAATTAATGGAAAATTCAAAAAGTGGAAAATATAAATCTGCTGGTAAGAGATGTTCAAAAGACCCTAATCACAACAATCGTGAAGTTACACCAATTTTTTAAAATTACTTATAACTAGTTATAATGAGAAAATCTTAAAAGGTGCCAAAGAATAAAATCTTATTACACAAAAAGAAGAAAATGTAGGAATGGGAGTATGTTCCTTGGCAGAAACAATGACAGCCAGAAAACTGCTCAATGACATCTTGAAAATACAAGAAGGGAATTGGCAACCTAGAATTGTATGACCAGAAAAATATTTTATTTTAATTGAAGGTGAGATAAAGACTTTCAGAAATAGAAAACCTAAAGTAATTCATCACCAGAAGACCTGCCCTACAATAAATGTAAAAGGAAGTCTCTTGGGCAGAAATTACTACCAGATAGAAACGTGCACCCACCAAAGGAATCGAGAGCACCAGGAAAGATAACGACCTGGATAAATATGTAAGATTTTTTTCTCTTTATTTAAATAAGGCAAAACTATCATTGAGAGTTTAAAGCCAAAATAACATATTTTGTGGATTGTTTCATTGTGTTGTATTTTAACTTTTTATTGTGGTGAAATATACATAACATTTGCCGTTTTTACTACTTTAAGTAGAGAGTTCAGAGGCATTAAGAATATTCACATTAATGTTCAAACATCAGCACCATCTATCTCTAGAACTTTCTATCTTCTCAAACTTAAATCTGTGCCCATTCAACAATAACACCCCTTTCTCTCTACCTCAGCCTCTGCCAACCATCATGCTATTTTCTGTCTCTGTGAATTTGACTATTCTAGGTACTGGAATCATACAGTATTTTACTTTGTGTCTTGTTTATTTCACTTAACATTATGTCTTCATACATGTTGTAGCATGTGTCAGAATCCCATTCCTTTTTAAGATTATATAATATTCCCTTGTTTGTGTATACCACATTACTTTGTCCATGCATTTGTCAGTGGACATTTGGGTGTTTCTATCTCGGCTATAGTGAATGATGCTTTGAATATTGGTGTTCAAATATTGGTTCCATCTCCTGCTTTAAATTATTTTAGGTGTATACCCAAAGTGGAATTATTAGATAATATGGTGATTCCATGTTCAACGTTTGAAGGAATCTCCATATTTCCAACAGTGGTTACACCACTTTACATTCCCACTGGAGAGGCACAATGGTTACAATTTCCTAACTATTTTGTGGGTTTTATAAATTATCTAAAAGTTATATGTATGAAGGAAACAGAACAAAGGTGAGGTAGGGAAGGATAGAAGTCACATGTATATGATTCTTTATTATATATGAAGTGACATATCATTAATTGAACATAGACTGTAATAAGTTTTATATGTATACTATAAAGAAATCCAAAAATAAAATAACACAAGTTTATAGCAAAAAAAGCCAACAGGGGAATCAATCCCAAAGAAAGCAGAAAAAGAGAAAACAAGAAACAAAAAATAAGAATAATAAAAAACAAATAGTACATTAGATTCAAACAAACCGTATCAATAATCACATCAAATAAAGTGACTTTAACACCAAACTTAAAGGCAGAGATTGTCAGACTGAGAGGGGAAAAGAGGCAACTCTTTTCTGCCTACAAGAAAGCAACTTCTGATACAAACACAGAAATGAGTGGAAGGTTAATAATGGAAAAAATATACAGTAACATTAATAAAAAAAGTTAGAGTAGCTATAGTCACATCAGATAAAGTAGGTTAGAGCAAAGAATAATTGTGATAAAAGGTGTCATATTTCAATGACAAAGGGATCATTTTTTTAAAAAACCATTACTACCCTAAATGCTTATGTATCTAATAAACAGCTTCAAAATACATGAAGCAAAAACTGAAATAAAAAAAGAAAACCCACAATTATAGCCAGAAATTTCAAGATGCCTGTCTCAATACTTAATTGAATCATTACTCAGAAATTAATTATGAAAAGACAGCTCTATCTATCAACATGATCAAACTGACATTTACAGGATATTCCAAGTACAACAAAAAGAGCAGAATTGTTCTAAGATTCACACATATTTACCACGTTAGACAATATTCAGAGCTGTAAAACAAGCCTTCTCAAATTTAAAATGATTCAAAGTACACAAAGTATGTTATATGGCCAAATGGAATTAAATTAGAAATCAATAACAAATTTTCCTGAGAAACACACATAATTGGAAGACAAATATCAAAATTTTGGGGATGTAGCTAAAGCAGTATTTATAGGGAAAATTATGGCTCTGTAGCAATAATAGTGATTTAAATAGTTGTAATGTGCATCCTTGGCCATAATCTTAGGCATACAGCCATGCCAGCTGTAAGGGGCACTGGGTGGTATTTCATGTGGATGCTTTGCACTCTCAGTATATTTGGGGTTCAGTTGCTATGGATAAGGGAAAACACCAGACATGAAATTACCAGTCCCTGCCACAGCCCATCAGGATGCTCTTCAAAATTTACTCCGGAGAGGTATCTCCTTTCTTCCCAGCACACTCCCACTGCCAGGGAACATTTTCAGTCAGCTTCTTATCAACCTAACACTCCTCAAATTGTGGTTCCCTCAGGGGCCTGGGGTAAAACTGCCAGAAAGTGATTAAGCATGCATTTGTCATGACATATTTTTCAAAATGATCAAAATATTGGCAGAGGGTGAATACAGCCATCTTTAAATCTGGTATTCAGTTCATTATAACGGATACTGCAGAAAAGTATTCAAAAGCCATTTCTGAGAGGTTGTTATTCTGAAGGATCATGAAATGACAAATGCCTGCCATGGTCATTTTGCCATTGAAATCGACAGTCATAGGTATGAGTTGAGGACGCCATAAGTACTGAAAAGGCAGAAAAATAAAAAGTCTTGGAAATGGTACTGCCACTCAGTAATATCCACTAATGTCATAGATAACAAGTAATACCAATATTATTAATTATGTTACAGGGAACCTCACCTTATTCCCCATCTGTTGTTGCAGTCATTATTGCCACTTTTGGGAGGGGGCAGCATTTCCTCCATTTGAATCTCAACTCTCTAGCCCATGGGCAGCCTCTTTCCTAAAGGAAGACAGAATGAGGTTTATTTCCAAACATAAGTAAGGTCAATATATCTCAAATATATTTTTTTATCATTACATAGAGTCAATGAAGAAAAACCTGAATCTCAGTCACTTACTAGCCCCCCAGGGCCAGTGAGAATGGGCAGTCTTGCACAGGCTGTCATCAAGGTCTGCCTGTGAACATTAACTGGGAACAATATTTCTGGGAGGAAGGTGGTAAATTTTATCATTTATTTAGTGAAATTGATTCAAATTTTAACTGATCCAAATTCAAAATAAATAAGTAATTCGCAGCTTCCCAGGGAAATTTTCCCAATATAACAGAGAATGCTGGTGTGATTGCGTGTGCAGGCTGGAAGGGAGCAGTCTTATATCCAAAGGATCTGCCCCCATGGGCTTTACTGTATCACTAGGAGTTGTATTGTTTTTAAAATCTTCAAAAATTAAAACACAGTGACTCTGAAGGTTAACAAGCATGAGGCATTTTAAACATTAATGATCATTCAAATGAAAATGTGACTGAGTTCACCATGTTACTATCAACAGAGAAGAATTAAAGTCTTGATTTAAAAAGCAGAGAATAATTTTAGTTCTGGAACTTGTACTAGAGGGAGATCTAGACATACAATACCAGCTGGACAAGGATTGAAGCTGTTGAACAGTGGAACATAGGACAGCAGGGAGGAAAACTGGGAGTGCAGAAACAAACCTGACCTGTCATTTACTTTGGTTCATCAGATACTTCTCCTGGCAAGCACATGGCAAGATGCTGTCTCTGCAGTGACCATTTCTCCTGTGAGCTCAGGGAGGAGTTTTTCTGTTCTGTATTCATGTCTATGAACTCCGACCAATGCCCTTGGTCACCCAGCTTATGGTGACAATGACTCTGACAACTTCAATAGAAAGAAAAGAACCTAGAGAAACAGAATAACATAGGGAATATGAACAGCTACCAATGTAATTAAGAGCGACTGCAAGGGAACAGAGTTGTTAATGTCCCCAATCCAAAGTTGTATTTCCACTGTTGTGCTACCATGTCACTGAGAATGCACTAACATGACACACTTTCTCCCACTGGTAGACTGAGAGCTCCTTAAGAAGCAACTTGTTAATGGTCAGGTCTCCATCTCTTTAAATAATAGATGCTTATTAAATATTTGGATGGATGAATGTAGATTGCTTACTAGAGCAACCTAATGTAGTTTTGATTCTCTATTCAGAACAGACATTGGGTACAACTGAGGCAATTGGAATATTTAAGAAATTAAAAGGAAAGTAAGCTGCAAAGACAGAGAAGCAGGCTGCCCCTGAATGTGGGTAGCCACATTCTAGATTTTATATTGTGTCTTTTTATGGCTTATTCGGTTTCTGGTCCCCCATTTTGCCATTTTACATCATCCTTTGGGTCCTTCTTGCTTCCTAGCCTGCAGCCTCCTTGCCCAAATATGTGTTCCTCATTTTTCCATTGAGGGTCTAAGCAAAATTCATGGTGGGGCTAAAACTGCAGTGTAAATTATGTAATGATGATATTATAATGGACTCAGAGTCAATTCTTCCTGAAATGCATAGTTTATAAAATCAAGGAAGTCCCAGTAATCCATATTTCTGCTCCATTAGTTTGTGCTGAACTACAAAAGGGGTGTGTCTAAGGGAAACAGGGTGTCCTCTGGGCAGGGACTGGGTGGAGACTGGGTGCTCAGCTATCCTCCTTTTTCCCCTTTTGCCCATGTCTATCTAACTGCCTACTCTAACATTCCCCACTCAAGGACACAAGCCTGAATCTTTCATGATAAGAGCAATGAATCACTTCTGGAACTGCTTCCTCTGAGAAGGAATGGTGTCTTCAGAGTCTGGAGCCCTTGCTGTCTGTCAGGAGTGGGAGGTGGGAGCAGTGGTATCATTTGGGGCAACCACTTAAATGATCCAACTGGCTGTATTCAGGGAGGATGCATGTGTAACTGTGTTGGTACAAATTTGTATATATACTTGTTCTATGACCATTTGAATGTGTATTGCCTCTAAATGAAAAGAGACAAATCTGGTTAGGAGGTTGAAGAGACAGGATGCAAAGAGAAGAAGGAAAGAGAGACCAAAGGTCTCAGGAAGGGCAGGAGCCACGAGAGCCAGTACCAGGATGCTCCCCAGGAGAGCTATGCCTGGGTGGTTATTCTTGGAGTCTGGAAGCCTTTCATAGGAAACGTTGGCTGTCCTGTTGGACTTGGCCTGTTTGGATTACCCAAAAGCACACTTTTCTTTATGGCGTCCTCAACTCATACCTATGACTGTCAATTTCAAGGGGTAGGGGCCTCCCTGAGCCACAGTCAGGGCATCTAGGCCCTTAGTTGTGAACAACCACTGCCAAGCTTCAGCTTCTGAGTGTCCAGGCATTCTCTCTGGACTTACTTACTAAGCCTGTTCATGAGGTCCTAAATGGGAAGATGACAACGACCCTCTCACTTAGGGAGCAGAACAGGAAAAGGCCTATGTCATGCTAAACCTGAAAGTTT